>WAAB01024213.1:143094-169485 GCA_013389865.1 Piaya cayana
CTCTCCCTCCGCCCCCCGCGCCCCCTCTCCATGTGTCGCCCCGCACCGGTAGCACCGGGCTGACGGGTGAGTGACCTTCGCCGGGCGCTGGGGAGGGAGACGGACGTGCCGGGGTCGTGGAGCGGTTTCCCCGCTTAACCCTTTTCCCGCGGACGCTAAGGAGCCCGGCCTGAGGGGGGGTTCGCGGGGCTCCGGTCCCCGTCGGGTGGGACGGGAACGCAGCACCGAGGGGACAGGTTGGGAGAGCTGAGGTTGTTCAGTCGGGAGAAGAGAAGGCTCTGGGGGAGCTGGAGCAGCTTCCAGTGCTAACAGGAGCTGCAGGAAAGCTGCGTGTGGGCGGCTGTTTACAAGGACGAGGGGAAATGGCTGTGAAGTGGAAGGGTCAGATTTAGATTCGACTTTAGGAAGAAATTTTTCGCCCTGAGGGTGGTGAGGCACTGGCCCAGGTTGCTCAGGGTAACTGTAGCTGCCCCATCCCTGGAGGTGTTCAAGGCCAGGTTGGATGGGGCTGTGAGCAGCCTGGGCTGGTGGGACGTGTCCCTGCCCATGGCAGGGGATGGAGCTGGATGGGCTTTAAGGTCTCTTCCATCCCAAATAATTCCATGATTGTATGAATTCTTGGTGGGAGCTGTTTCACAGTTATGTTTCGAAGCAGTAGTCTGGGCCTTTAATAAAGTCTTTGTGTGCTTCCCAGTGATGTTTTGCTTGTAACCGAAGCTGTATGCACTGGGTTAAAAGTAATAGCCTTTTATTCATTGGATTTTGGATGAATTTTTGTGTCGTATTCTATGAAATAAGCATAGAAAAATTTGTAGTTAGTATGCAGTATTAGGGTTCAAGATGCAAAGAAAATCACTCTTCCTAGACCAAGAGCCTAGCTGTAATTTATTGCTAGATTTCCTTGTCTTTTTCTTCTCTGAAAAATACTGTTTTGAAACGTAGGATTTTTTGGTTTGTGGGTCACTTCTTAACATGCCTTTGTATCTGTTACAATTTGTGTTCACATCTTACCCTTACGTAAAGCTAACTGTGTTAGCAATGTATCATTGAATATTCAGCACTCAAGTTCTGTGTCTCGGGCTCCACAAATACGTGGCATCTCTATCCAGGTCACTGCTTCCAGCTGACCTGCCCTAAAAAAGGGATCACAATGCGATGTGTTTGGTAGAGCAGCTGAAATCCTAACGTGTTCCAAAACAAGTTCTGCTGATTCTTTTCTCATGTTCTCCGCTAGTGTAAAGTTGTTGGGTTTCAGTCTCCAACACTTGGATTTGCCTTTTTTAACAGTTAAAGTATTTGTAATTGTTTTTCTATTGATGAGCAGTGACTGAAGTATGTCCTACCCTTGCATAAACAAAATGGGAGGATCTCCCCTGTGTTATCTCAGTAATATTTCTGAGTTCTGCACAACATATTTCACGTACTTGGAGTAGTTTTTTAGTTTAATATTCATTATACTCTTTCTCGTAGCGGTTTAGTCTTGAATCTGATTAATTGAGATATCCTGAATTGTTTTAGAGTCTGTCATCAGACAATTAAATAGCATACAGGATGAGCCAACCCTTTCACTTCAATCAATGTTGCATTTAAATATAAGGTACTTCTAGTGTAGAAACTTGGCTTGATAGTCCCGTAGTTCAACAGAGAGAGCTCATCATGCCAGGAAAACACCACCTTGTCACATCTTCCTGCTCTGAAAAGCAGAGGAGGGGCCATGCAGAGGGCAGCACATTCCCCTGCTGACACCCCAACAACATGTGGCTGTCTCCAGAGGGAGCAAGGGAAAAGATTATATTAAGGTTGTGATTCTATGAGACCAAGCAAATGTGGATCGGAATAATAAGTTTACATAGTCAGCTCTTCGGGCATGGTGGAGTAGGAACAAATGCTTTCTACGTTGTTAAAATAGAAGGTCCCTGCTTTGATTTTCTGTTGATTTTTAGAAATAATTTCTGCCCTGTAATGACTGCACATAGAACCACTGTGGCTTTCTAGGATGCTTGTTGCAGTATTCAAATAACTTAAGTTGTCTATAATTTCTGTTTTGATAGTAACTTACCCCAGGCATTAGTGTTTGGCTTTTTTATTTCTGTGTATTGATTCTTAAGTGTTGGCAGAGGAGTGTGTTTTTTCATTGACCACAATGTAGTCAGGCAAGCTTATTTTAAGAATGACCATATTAAAGTGTGGTAGAATAAATGAACCTTCAATTAGAATGGAAAAACTCCATGAAATAAGTTTTGCTACTTTGGAATGTGAAGAAGTTATTAAAACCATTTTGTAGAGGGGTCTGGAAACACTAGAAAATAGTTGAATCATATAGAATCATAGAATCACCAGGTTGGAAGAGACCCACCGGATCATCGAGTCCAACTGTTCCCACCCATCTCTAAATCATGCCCCTCAGTACCTCATCCACCTGCACCTTAAACACCTCCAACTTGCTAATCCCATTTATTATTATTAAATCTGTTGTTTCCTTAGGTGTATGCAGATCCTGGACCTTTTTTTGTGTGTTGTTTTTGTAATTGAATAACCTGTATCCCGCTGCCCGAGAAACCAGATTTGAGTTCTCTTGATTTTTTACTTCCTTCATTGTTGGAAGAGCACAGCAGTGGCTCCTTGTTCACTTCAGTAAGTATTGCTTTCAAAATAATACTCAGCTTGCTTAAAATCTTGTAGGCTTTAGCTATATTTGAGGTGTATTTGCTGAAAGAGGAATGATACTGGTGAGGATTTTGATAGTGTGATTTCTTCCCTGAAGGGAGAGGGAGCATCATTTTCAAAACCATAAGAAATGAGCTGGCAAAAATTGGAAAGGAATGGATAAAAGAAGGGTTAGGATATTAAGACAGGTTTACAAAAAACAAGTTTTCCCTGCCTCAGTGATTGAAGCTACTCTTTTTGTTGTTGCTGTTTTATAAACAGAAATTTATCTATTTAGAGGTCAAGTCTTCTATTTGTTTAAAACCAAATATTGTTTCAGGCTTCCATTCTGAGATGCTTTGTGGAAGCTTGTGTTGACTGCAGAGTGTTTGGTGTCATAGCTATATTGACAGGACAGAGATCAATGCCAGGCATTGAAAAGAATTGTGAATGCCTGGGGTTAACTTACTTGGAATGAAATGATATTGCTTTTCATTCATATTAGAATAAGGACCTACCGTGTGTTACAATCAATGAACTTGCCACTCATGTTAACTCCTTTAACTGCCTTGTTTTTACCTGTTCTTTTTCCTAGATGTCAGTTTGCTGCTAATGGGTGTAAGTAAATTAGATGTCTTGTACAGGAAGCTTCTCCTCACTAAACTTTTCATCAGAGGATGGGGAAAGCCAGAGGATCTGAAAAGGTGACTTGTTAAAAAACCCCAGCATAAACAGTGCTTTATATTAAAAGGAAAAAAACAACCTTTGAAGTACCATTGATTGTTACTCTCCTGTATTTAAAACAAACACTAAAGTTAGTTCTGTTCAGGAAATCATGTGTTTTCATGCCAAGGGAGGAACTGAATTTAAAAGAACCCCTAAGGAGATTTGCTAAAAGTTTGTGTTTAAAGAGGCTTTTTTTGAGAGGATATATATGTGTCCAGTTACATTTTTCACTTACACATATATGATGACATACTTCAAGCAGCACCTCTGAAAGTGTTTCCTAAAACCAAAACTTTCTGAATTTTTGCAGAGGAATTGTTGTGTTTAACATTGGAGAGGATCGTGATAGCTTTCTGTAACTTCTTAGTAATAATGAGCTTTAAAAATGTAAGATGTAATCAGAAGTTTCTCTAATAGCCTAAAGTAGTAAACTCATTCTCCTTAGATGTCTTGACAATAAGAAAAAAAATGGAAGTACTTCTCAATTTTTCAATATGAGCACTTGCATTTCCTGAGGTTAAAAATTAAATGACTGAATATTCTGCGTCCTGTAGTATTTAAATGGAAAATGACAAGTCTGCATTTGTTGAGTTTGTTATGTATTGGAAAATCAATAAAGATTTTTTTTTTAAAACTTCTGAAATAATTTTTTTTCAGCAGTGGAGTTATGGGGGAAGTTGTTTCCCGTTTTTATGTCCAAGTGAAACATCTATTCTTGAAATGTCACTTGGATTGCCTTGTATGTCTTTCTTCAGTTGATTTTTCTCCTAAGTGACAAGCTTCGCTACAGAATAAGAGCATTGGATTTTTTTAAATCTTTAATATACTTTTGTTGAAATAAGCAAAAAATTGCAGGGTTCTGTTTTGCTTGCAGCATTTCTGTGTTCTGTTGTCTGTGTGTATCTGAAACAGGACGTTTTAATGTTAGCAAAACCCTGTCTTAAAAACTTCTAGGTTCTTGGTGAGACACAAAGCTTCACTCCCCCATCCCCATTGCCCCCCACGGAATTGCCATCTATGTAGAGCTTCTGACTAGTTCCACTTCATCTACTGCAATACTAGCAAGACTTTTCTCTTTCATGGTGCCTATAAGATAGTCACACTGATGTCAGACAGCAATAAAGAGGCATTGCTGGTTCTAATGATATCAGCTATGGCTCTTCTTTTTTCATAGTTTGTAAAAAGCCTCTCACATGAGATCAAAAGTTGTAGGGGAGACCTGAGGCAGGCTTGCTGGCCCACTGGTCTGAAAGGTGGAAGACTTTTTTCAGTGTGTTACCCCTGAGTGGGAAGAAGACAAGCTGTTCTTCAGCAGCCTTGCTTTACTTGGATGAAGAAGCCAACACCTCCTTCTGACTCCTCACCCAGGCTAAGGGGAAGAGGGAGTACCACTCCCTAGTGTGCGTGTCCTGTCACGCCAGAAACAGCGTCAGCGTCGTCTTTCTCTTTTTTCTAACTTGACCACCGTGAAGCTCCATTACAAGATACTATTAAATTTCTTACACTTCAAGCAATGAGATTGATACCACAGGCTGCCTTGCTAGATGTAATCTGAAGTTTCATGTGCACACCCTTGATACAATGACTGTTGATAGCCCACTGCTTTATCTTTGTCCTCAGCATATAAGAGTTGAAATTCCTCAACACATGCAAGATTTAATCTTCAATATCCTCCTAAATGCAGAGGAAATACATAAATGCAGTATTTTTAGAGGATTTAGTGTCAAGCAAAATACCTCTTAGTTTAGCCTGCTTTCCATATTCAAGTCTTGCACACTTACCTTTGTTTTCTCAGAAATACTTAATGTGCTTGCTGTTCTGTATAAGAAGAGCAAAGGGTATATAGTGTGGTATTTTTGATATGGTAAACTGAGTTTTCTTTCTGTCCTTTTGGTTTGGTTTTCTCTGGTGTCATTCCTGTTATACCTTTGTTCTGTACTTTCCACCCAGATCTGCTGTTCTAGTTGGCCAGGTAACATCATTCTGTGTATTTCCAACCATGAGAATGAGCAAGTTACTCTTACCATAGTTTTGAAGGTTGGGATGGTCACCTTGAGGACATCTAGTCCAAATCCCTATGCAAAACAAAGCTGACTTTGTAGTTTACTCAAATCACTTGGCACCTCCTATGTTTGAAGGTCACTTGAGGATGGAGATTATTCATGGTTTCCCTGGGCAGTCTTTTTCCAGTGCTTAACCACTATCACTGTGAAAAAAATCTTACATTATGTTCCAGAAGGAATTTCTAATATTGCAACACAGCCATTGCCTCTTTTCCTCCCAGTGTACACCTCTGAGAAGGGTCCTGTTTAATTTCTGTGCCAGGCTCTGCAGCCCATTTAAGTAGCAGAAGGAAGCAACTGGATTTGCCCCTTAGGCAATGCAAACCCAGTTCTCTTGGCAGGCTGGCTGAATGCAGAGGGTGTGCTGCTGGTTCTCCTAGATGAAACGATGTTCTAACGTGTTCTGTTTGCTGTCCACCAGAAACTCTGTGCCTTTTCTTGCAGAGCTGATGCCTAGCAGGGATGTTCCCAGCCTATATTGTTACATGGGCTATTCTGTCCTAGCTGCAAGGTTCTGCAGCTCTGTTGTTGAGCTTTAGGATATTTGTTGAACTGTTCCTCCAGCTTATCCAGGTTGCTCTGGTAGCCCTAACTTCCAGGTATCACCTCATCTGACCTGTCGGTTTGTGTCATTCCTAAACTTTCCTGACTGCTGGTAGTAACCTATTTCCAGCTAGGCTTTGGGTCATTGGCAGCTACACTTGGACGTTGACATTCCAGCCTGTTTCTCACCCATTCAGTCTGTATTTGCCTGGATATAATTACATAGGTGTAGTAGGCTGCTATGTCTTAATTTAGCCCTGAAAAATGATGTGTTTTCAATATATGAGATGTAAAATACTTCAGAGGTGTGTAACTGCAAGCAATTTACATGAGTCTTTTATTTTTGAGATGAAAAACATTCTTCTATACCTGCCCTGTGGTAGCCTGATTAATTTGTAAATGCAAAGCTGGCTTCATAGCTTTTAGTTTCTGTGTGGCTCGCTTCAGCTCTTGAAATTTTTTATATATGTGTATCTTCTCTTTTTTTTTAGATTAAAAGTTGAATCTTCTCTACTTGTTTCCTTTCAACAGAATATTTGAATTCAGAAAGATTATTGGAAACAGGGAAAAATGCCAGACGCTGGTTTCGAAAGATTACCCAGTGTTCATTGACAAGGTACTTAAAAGCAAGAGGTGATACAGTTTAACTGAATTTATTTTCCCGATGGTATATAAAAGTGAAATCAACTTAGTGCTCACCAAGCTGCTTTTATAGAAGAGTTGAATCTTGATGGCATGTAAATGTGCAGTTCCTGAAGTTTGATGTTGTCATGTTGTTAGGGCAGGTCTTGCTGCAGGGGTTGGCAGCTGAGAACTTGACTAAGGGAGTAAAAAGAGAGAGATTGGTGAATGCACCTCTGAAAATATGTTAATTAGCTTTTGCTGATCACCAGTTTTTTAACAGGTGGCATTAACTGAATTCACAGGTGTTCACAGTTGCTCTCTATCAAGAAAAGGACATTCGAATTTATCTGTGAAGGAAGAGGAAGTGGGGCTTTAGAGATGAAAGGAATTTATGTAGTGCAAGTCCTCAAATGCTCTTGGTTGGAAAAAGGAGACCCTGTGCTTCCCAAAGTGAGGTGCAGAAATCGATGTAATCATTGCTCTGAAGACATTTCAGTCTACAAAGTCTGAAGAGGGAGGCAGGAATGAAGAGCAGTTTTAAAGTCAAATATATGCACTGATGATCAGTGCTGTGGCAAGTGAGATACTTCTAACAGTTTGCTCTCTTCATTATTTTTTAAAATTGAGCGGCTGTAGATAGGAAGCAATGGCAAAAATATTAAATGGGGTTGAAAGGCTGGGAAAATGAGCAGTTGCATTGGCTGCTAGCAGAAAATGGAAGGAAACTGAGATAATAAAGCAGTGGCTGTACAAATACTTTTATTTTTTTATAGTTGGGGGTGGGGTGTCAGAACTTAAAACTCAAAGGCTTGAAACTTAGTGTGTTTTGGAAGTTATTTAATATGGGACAGCATGACACTTTATTTACTGATTCCTTTAATAGTTCAATTAATAAAAGCAGACTTTGGAACAAATGTTTTGGCTGTGTTAATAAGATATGTATCCCTTTATCTGAAATATTCTTCACCTTTGTTTTTTTAAGTGTGTTTTTATCCTATAATAAATTCTTCTACTTTAAGATATTTCAGGGCAAGTTAAACACTGTTATGAAATATACTGTTATCATCCTATTCTCTCTGTAGGTTGAGGAGCAATCTGACTGTAAAATCCTTGAAGGGCACTTCATTTCCCCATTGGCTCATTATGTCCCAGGTATCCTGCCAGTTGAATCGATTGTTGCAAGGTAAGAGAAACCACATGGTATTTCCTTTCTGAATCTGACACTGCAGAGAAATTTAAGTGGTCTATGTGAAGGTAATTTATTTTAATAAAAATTATCTGTAAAATATTTCAAGCTGGGTTTTGTACTAATGTGTTGGAATGGATTTGATCTCCAAAGTGAAAATAAATCTTATTTGTGTGATAGCTTAATTTGTGTGCAAAAAAAAGAAAAAGTCCCTTAGTCCTGCTTTGTGTTTTTCCAAATGAGTAGGATGCTGTAAATGAAGGATACTATAGTCAGGAAACTAGTTTGTTTCATATGTAGCAGAAGAAGCTATTTATATGAAAGAAATGTGTATTTGAAGGAACCATTCCAGCCTTTCATTGTCTTGAATATAAAATACTGTATGTATACTGAAGTAATAATTTAATTGTAGCAAGAGAATATGGTGCCTTTCTTACTTTGCAAATCACACACAAAAAAATGCTCACAGAAAGCTGGGTGATCTGTAACAGAAAATAGCTGATGGCGTTTTTGCTGGTTTCACACTAACCGCTTTGCGCTTGAGAAGTGTCTTCAAAAGGGGAACATAATTTCTGTTTGCTTTCAGTTCTGAGTTAAACTTTCACGATGAATTTTTTTCCCCAAGTTTTGTTTAGTAACTTAAAAATTAAACATAGAAGTTTGTGAGCTCAAGTAGATACTGGCATTGCCAATTTATCTATATTACTCGTTGGTGATTTTATGTGTACCTAAACAATTAACACTAAGGAATGTCAGGAAAAGTTTACTAGTCAAAATATCAGTTCTTTTTCACCTTTCCATTGGTTAGAGAAAGAAATTGTTTCTTAACATGGTCGGACTCATTAGTACCACACTGGAAAATGGAGCATACTGATTGTTACCTTATCTATGTTTGCTTACAGTCTGTATTCAAGTTATGCTAATTGTTGCACTGGATGGTATTCTTATGGTTTTGAAGCGCTTTACAAATTCCCCTAAGTTTGCTGTGGGCTATGTGAATATTTGTCTTTGTAGGTAACACTGCTCCATCTTGTGGGGAAAGTGCTAGTGGCTCTGAAGTGATTATTTTCTTTTTCCCAGTAGTTAAACTGTAAATAACTTGAGTATCAGCAGATGATGTTAAGTGATTAATGTTGAGAGTATGAAATAGTTTCATGGTTTATTGGAGTTTGTTTTTTTAATTTAAATATATCGCTCATCTTAACCTCAGGAGAACAATAGTGATGCTGCCCAGGAGAGCTGATCATACTTGTTTAGGGGGTTCTTCATTTGGAGTTCCATTTCTCCACAACTTAAATTGTGATGATGAGGTAGTGGTCTTTTTTAGGAACATGATCTTTCAGTTTGGCTCCTTTTCTTGTTTGGCATTTGCTCCCTCCTACTTTTGGATTCTTTTCTCTGCTGGACGTGTGTATGAAAAATGATATTGCGGAATTGCTGGCAGTTTGCCTGTATGGGTTACAAAAATACTTTGTTCTCTCTCTCTTTTTTCCCAGATTAATTTTTGTAAATAGACAGACTTTGCTAAAATAGGTGTTTGTTTCCTCAGATTTCAGTTCATCATACCCAGAAGATGGAATAGCAAGCACAGACCAGTATGCATTCACTTAGCAGGCACTGGAGATCATGTGAGTATGTAACATGTAAAAATTGCTATTATAAAAAAATTTAATAATCAGATTTTATCTTAATATATGTTTGTACCTGTTATCTTTAGTACTTCTGGAGAAGACGCACCTTAATGGCACGCCCAATGATCAAAGAAGCTTGCATGGCTTCCCTGTTGCTAGAAAATCCTTATTATATCCTTTTGTGGAAAGCAAGATTCTCATTCACAACGCACTCTCCAGAAAGTAGGAGACTTGCCGCACTCGTGTAATAGCTGCTTTGTGGATCAGTTTCCAGTAGACTTCTCAGGGAATAGAGGTAAAGAGCAAAGTGTGACCACTGCATGAAACACAATGTGGAAGGCAGTTAATGTAATAAACTGCTTTTACACCAGGTATTGTTTTGTCTTCTGCAGATCCTTCCTGTAGTCGTTAAGAGTGAAGGTTCTGATACGGATCTGTGTGTTGATCAAAGCACTGATATGATTCCTTTAGCTATGATGGAATGAAAACTGTGCATTCTACCTTACTACAATGTGGCTGCTGAACGTAGTGAGAGAAAAGAAAGTTGCCTCTAGTGCCTTCCCTTCTCAGATGCAACCCTTTGTACCTCAGGTACTTTTGAGAAATTTAAGATCTGTTTTTCTTCTTAAAAACAATGAAGTTCTATCATCAACTCACCAGTAACTTCTGTAACACTGTTACCCTGTTTTATTAAACAGGACCTCTAGCTACACGTTTTCCCTAGGCATATGGAACCACTGAAAGGTTTGGGTTGGAAGGGATCTTAAATCCCATCTAGTTCAACCCCCTGCCAGGGACACAGACACCTCTTGCCGGATCAGGCTACCCAAGGCCCCATCCCACCTGGCCTTGAACACCTCCAGGGATGGGGCAGCCACAGCTTCCCCGGGCAACCTGGGCCAGGGCCTCACCACCCTCAACATGAAGAATTTCTTCGTAGTGTCTAATCTAAACCTTCCCCCTTCCTACCAAAAGTAAAATTTTAAGTTGCAAATGACATTGTCAAACTACATATAACTTGTTTTAGTTCCAGTTAAACATTTGCAATTTAAGTTCCACATTTTAATTAATCAGTGTGTCATTTATGGATATGTCGTACTTTATTCTACTTTATATTTTATTTTGATTACCAGTTTTTATATAGAAATCTTGTACTTTCTTTAACTCCAGTCTTCTACATGGCTGTAGAAAACCTAAGGATCAATTGTAAGTATTACTGTTATGATCATGGATACCACCTTTTGAAAATATCGCATTTATTTTTTTCTCAAGAAGCTCAAGAAGTTGTATGAATGTAAATAGTGTATTAAGAAAAAAGCGGTGGACCGCTTTTAACCTGCTACTGTGAAATTACCTGCCCTTTCTAGGCTGTTTTGTCAGATTTGGGTTAAGAGATCACAGTGATCAGGAGATGAACTTGCAGAGTACATAGAGATGAGTGCAAGCAAGCATCTCTCTATTTTCCAGATTGGCAACTGTGCCTTTACAAATGCTGCAGTCATATTTGTCAGCTGTGGATCAGCTTTGTACCATACTTTCCTGTTACAATTGCTAAGATTTTGCTTTTCAAGATTTAAGGGGGTTTTAATCAGACGTGTAAATGAATTTAATGTTGCAGGTTTGTTAGTCAGTGGAAACTAGCAATATTCAGTGTCTTACAGGAATCTGTCTCCCTCAGTCAGTTCATAAATGTGAACTTAGAAGCCTAATTAGGCAATCCTGGGTTTTTTGCTTTTCGTGTTTTCCTAACCACTAAATAGAATTCAAAAAGATACATGTCTGAGGCAAAGCTGTGGGTTTAGTCTACCAGTATTTCTTGAAGTCCAAATATGAGCTGGTCTTTTAATTCTTTTTAATCCCAACTTGGACATGAGTAGTAAATGCATAGAAGGCGATTTGTTTTTAAAGGTGAAATTCTTAAACCTGGCCAGTCCATTAGAACTTCGCTGGGAGCACTGTCTCACCCTGCAGCATTTTAGATTTTCTAGATTTTATTTAGATTTCAGCATTTGGATTACCTAAATCCAACAGCTTAAAAAATTACTTTTAAGGAGAAAATCTAAATTGAAAATTTTTTTCAAGCCTTTTTTTTTTAAAGCAGTTGTTGAGTTTTATTTATTGTGACATAAAAAGCCTCTTTTAAAAACGTAATTAGATTTACAAACTAAGATGGTTGTAAAAATGTTGTGGTTTTTTTTAATAGGAAAACTGCTTAAACATATATGTATTTGTTATTGCACTTAGACCTGAAAGGTTGTAGGAAAGTGACAGGAGAGTGTGTGTGCTGGAATACATCCATTGGTGATTTTTTTTCCCAGTTACTGAGGACCTGAGGCAGAAGAATAAACTAAATATTTTGGCAAGGCTGTTTCTAACCCGTGCCCAGTTGCCTGGCTTGGCAGCTTAGCGTATGCGTGATACAGAGGAGAATTTATGGAAGCAGGGGTGCTCAGCCCAATAATTGTCACTGATACAACGTTACAAAGTAGCAGCCCTGGTTTAGGTAATACACTAGTAACAGTGTTTAATAAATAAAACCGTGGAGAGGGCTGAGGAATCTCTCATAACAAAGCTGTAGGAAAGAATGACATTAGCCTGTAAATACCAGCCTGCAGCAGCTCCGTTCACTTCTCTGTGATTTGCACGGTGAGCTCCGGCCTTGCGCTTCAGCGTCTCACGTGTGATTGTGTGCTGGCAGAAGCAGCCAGTAGCCTTTTGTAAACTCTGTGATACTGAAAATACCCTGCCCCTCTCCCCACATCAGAAGTGTATTAACTGCTCTGTAAAATAAGTGGGATTTTTCTACTTTCTGAGAGTCCTCCTGATGGTTCAGCTGAATAGCTTTCTACTTTTTTCTGTTTCTTCTGTGTTTTAATGCTTTGCAGTACGCTACCTGAATTTCTCAGTACCGTGACAAACTTCCCACTTTACAATTTCAGTCTTACAGTGACACTGATGAGTGCTTCCAAAGCTGACATACTGATTGCTCTTCCAATGTTGTGTGCAATTTTTCAATGATATAAAACAGGTAAATAAGAAAAGAAAAAAAGAATTGTTTATGCAAGCGAGTTGTATGTCTGGAACTGTATCGCTTTGATTCTGTTTCTAAAAGAACTTTACAGAACGTAAGATTACTACCAATCAGGTTCTGATGTTGGCAATGTCTGTTTTTGTAAGACCAGGCTGTCAGTTATATTAAATTAGAAGCTTAGCAGGTGTCTATTGTTCCTAGTACTCATTTAGATGAAAAAGTACAAGTGCCAAAGAATCTGGACTTGCTTCTTCTGTTGAATCAACAGGAGTTTGGTTCCAAAATTCTCTGGGAGTGTGGTCAGGCTTTGTATAAAAGTGTGTGTGAAGTGATGAGAACTGTCAAAATCTAACCTTAAAAAATAAATCCTATATTTTCCTTTTCTGGGGAGAAAAGACGGTCATGTTTAAAAAATGTCTCGGACCTGTTTGTGATGGGAGGAGCTCTTGTTCTAGAATCGGCAGCTCTTTTGCACTGGCTAGAGAGAGAAGGCTATGGACCACTAGGGATGACTGGAATATCCATGGGAGGACATGTAAGCTTTTATATTTCTTGTTCAGTAATTTTTATTTTAACTTCTCATTCAATCATTAAGCATTCAGAAATTATTTGTTTTGTAGTCGTCTTCTCAGAAGTACTTTAAAATGAACCTTTAGAGTAATGATAAACAATTATTGGCAATTCTCATGTTCTGTGGCGCTCAATTAGCATAATACTCAATAAGTACTAGCAAATTGTAGAGCCATTTGTCAGCCACCTCCTGACAGGCTTAATATGAATATAAACTTCTCAAATAATTATGGGTTTTTTCCACAATGGGTGGCATGTAAATGTTTTCTGAACCAAGGTCTGTACTGGTCAATTGCTGGTTCTTTCTCTGCCCCTATTATTTTTATATAAACTGTTGGGTTTGGATGCATTGTGTGAAATGCCTCCTTTTTGAAGGCAGGTTGTGAACAGGGTGACTTTTGGTGTTAGTTCTGCTCTCAAGTAATCTTCTTTTCCTCGATCATTAGTATTCATAAGAGGGTTTTTGTGATGAGGTGGCTGGCATTTCATGTATGATGTTGTGCATATTCAAACTAAACCCACAGTGTATTAGTAAGATGCTCGAAAGACAAATGCACAGTTAAAATACGTCTCTGCCAATAATGGTTGCTCTGTGAGACACAGATACAAAGCTCATTAAAACAACTCTTCTTTGCTGATCCTTGTTCATTTATTGTTAGGACCTAAGTAAATAATGTTAGTAATGTTAATGTCTACCGAAAGAAAAATAATTTTCCCCCAAAGCACAATTTTATAACTCTAAATATCATGAATGTGCAAAGCACCTTTGATTTACATAAACATCACCCTGCCAAAACAACACTTGTGTTAAACATGTGTTCCCTGTCTGCTTTCTATATTCCATTGGGATACTGAGTGTTTGCACCACTAATCACACAGGACTCTTGAAATGCTGGGCAAATGCCATAGCAATAACCACGTACCATGTTCTGCACTGATATAGAATGAGGCAAGATCTGAGAGGACGAGTCTGGAAAATCCTTAGACATTTGTCTTTTCTTAGTCCAGAAATATACTTTTTTTTGGCTAGTCTTGAATTATTTATAGGACTTCTGCTGCAATTTAAAACCATGGAAATAAATAATATTTTATGTTGATCATCTTTAGAAAGTGTTTTACGACAGAGTTAAATGGCACTAATTCAGCTATAGTGATGAGGACAGCTGGGACTAAAAAGTAAGTCAGTTTCTGGCTATCAGAATGTAGATACGTGGTGTTCTTTTAACTTTTTGCTAATAAAAAGAATTAGAATAGAATTATAGTTCTGTCGTATAAACCCAGTACTAGAACATCTGGCATGGACACAGGGTATTTTGTGTTAGGGGGTTTACACTGTTGTTCAGTTTGGAGCAGGAAAATAAAACTGCGAGAACATATTGTATAGGGAACTTATGTTAAGCTGCTTTGCTCTGGGTTTTTTTTGTGGTTTTTCTTTTTTTCTGGGATAAAGAGAATATTTGCAAAAATGTGTTCTGATGTAAAAGTAATAGTTTAAAGCACAGAGAAGAGTCAGTGTAGCATGCTGAATTCCTTGTTTTCCACATTGGGTATATAAATTTTAAAAGTATAGAATTTTAAGTGGTCCTTCCATAGATTGCCTTCATTTTGCCCTGAAATAGGCTTGCAAGAGCTTGATTAAAAGGCTTGACAGATGTTTTTTATGGTTTTAAACAACTGATACTGGATATTTACTAGGAATTCTTATAACAAAAACCTATTCAACCTTGAAATTAGTCCTGCATTGAGCAATGTTTATTGTTAGGGAAATCAGTGAAGAATAGGCTTTATCTTCTAAATAGGTTAAAGTATGTTGAACTTTGGCACAGTCCTTAACTATTTTGGCATGGCATATTTGTTTGATCCCGTATAAATAGATAAGTTGAAAGAGAGAGAGTTCTCTTTACTGTATTGTGAAATCAATATTAAAATATGTAATAAGTGCCTGTGATTCTAGATGGCCTCGCTGGCAGTGACAAACTGGCCTAAACCATTGCCGTTGATTCCGTGTCTTTCCTGGTCAACAGCTTCTGCAGTCTTTACTACGGTAATTACCATAGATTTTTGTTAATATACTAGAATACAACCAGATATCTAAGTTAAAAGGTTTGGGCAGGCCACGTTCCCCTTGTCAGGTCATTTCATCACCCATTGGCCTCAGTTGGTTAATGGTGGCAAAACCCAACCTTCCTGCTCAGGATATACAGCACATGATAATGTAGCTGTGAGTTACTTCAGTCAATTAGTTGGGTACCAAATTAGAGGCTGAGGCAGCTGGTGTATGATTAGAATCCTGGCCTGGATGTGGGAAGGTGAGGAAGCCAACCATGAAAACTTGTTTTGTTCTGCTTAAAGCCTGGCTTAAATAGTCAGGTGATAATGCTGCTAATGCCACAAGGGCTACCTGTTTTCACTGCTGCTGGCGGGGTAGGTGACTGAATAGACTGGCTTTGACACCCATTATTGGCTTAGCACAGTCTAGATATGTGTAAACCCTAAGTGGGACTGTTTCTCCCTTCTTTCTTTTTCTTTGTTTGTTTTTTAAAGGGAGGTGGGTTTCCATGTCCTGTGTTATAATGTGAGTTTACACTTCGATAAACTTGGGTAGAATTCCCCAGGAAAAATCAAATCACTAAGACACAGATCAGTTTTCTCTGTATATCATTTTGTTAGTGTGTGTGTACTGGACACTTGTGTTTTTAATCTCAGGGTGTGTTGAGCAAGGCAGTGAACTGGAGGGAGCTAGAGAAACAGTATTTTACCCAAACTGTTTATGAAGAAGAAATCATTCAAATGCTTGAATACTGCGGAGTAAGTATAGTTTATTTTCCCTATTTGCTGGTACTTACGTGTGCAAATCTAACAAATAATGTAACTTCTTTTTACTTCCAGTAAAAGCAGCCAGTTATTAGCTAAAACAGGTTTGCCTGTTATTTCCTTGCACTTCTGATAAATTTTATCTTTGAAGGAAAACCTTCTGAAAACCAGAAGCCAATATTTTGGTTTTATAAAGTGTGCTAAGCATAGCTTTTCTACAGGGTTTTTATTCATGACCACGCTTAGTGTAATCTGCAAAATAAAATGGATTTAGTCAAAACATTGAAGCTGTAGATAATATTTCCCAGTAACTGGCTTTATAGTCTGGAAAACGGATAGCCTGGCGTGTAAATATGAAAACACGATTTACTGCCCCTTGAAGCAATTGCTTCCAAATATTCAATGCTATAGAATATTTTTAATTCATAGCAAAATTAAGCTACTTTTCTAGTTTGTAATGCCAAATATCCCTTTCCGTTTGTGTGTGATGCCAGCCCTCCCTCAGCTTTAGACTTTATTACACAAGCGGCTGGGATAAGCATAGGTAGAGCTTTTGTAATTAGCTTCCTGCTCCTTACAAAGTAGAATTTATTGTCTGCATAATTTTTTTGCTTTCTTCTTGACTTTTTTTGACTAGGATTGACTCTTCCCCAGGGGAAATTTGTTGCCTCACTGCTGTTTAAGATTGGAGTGATAACTTTTTAAGAATTGCTTATGTGTTTCAGTGCTGTCTTCTAGCCAGTTCTAATAAATACCTTTTTTCCTAAGATTCTTTGTGACAATGCTTTTTCAAATATCTTAAAACAGAAGAAGAGGGGCTGGCGTGGAGATATTGTAGTTACTTAGGCATTTTCCATTTTTAAGTAAAATTCATTCCAGGGACATGCATTCTTTTCACAAAGTGAAAAGAAGAAACAATGCAAGATGTTCAACTTGTGTCTTCATAGTATTTAGAGATGTTAGATTTTTCATTAGATTTCCTGAACCTAACATTAGACCTGGTGTAACATGTTTATTGCCCAGAAATTTAAGCTTAAATTACTACAATTATAAACTCAGAGTTTTAATATAGAATTAAACCCAAATATTTATATCATAAGCTACCACATAGAAATACTTCCTGCATGTTTTTAAGCTGACAGAAATTAAGAATGAAATTATCAAGGCGTTACAATAATCAGGATTTAGTTGAGTGATGGGCTTGCTGAAAATAACCAGTAGTGCGAACAGTGCTGTCTGCATCTTTTTTTTCTTTGTTTTTAATATGGAGTCGATCTTAAAAATAAGATTAACCAACTGATTTAAAGGAGAAATCCTGTTGTCTTTGTGTAGACGGATTCTTTCAAGATGGGACAAGACTTTGTTAAAAACTTCCCTGACAGTGTGGATAGTCTGGACGATGTGGATGTAACTTCTAGAATGTTCAGCCTTGATTCCTCAAACAAGACCGTTCATGGCTTTCCCACAAATAAAAGTACTCTAAGTGCCTCATCAGAAAGACTCTTAATACATGAAGCTCCTACAATCCAGTGCATAAATCAAACATTTTCAACCAGTAGCAAAAGCAATAAAAACTTCACCAGCCCACAAGAACACAGGATAAATAAAAGAAGAAAGAGCGACACTTTACAGAGAGAATCATTAAGGTTCATGAAAGGAGTAATGGATGAATGTACCCACGTAGCTAACTTCTCAGGTATGTATGTATGTATGTATTTGTTAACAAGTGCAATTTGGAAAGTTGAATAACATATGAAGGAAGGAAAGGTATTTTCTTCCTTCTCCATTGTGTAAACTTGCTGGGACCTTAGCCAAAATACAAAAATACCTTGAGTGTTATTCAGTGGCATGAATTTGCTTCTCCATTTCCAAATTGTTTTTATGTTTCTTCTTAGTGTCCATCTAGTGGTGAAGTGAATTAAAAATTTGCCATTTGGTATCTTTGTTCATTTTTTTCCTGCCTTCAGGTGGCTATTTTCAGATGTGAGTTGGTGAGAATTTGTATTATTTAAAAGAACAAAACATATATGTGATCTGAGTGACATGTAGATGTAATTAGTCTGCTCATAAGGTTTTTCAAGTAGATTCAAATAAATCTCATAAAGCAGAAATCTGATACTGGTTTCAGATAGAAAGTAGCCTCCGTAGCAAAGAAATAATCTTGAATGGTACTTTTAGACAAGTGTGACCAGTAAAAATGTGCAAGGGTCCTTCTGGGATGAGGCACCCTGGTGAATGCAGTGTTTCTCAGGACACGCATAGGATACTGAGAGAGCTGTAGGCCAGCAAGGCCTTAAATTGGATGAACCCGAGTGTCTTGGTGTCTAGGACAGATCCCTTCAACAGCCCACTTACAGGCAATGATTTCTTCCTAAAGCTGATTTTGCTGGGATGGGGGGCTTTGAATTGCTTTTGTGACAGTCCATTCAGACTAAATGGTTCCACTGTACACGTACCCACTCAGGACTCTCAACATGTCCTAGGATGTGCTTTGACCTCAGACAGGTTTCTGAAAGACTTGTCTTGGAATGTCAAAATATGCTTGATCCTGAGACCCTGTGCCACCTCATTTTTAATTCTGACATTCCAGAAACAGGAAAAAAAAAAACACCCAAAATTTCTACACTAGCATAAATTTCTTGATTTGGGCAATGTCCCAGGTCACTGCTAGCTATGGATGTTTTGTGACAAATACCAGCAAAGTGCTTTCCTCAAAGCTTTAACATTTATTTCAGTATTAAAAAAACAACTGTAAGATTTATTTAAGTGCAGACGTTCTTGTGTATCTAGAGAGCTATCCCAAGTACCACTTCACCAAAGCATTGACCTTCCTTGAAACTTAAGAGGATCTGTGATCCTAATGCACTTATCAAAGCGATGTCGGCCTTACTGTCAATTGTCTCCAAGGTCTCATGCTCCGGGAGATGTTGCATCCCTACTAGGGCCTCCCTGGAGTGCATCTGGAATGGAGCTTCAGAAAGTCTGCCTAATGCTCAAGTTTAATGCAAAGTTGAATGGAAGACTAGAATCTATCTTAGCATCATATGCCCTCTATACGTGATCTACTATATATGAAAGGAGAGTGTCTAAATTATTTGTGACACCCCATTTTCAAACATTTTGTCTGATCACTGTTTACCATATCACATATATTCTTTTTGAAGAGAGAACAGTTCTTGTGCCCAGCATTGTTTTAATGTGATTTTTCTTGACATCATTTTAGTGTTGTCATCATCAGATCGGTGCAGTTGGATTAATAAATCTATATAACGGCGTGTTGGAATTTTTATATTATAACTGAAATATGCAGGAAATGGAAAAGAGAGTGAACATATTCTGCGCTTTGTTTGACCTCTCATATGAAAAGTAGTCTTTTTTCCTCTCCTTGAGGAAAAAAAATACACAAAGCTTCTACTCTGTTGAATTTCAGATGTTTCCTAGTTCACTGAAAAAAGAGATCTCAGAGAGCTGACCTGAAGGCTGTTATAGAGTTTTGATGATAAGAGGAAAGACAGTTCTCTTGCCATTCCTCAAAGACTTGTGAAGTTTTCTGCTTTAAGGGAGGGAAGGGGATAAATTAATTTTGTTTTCTATTGATGACCTCACTACTGTAATATCAAAACCTAGGTGAATTCTGCTGGAGACTTCAGAAAATATGGTTTTATTAAAGCTTAGAATACTTTGAATTTCTTTGTAGATAGAGAGCATTTTTTACAGCAGAAATCTCAGCTGTCATGTCTCTGTTCCTTTCTTGAGATGAATTAAGTTTTGTTTTGGTTTTCTTTAGTCCCTGTTGACCCAAGTTTAATCATAGTTGTACAAGCTAAGGAGGATGCGTATATTCCTCGAACCGGAGTGCGCAGTCTTCAAGAAATCTGGCCTGGATGTGAAATCAGGTATCTGGATGGAGGTCATGTCAGTGCCTACCTCTTCAAACAGGGACTCTTTAGGTAAGGCGAACAGGAACATTTAAAAATAGTTGAGAGCTTAAAACAGTAATCTTGAGACACACAATGCTTCTTCTAGAAGCAAGTCTATTACTCAAAATCAACAAATACCGTATACTGCTTTGAATAACAAGTTCCTAAATCTGAATCTGAAATAATTTAACTAGAAAGTCAGCAGTTAATTTTCTGAGCAAAGATGATGTACAGCATAGCTCGGACCTTTCAGTAAGCCAGTGGCAGGAGAGTGAGCCTTCTCACTCTTCTTTTCACGTAAAAGCTTTTAATTAGTTTGTTTACTGGACACTAGAAAATATTTTTTAGCAGTGACCACTTATGTAGCATTGTGCAGCTGTTGTCTTTTTGCCAGTGTCTTTTGAGAGTTAAAAATATCACGCAATTGAAGATGAGAAAAGAACGAACATATGGCTTAACTGCAAATGAATAGTACTTGCATGAACAGCAGTAATACCAGGCATTGACTGAAGAGAGTTACCTATATAAATTATACAAATGCAGTTCTTAGTTTTAAAAAGTTAAATTCTTGTGCTGTTAATTTTGAAATATAATGAATTAGTAAGGCTGTACATCTCATTTAGAAGGTCTAAGCAACACCAGAAAGGAATACCAGCATACCGGGTCAAAGCATGCTAACCACTAGCTTATTGCTGTTTCAAATTTCAGCCTTTTATTTGTGACACTTGCTCAAAAATTTTAAATTATACATGCCCCTTTGATCTTATTCCTGACATGTTTGAGTAGAAGACTCCTAATCCTTTAACATTTGCAAGCCTGTAATAAGCAGTCCCACTTATTCCTGAAACATAAACATATTACAGATTGAAATGAGAGATCTCAGAAATAAGTGGAGAAAGGACTACCCAATATCTCAATTTTATCAAATGCTGTCTTGAAATAGCAATGATAGCTTTATAAGTATATTTCTAAGTGTATGGAAATCTGCTGCTTACATCCACCCTTAACCAAATCATGCAAATGATCTTTTCTTCATGTTTTAGGCAAGCGATTTATGATGCGTTTGACCGCTTTCTTCAGAAATACACCATTTAAAAATCTTCATAACATTCAAACTGATCTCATTTATACTGCCACTTACTGGAACTCATGTTTGGACAGCAAACCTCTTGCAATGTTGACTAGACAGTCACTGACTCTGATTGTTGTAAGTAATGAGTACGGAAAATGGTGAAGTACCAGCATTACTTCCATTTCAACCAAATGCCGTCCTGACACCCTTCCTTCAGCTTTACCTGTGAAAAAGCAATGGCAGCATTTGTCAGTGCATGAATGGTTCATGTGCTTCGTATTTAATTGCATTGTGTGTTCTTTTGATTCTGAATAAACTCTGAATGGTGTACCAGCCGAAAACAAACCAATCTAAGTATTGAAAGAATGTAAAATTTGCTGCAGGGCTAAGATACTCACTGGCCTTTAGTGTCTTTCCTGTTGGTTCCAGGTACTTTGGTTTCCTCTTGCTTTCTCGTTTCCTTCCTCTTCCTATCATGTTGTATTATGGCTTTGCCAGCACTTGACCTCTTGTGTTTGTCACCAGTTTTCTCTCTTGAGAATTGAAAATAAACTGAAATAGAAGAGGCAGCATCAAATCTTGGAAATTTAGGGAAGAGTGAGCAAGAGAGAAACATTTTCATTCAATGCGTCCATGAGATTTTTCTGCCATTGAATTAAACGGTGCCGTTCCAGAAGAATCATGTAGCAATTCATTGATTGGTTTCACAAAATTAGAATGAGTGGAGTGTTTAAATGTGTTCAGTTGGGTAACAAACTTTTTCTGCTGGAATTTTTTTTAGAATGCTAGAGGAAATAAGAGTGTAATCAATTTCGTGTGGAAGCAGTGGCACAGAGAATTTGATTCTAAGCAGTTGATTCAATGGCAGATTATATGGTGCTATGAAGACCTGTTGGAAATATTTCAACAGATCCTTTTTGAAGTGCACTCGGCGCTAATAAGCAAAATATATAGTATTAAACATGTATGTGAGGCTAAGGCTGATCAAAACAGATTAGCTCCTTATTTTTCAACACTGTGTTTTTAATTGGATGGAGAATAAATAAAAGAGGATTATGAGCATGTTCAAGAAAATCCAAAGTCTGTTATTTCCTCTTTTGGGATCAAAAGTGCCAACAAGTTACAGTAGAGTAAAAGGTTGTCGTGCATCAGCTGTAGATGTTATCTGTCCATGTCTTATTTTGTGGCAATTGCCTGTAACATCCTTGAAGAGCTAATTTGCAGAGCAAGTAGAAACTGAAACACTTCACTATTAATTTTAGTACAGTAATGGCTGGAGTCACACAGAAACAGAGAAATTAATCCATTTCCATTTCTCGGGATATGTGACTTCTACACCTTTCAAATCAAGCATTTCGTTGACTGCCATGGTTAACGTTTAATGATTCGTAGTAGGCAGAGTATGAAGTGGAGTTCAGGTGATATAAATATATTCTCCTGAATTTTATTCTGCCAGACAAGACTAATCTGGGCAGAAATCATGATTCTCTTGAAAATCAGATTAGTTCAGGTAAAACCAAAGTGCAACTACTTGTGATAACTCAGATTATTTAACACACAGATCTACTGAAAATGCAAAAGAAGTTATATTCTGTTGGAAGTTAAGTTGCTTGTTTGAAGTGATTTTTCTTCATTTTTAAGGCAGTGTTGGTTTTATATGTATTGGGAGCAAGTGTGAAGTGACTAGCACTTTTAAATAGAGTAAAACACAGTATGTTGAAGATTTAAAATCAAATATTGGTAAGCTTACAACTTTACAGTTGCAAGCTTGGATGCTCTCCTTAGAGATTTTTTTGCATTTTACAAGCTCATTCTTACAAGACTATTGTTTGCTGTTCACCAGCTTTTTTACATTTCGCATTTTAAATGCATTTGTCTGTTTTATGCCCTGTTTCTGTTGCAGCTATGAGAAAGGGAGATAACTGGTGGCAAGGAAAAGGGCTTGAATAAATGGAGTAAGGCAGGGAGAAAGCACACAAAAAAATCAACTTCTTTACGCTACAGACTGTAACACGCCAAAGTAAATATTTTCAAAGCGCACAATACTAGGAATT
This sequence comes from Piaya cayana, assembly GCA_013389865.1. Lineage (NCBI taxonomy): Eukaryota > Metazoa > Chordata > Aves > Cuculiformes > Coccyzidae > Piaya > Piaya cayana. The sequence goes on from WAAB01024213.1 coordinate 165,975, forward strand.
ACACAACTGATGGGAACTTGACATCCTGAGGTTAGTGTTCTGCCCTTGTTACTAACGAGGTTTAGTTTGCCGAGAGGGCTTACTCTACACAGAATCAGATTTATTGTAATGGAACTCATGTTTGAGAGAGTCTTTTGGGATAAGTAGTGAAAGACTGGTCTCTGACAAGAATAAGAAATCCCACTTTGCTTTGTAATGACAGTTGTTTTGCCACACGTGAAAGCCCAGTAAGAAGCATTTAAGAAATTTCTCAGGTTAGAATATCAAAAAGGAAAAATGAGCTCTGTGATCTGTTTCTGCCAGTTACCAGACACGGGAAGCTCTTAGCTGGTCTGTGAAAGGGAGAATCTTGCTATGTAAATGTTTTTAACCTTTGGAAAGCAGACTTTTTAAACCAGATTTTAAGGTTAATTCCTAAGAAAGCATTGTTAATAATCCATTTTGATGTTAAACGAGAATGTGATTTTAATCCAGCAATTGCATGAGAAAAACATTGGGTTAAGGTACCTGCTGTTTGGATATAATGCAGGAAAACAATTCTGTATGTCTTAAATTCATTGTCAAACTGGCCTCTATAATTTTTTTGTTTTAACGTTTTTCAATAAAAATCCTAAAAAATCACTTAAGTGTGAGGGGTTTATTTGTGTTAAGAGGAACTCAAACAAAATGCATCTCACTGTCATCCTGTAATCCTTTTTTTCCTACTAGAACTGTAGCACAAGAAGAGTAGTTCCAGTACAAGATAAATCTTCACATAACAAACACAGCTTTCGTCTTTTTCTGCATGCAGGACTCAGTAAAGAAAATAAGCTTGTGTCATCTGGGTAAGATTCCATTGTGCTTCCAGTTTTATTCTTTTCAGTTGCTTCATCGTGCCAGAGTTTCCTGAACTTATTTAAAATCCTTCCTTTTAAAGGGGTCCAAAACCTGTACAACTTCTCCCTGCTTGCTGCAGTGTTCCAAGCAAGAGTGTGTTGGACAGTAGTCAGCTCGGAGCATATTGTAGCCCTGTCCAGCTTCTATTGAAAAAAATCAGCCTGGCTGTTGATGGTCACTCTTTCACGGTGGGAAGGTGACCATAGGGTTTTGGAATCCTGCTGCCAGGAGAGGAAGAGGCTATTTAATCATCTGTGGTAGGAGTGGGAATATCGCATGCTAGCTGAAAGGATGCTTTGGACAGAGAGCGCTGTAAATATTACTGGCAGGTGCATCTTTGAGTCTTGATGATGTTTATATGCAAACAAAAACAATGTTTCGGAAAATCATGGTGGCTTTGTGAAATTGGAGCAGTTGTTCCAGCAGAAGTGTGCCTGTTGTAGCCAGCAACCACGATGCAATCAGTTTTATTTTGGTGCTCGGTTACGTGGTCTGAAAAGTGAGGGCAACACCTTTGCATGCTCATGCTGAGACCAGCCTTGTGTTGGGAGGGCAAACAGAGCAGATTGGTGCTTGTCTGCATTCAAAAGGAAAAGCTCAGGACAGAGTGACGGGTTAGGTTTGGCGTATTGTCCATGAAAAACCCAAGAGTGTTTATTTTAGAATCTTGTTGACACGTTTCTCCTCTGGCACCATCTAGAGCAGAACACATCATTATCGAATGGAGCCATTTGCAGTTTTTTGTCCACAAGTCTGAAGAAAACCTCCCTGAAAAGTGACCGCTCAGCAAGGACGGATCACTTGTGTGGCAGTACTTTAGCAACTCTATGAAGAGGTACTGATATTTTAATGAGTGGAGTCTTACTTTTTTCTTGCTGAATGAAAATGCACGTATGTAGGTTAGTAGAGTAGAAAGTGAGAATCTTTAGATCCTCAGCTATTTTTGTTTGGTAGCTGCTAACATTTTGAGGCAGTTGATATAATATTTATTTATCTGAATTGGTTTTTCTGTTACTTTAAAATGCTGATATTAATTATGGTTGGTTGGGCAGGGAAGTTTCTTTATCTCGAGCTGTCAGGATCTCTGTCAGCTTGGCTGTAATGATAAGTTATACAGCACTGAAAGGAGGTTCGTGCAGTCCGTAGGCATGCGATTCCTCCTGAAAAACCACTACATGACTAAAACTCCACTATATTCTACAATCCTGAAATTCTAGTGTTTCTCTCGTTCGCTTGGATGCCTTTACACAGGATAAAACATGAGCTTTAAAAAGTGAAGCAGCTTGTAACAATTGTTACCCTCTTGGTTTCATGGAGTATAAAATAGCAGCTTCTGTTTCAAACTGGAGTGGTTTTGTGCTCTTAAAGGAAGAAGCAGGTGGCTTTTCCAAGAAGTCTGGCTTGCCCTGCTAGAAAGTAACAAGAGGGATGATACAAAGTGGACAAAGATAAGGATGAGTCTTGGGCAACTCTGAAAGCTTTTTATGTAGGCTTCACGCCCAGCTCCTCCCGTAAAGTACGCAGTAAGCCTTCTGCTACCGCAGACTCAGCAAAACTTCTCAAGCTGCCACCATAGTGGTCACTTCTACTGGGTTTTTTTTTTAGTTACCTCTTTCCTGCTTTGTTCAGGTTCCTGCACTGCAGCATTCCTCAAGTCCCAGTTAGCCTCCGCATCTGCTTTCTTATCTTCCTACATGCGAAAAAGAGGAAATGGGAGGTTAATCCCCTTCTTCCCAATGACCTGGGTGGGGCCTCCATACTTTCATATCACTCTAACCTTTGCATAACTTCAGAGTTGGGAAACCAAACAAAAGATGTAGACATTGTTTTGAGTGCATAGTGTGACTGATACTCCTTAAAAACATGAGCCATTCCCCTCACTACTTGGCCCTGAGTGTGTTCTCTGAGGCCTGCATGACGTTCTTTAGACTGTGCTGCTGTAGAATCATTAAGTGGATTGGGTTGGAAGATCATCAACGATCATCCCCCCTCATCATTGAAGGGGCTGGAGAACAAGTGCTATGAGGAGTGGCTGAGAGAGCTGGGGTGTTTAGCCTGGAGAAGAGCAGGCTGAGAGGAGACCCCATTGCTCTCTACAACTACCTGAAAGGAGGTTGTGGAGGGGAGGGAGCTGGCCTCTTCTGCCAGGTGACACGGGATAGGACAAGTGGGAATGGCTTCAAGCTCTGCCGGAGGGGTTTAGGCTGGACATTAGGAAAAAAAATTTCACAGAAAGGGTCATTGGGCACTGGCAGAGGCTGCCCAGGGAGGTGGTTGATTCACCTTCCCTGGAAGTGTTTAAGGCACAGGTGGACAGGGTCCTGAGGGACATGGTTTAGTGTTTGATAGGAATGGTTGGACTCAATGATCCGGTGGGTCTCTTCCAGCCTGGTGATTCTGTGATCCAGATCCGACGCCGCCTGCCCTTAGGTCAGAGCGTACGGGAGGCCCCACAAGCCCCGCCCCCTCCTTCCAACAAGCCCCGCCCCTCGGATACGGAGCGTCGCGTCTCAAAGCCCCGCCCCTCCCATTAGGCCACGCTCACAAAGAAACATCGTTAATATGAAGCCACGCCCTCTTCCTTAAGGCCCACCCACCATTGCGGCCGCATCACGCCCCTTCCCCTGTAAGCCCC
>WAAB01024214.1:9528-99357 GCA_013389865.1 Piaya cayana
AGTCTCACCAGTGCTGAGTACAGAGGGAGAATAACCTCCCTGGACCTGCTGGTCACATCATTTCTGATACAAGCCAGGATGCCATTGGCCTTCTTGGCCACCTGGGCACACTGCTGGCTCATGTTCAGTCAGCTGTCAACCAACACCCGCAGGTCCTTCTCCTCCAGGCAGCTTTCCAGCCAGACTTCTCTTAGTCTGTAGCTGTGCATGGGGTTATTGTGCCCCAAGTGCAGGACCCAGCATTTGGCCTTGTTAAACCTCATGCCATCTGTCTCAGCCTGTTAACTCCAGCTGGAGTTAACCCCATTTACCACCACTATTAAAGAGTATTCTAATTTTAGTTCATAAAGCTAACTCTTCCCAATTTTCTTTCTGACACCTCAGTATGTATTGGCCAGTAGGAATTGCTAGCATTTCCTTACTTTGGCTAACAACAGTATTAAAAGTATTTCTTAAAAACAGTTCCATTTCTTTTTTACTGTTCGAACCCTTCAAATTCTCAACACGGTTGCAAAGAACCTCATGATGATGCATGTGTAAGCAGACCCACCTGTAAGCTGTCTTAGTCTTAATTTTAAAACTTTCTCTCCTAACCAGGCACTAAAATTTCAGGAAACGTACCACTTGAATTCCCCATTCATGTGGATATCAGTCACCCTGTTCAAGACAGAAAGCTGACCCTACCACCAAAACAAAGTTATAATAAAAATACAAGAAGGCTGAATACACCAGAAAAATTACAGCAAACAAAAGTAAAGTTTTTATACCTTAAAAACAGAGCTTTTAAAGGATGAAAAACACATTTTTCTGGCACAATTTCTAAATAAAATAACCACATCTGTCTTTAACAAGTGCTTTACATATCTGTAACAGGAAATAAATAGTGCTGCACAGTACATTCTGTGCAAAGACTACTAAACTTTCAGGTTGACAGCAAGAGAGGGATGCACAGCAATCATCACTGGTGAGTTCTACCATCAACAGCAGCACTGCATTGTTCTGCACTGGGCTAGACACTTCTCAGCTACTCACTGTAAACACTTTAAAAATCCTGGTACAATGAATCGTCCAGGATTTATACTAAGAAAGACGCAGCAAGCACATCTGAAGCAAGAAATAACGAGGCATAGTAACTTCTCAATTACAGTAACAGCACCCATAGTAATGAGTGTGCACACTGTTTTACATGTTCTACAGGTTAGGCAGACTTTTCCTCACTAGAATGCTGGGGCACAACTGACACTAAATGGCTTTTAGCTTGATCCTAAATATAAAATGAATGTAGTTATTTTGCAAATGTCCATGCTTTCAAGTAAAACGAGAAACCTACAAAACTCTATATCTGAACAGAGGTAAACACTTGAGGTTTCTAGCAAATCAAAAATCACATTTACCTGGTTTGTTTTTTAGGGCCTTGACCCTCCCCTGATCCACTTGAGAAGAGTTCATTGCCACTCTGTCCTTGCAAAGATTCCTTTTTTGGACCATCATTTTGCTTCTGTTGCTTACTCTGCTTTTCAGACTTGTTCTCCTTCTCTTTCTTCTTCTTGTCTTTCTCATCAGTGCCACTAGCAGAAACTGGTTTATAGTCAACTCCTGCAACAGACTTATACTGAGCCTTTAACTGAAGAAGTTCCTTAACAGCTGCATCAATCTTCTCCTTGAAGAACAAAAAAATAAAGATAAATTCATACAGAAATCACAGGAATACAATGGCTGTATCAAAAAACCAAAATGAATCTACGCATGGCATTGTGGACATTCACACAGTACTGGGGGGAAAATATGCAGAAGCCAATACTTAACTTAAATGCATTAACATTTTAAGGATCATATCTACAGGAATAATTTTGAAAGTACATTTCAGATCTCAGAGTCCAAATGCCGCCTATCCTAAATGAACATTACTAATTCACATAATCACAATCCTTAAGACAGATTTTTAGATTTAAATACATGTAGTACATTTTAATGTTACAGTATGTTTTTACCTTTTCTGCTTTTTCTGATTTCAATTTCCTAACTTCATCTCCTTGAAGAGCTACTTTGCTAAAAAGAGCTTTAGCTTCAGGTGTGTCTGGACCGCTGTGTACTGTGTTTGATGCTTGGGGCAAAGCCCCTTGAGCTACTGGTGGGTGCCCTGGCTTGTAATCCTGCCCAGTCTTTTCCTTGTAGTCAGCTTTTAGAGAAAGAAGTAGTTTTACTGCTTCATCTATTTTATCCTGTATGGAGGACAAACAGCAAGATGTACTGGTGAGAATTAAACAAAGAATTGACAAGAAGCACTGATTTTCAGGCTAAGAAAATAAAATTTCCATCTAGCAATAAAGAGTGCTTCCCTAAGCAACAGACTTGTTTGAGAGCTGTCACATTATACCAGAATATTCCCCTAGAACACCTGGCCAGTTACATCCTGTTAATAATTGCAGCAGAATCTACAGTGAAAAACACAAAACTGTTTTAGAAAAAAATCTTTTCAAAACAAAACCGAAAATCACCAAACAACCAAAAACTCCACACCAAAACCAATTCTGCAAGGCAGAAACATAGGTGAAAAACACCAGCAGCTCTGAAAATACAGGTTTGTCTAATATTCTTTTACATAATTATCATGGAATTTGTCAAATTCTCAGATGTCCTTCTACTGTTGCAGTACACTAGATGCTTTTATCTTCACTTGTCTCAAATACAGCAAGGAAAAGTAAAATACACTAAAAATTTCTGCAGGGTTGGCATTTGCCATGCTCATGCCTATTCATCCGGATGTGAGTGAAAGCTTGACATTCCAAATCAGTCAAATTTATAATTTGTATCTCAGAATCAAGAAACTATCTAGCATCAGAATAGCCTTGTGTGACATTTATCAGACCATGCAAGCTTGATGGCTAAACTATGACTAGGACATAAGAGATTTAGTACCCTGATCATTATTTGGTGAAAGACTTCCCCCCAGTGGCAAAATGTGGTAAGAACTATAATTGCTTACTCTCTCTTCAATGTTATACCTTGGAAGCTTTCTCTGCTTTGAGTCTGCGTACCACTTCCCCTTGTTCGGCTACACTATCATAAAGTGCTTTGCCATCCACTAAGCTACAGGGTGCCAAGTTACTGCAGCATACAGAAGATGGAAGTGTAGTAGGAGGTACACAAAGAGGAGCTGAAGGCGGGTTTCCAGGCTTGTATTCTTGACCTGTCTTTTGTTTATATTCTGCTTTTAGGTTTAAAAGAATTTTCACAGCCTCATCTATTTGTTCCTGAAGCAAGACAGGAAAAAAAAAAGGCAGGTTCAGATAAAGATAGAAACAACAGAGATGCAACACAAAAGCTAAGATAACAACCTTTACCAGAATGGCTGTAACACAGCTGTTGAAATACAACTAGAGCTAACTTGTTAGTGTAAGTTGTCATTATTGAGTCCTGAGGTAAAACTTTTTGCTAGAATACTTGCAAGCTGCATGTCAAAGGATCTAATCAGGCAGTATATGTAAGGGCTGATTTCTGTGCCATGAAAGCTTCCCATTTAGGCAGCTTAGTTCCCTCCAGTTACAGCAGTCCACAACTTTGTACACTGGAGAATGGCAGCAAATACTCAAGACTGAATAAAGAACGGCTCCCTTGCCCCTATCAAATTTATTATTGTGATTCTAGCTTTCAAGTTACAGCCCTTTCTTATAAGTTAGTGCCTGTCATCTGTTTCACCTATCTTCTGTCACTAAAAAAAGAACTTCTTTCTTTTCCAGGTTCATCATGCACTATATCACACAACTCAGTCAGCCATATCTGCTTAAATGAATTTGGGAAAGCACTTAATGGAATTTGAAAGTACTTGCTTATATTTTGTTCCTCAAATCTCACAAAATCTGTAATTGAGTTTTAGTTTAAGCTGAAAATATTGTTCCACTCATAAGTATTTACTACTATTTCACCTTTGAGGCTTTATCTGATTTAAGTTTGCGGACCACTTCGCCTTGTTCAGCTACTCTGTTGTATATAGATTTGCTGTCTACTGGACAGGGTGATGGAAGAGTAGAAGCAGGAAAAGACTGAGGAGGTACAAAGGCCACAGGTTGGCTTCTGGGTCTGTACTCCTGGCCTGTCTGTTGTTTATATTCTGCCTTTAGGGATAAAAGGACTTCCACAGCAGCACCTATCTCATCCTGAAAGAGAAAGGAAGGGGCAGAAAGAGAGGAACAGAGACAGAGACATAAGACTCTGAAACGTACCTTAAATACTTTTATGAAAAGGCCTGCAGTATATGTGTACCTAGCCCATTTTCTTAACTATTTCATAGAACTGTTCAGACAAGTTTTCTCTACTACTACTGTACTTCAACAGAGTAACTTGCATTAAGGAACAAACAATCTTCATAGCCCTAAGCTAAATTATAGTAATAAATTAATTCAGATCTCCCCAATTATTTAGATTTTTACACTGGCACCAAGACACTTATGAACAGTATTTAACCACGATCCAAAGTGTTATTTCCCATCTCTTCTTGCTCTGCATTAGAAAGAATGGAAAGAACACAACTACTATTAGTTATGTTTTCTATGCTCAATTACAGAGAGAAAGATGTCTCAAAAATATATGTAGTATTTGGGTCTTTATTTTCTTTTTTTTTTTTTTNCCTTTCTGGCTTTAGGGGTTTGGTTTAATTTTAAGCTCCAAATAGCAACAAGTCAATCTACAAATTTAGTTAAATAAGTACTGTGGGACGTTTAAACCCAAAAGACCAGATCTGGATACTTAATCAACTAATGCCATGGGGTGAATCCAGTCCACATTTTAGAACAGTCTAAGAAATAAAGGAATCTAATTGCATATTTATGAATATTATCATAAACTTTGTCATACATATCTAGCTAAAAGGTAAGTATTGGAAACCACAAGTCTTGACAGAACAGATTCTAGTCCAAACGAGGATCCCTATGAAAACATGAAACTACAGAGTATGATGGGATATGCAAACCCAAACAAAAAAAGTGTTAAATTTAATCAGCCACCTTAGGTGCTTTCTCAGCTTTCAGTTTTCGGACCACTTCTCCTTGCTCTGCTACTTTATCATACAGAGCTTTACTGTCCAGGGTACCAGAGGTCTCAAGCTTTGAAGACTGTTCAGTTACATATACTGGAGGATTTCCAGGTTTATATTCTTGGCCCGTCTTCTCTTTGTATTCTGCTTTCAAGACCAGTAACTGTTTCACAGCTTTATCAATATCTTCCTTTGCTGACTTCTTAGCTTTCAAGTCACGAACTATATCACCTTGTGCAGCCACCCTGTTGTAAATGATCAGGTGATCTTCTGATACAGTACAGGCTGTAGTAGAGGTTTCACCAACAAGTGGAGCAGATTTTCCTTTTACAGCTGAACTAGTCTGAAAACAAAATAAATTAAAAGAAAGTCAAGCACTCAGCACGATAATCTTGTACAGTAATAGACGTACATTAATATATTTTAAGGCACTTTTCTAAAACACAAGTTTACCTCTTTCTTTGCAGTTTCGGCTTTGGTCTTCTCCTTTGACCCAGATGTTGGCATTTCCTTAGTGTGACCATCAGGGATGTAAATCAAAATGCATGGGGCATCCTTACAGCTGTAAGGACTATTAAAAGATTTATAGAAAACAAAACAATAAAGGAAATACAAGATACACACAAAAAGTTTATTAAAACAAGTGTGCCATACTTTTCAGAAGATGCTCCTGCAGAACTGCAATTTTATCTTTGTACACAATTGTAGTTACTCAGATTTACATAACTGAGGATCTGCACTGATTCCAGTTGCATAGAAAGTTTTCTTTATGTTATATTATGCTGAAATGCAGTATAATTTAGTAATCTGGTAGCTCACTAAAGAACTGTTGAAATTAAATAGTATGTGAACACTCAGTGGGCAAATGCTGTTGATCCTGTAACACCGTTACTTAGTCTGTATACTCATAATCCCAAGGAACCCATGTTCTCTTTAAGTCCCAGCTAGTTAAGGTGCACCAGAAGTGCCACATGCTCGGCTTAGTTTTAAGAGGCAGAAACATACAAACTGAAAGCAATACCAGTCCACAAAAATAATCCTCAGAAAGACAGTGGAAAACATTTGCAGGCAACTTTACTCTTGCCAATGCATATGTGAAAACATTGAAATACAGCAAACTAAAGGAAATTCTGTGAAGTGTGCTTAGGCTATTTTCAAGTAGCTTACCTCACTGGCTCATAGGGTTGATCACAAATAAAGAATCCTCTCCTCTGAAGTTGTATGATGTCCCCTTTTTTTAAGTCCCTAAGGCAAGGATCGCCTAACATCAGTTCTTCTTGCTGTAAGCGTTAAAAGAAATCAGTCCAAATCTAACAGAGCACAAGAAATAGTAAGAAATGCATTTGACTTTACAATTTTGGAAGTGTTAAAATGCTAGTTAAATTCCAGGGGTAGTAGAACAAGTACTAGCAAGAAGATGCCATAATCAAAGATGTATCAAGACAAAAACTCAAAACTATTGGTCCTAGATGTGTAAAAGCCAGGTGACACCTGACAAAAAAACCAAATACGATTACAGTTTTGAAATTATGAGAGGTTAAATGGAAAATATGGAATAGATACACCAGCACATGGTTTACTTGTTTGACATGAAATCTTTATATTAAAAATAGAGCAACTAAAAAACATGATGGCAAAAAAACCCCTGTGGAATAATGGGGACAAAAAGACAACTTACCTTGCTATTTCGGTTGATATATTGCTTGAAATCTTCATCTTTACCTAGAACTGGCTTAGTGATAAGATGTTCATAATTAACACAGACAGTTGGGATGAGTGGTGCACGTGGAGTTTCTGCTAACCAAGTGACCTTAGTCGTTTTTTTGAAGTCTTTATTTTCTAAGTTTAACTTGGCATCGATGGACACAATTTTTCCACTTGAATTTCTACAGAACAGACAGAAATAAGAGGAAAGCTTACATGACTAGTTCTTATTTGATGAGACTGTCAATAGATTCACCAGAACATAAATGTTCAGAGTGTGGAAGATGTAGGAAATCAAAGAGTACATTCACTCTTGCTAATGTTCTTTTAATTTTGATTTCTTAAATATCAAGAATCAGTAAAGAACATCGTAAAAAAAAAAGCTCTACATATTTCTTTTATGCTGTCTATCCTGACTCACTCCATTCTGCCACTCTTTCAACACAATCATTTCAAAGATACTACAATGGCATTAACTGCATTTTTTCCTACTTGAAGAGTTCTGCAACTGAAACCATGATAGGTTTAGCTTTCTGCTATGCAAAAGCACATATTTGTTACAGTGTAAAAGTTCTTAAAATTCAAAGTGGTTTGGGGGTTTTTGTTTGTTTGGCTTTGGTTTTGTTTTTTGTGGTTTGTTTTTTTGGAAGAGTTGTTTCACAATGGAACTATCACCACAGAAACATGAAGAATATTGAATGAGAGGGATGTGCAGTATCAGGACTAACTGGTGATTTCAGACCTGTAAAATATGCTCTATACTTAAATGCAGTTTTGTGGCATATTTCAAATAGATATCTAGACACACAATGGCAGAATAGACACGTATGGACAACCATTAAAATTTTACTGTTACAAGATATCTATTAAAAAAAACCCAGACAAACAACAAGCTGAAAAGCAAAAATTAATTTTATTTCCCCATAAATAGGTTACCTGCTTAATTTGGTGATGATAATATTGCCCCAATTTATGAATGTAACCACCTCTCCCTCTGTCAGGGTCTCTGCATCTGCACCTTCAATCAGGACTCTGGAGCCATACCACACAGGTTTCAAGCCAACGTCTGCATTCTGCAAATAATGATGTTCATTTCAAAGGAGAGACTTATATAAGCTGACAAAACCATTTCTTTATGACAGAAGATAGGTGAAGATAGAAGATGGACAATAGCAGTAACACAAAACCATAATATTCTTTCACAGCTCTCCCAGGTTTTTCATTCATAAGCACTGCACGCATTCCTCTGATGGTACACTCAGAAAATCTTATTTCCTATCAAATACCAGCTCCAACATAACCAACAGCATACCCAGATTCCTTAAGGTCCATACATCTTTAAGGCCTTACAGGTAAAAACCAAGTTTTTCCTCCAGTTTTCATTTTGCTACGCAAATTTCCTTCAAAAGTCATTTCATAACTCTCTTTTTTGCTTTTTATATAGCTAACAGAGAAACAAACACGGAACAGTTCTCAGCTGCAAAGATGTTTAAAGACAGAAACTGGAAATACATCACAAACACTAAAAACACTCAGCTTCAAAGCAAACAATGAAGATAAAACTTTGCTTTAAAAAATAGGCAGACAGCTAGGAGTGCAGACTTTTTCAACGATCAGGAGTTTGAAATTTGTTTCTTCTTGTCAGAACAACTACATCTCATACTGGAGGCAGCATGTTTAATATAAATATTTTCATGTGCTGGATTGCATCTAGCCTAACTTTAGGCTTTGAGTCTTAATAGTCAATTCTCACTCGCACCTGCTCAAAATGTGTTTCCTTGTTTATCTGCCGCAAGGAAAATGGGAAACTCAATATCCAGTTACAAGAAATGGCTACAGGAATGCAATAAAATAAAAACAAATAAATAAAGCAAAGCCTGAGCAACATTCACTTGTTTCTCAGTATAAGTGTGATATCTAGGAGATGCTTTCAGTGAAGCTTAGGTACAAGTTGAGATGCCACACTCAAAAAAAGCATCTTTCCTAATTGTAATGCCAAAATAGAATGGTATCAGAAACACTTTCCCCTTCTTAATTAGTCTGTTAACTGGATACTAAAAGTACCACATTAGCAAGTTCTTAACTTTTGATAATAATTTTTTGCTATCTGAATTTAGAAAACACTTTTTAAAAATCCTGATTATTACAGTTAACAGGTTAATATATCACTTCTCTATGTCAGTCTAATGTTATATTTTTTAAAAATCTGGATTCTGCACTCATATGGATAACCATTATGAAGTGTTTTTACTCATCATTATGAAGTGTTTATTACTCATAAAGCTCAAATAAAATTTTGTATTTAAAAAGTTCTCCACAAAAGTTAGTACCAAATAATAAAAATTGTCTCAGCATCACTCCATTTCACCTCTCCCAATAACTCTCAGAGAGGTATTTCAATGCACTGTCAACATGCACTCTATATCAAATACAAAAGCAGTTTCTTACATATCCTTAACAGAACAAACACGTTCAGTAGATGCCCACTTTTTGACAGTTCTGCAAAAAAAAAAATACACCTTTGTTTTAGCTCATGCTGCCTGAGTGAGTTAAAAGCAGGACTCTCCTTGCTGACTGCACCAAGTCAAGGTACTTCCAACCTTACTGATCTGCAATACAATAATATTAAGAGAGTAAAGCCAGAACCTTTGGATGTTTAGCCACTTCTTTCATCTCCTCTTGAGCTTCAGGAATGTTTACTGGGACCACTGCATCTTTCAGTAAAGCAGTGTACCGAGGTGCTACTGGGTCAATAACCTACAGAAAACAAATGAGGGGATCACGACTGTATGACATAGACAAACAAGACGTCGTATAAAACAACAACCATCTAAAAGGAATATTAACTGGCATTCTTTATGTTACTGCACTTTTTTTGTTTCCTTTAATGCTGCTTTAATCTGAAGCAATAGAAGGGAACAGTGAGAAAACAGTGGTCATACTTCACAATTTCCCATCTTTACTGAAATACTTTGAGTAAAAACTATGGATTGTGTACTACTGACACTAGGAGTAACTAAAATTATGAGCAAATGCCTCACACGGAAGACAGCGAAACATACTTTGATAATAGTTCTACTATGCCATTACATCTGGATTGCTAAGTAGCTGAATTTAAAGCAGTAATTTAATAGTATAGTTCATTCTTTTTCCAGCAGTACAAGACCAGATCCCATACTCATTTTCCAGGTCAGTACTCTAGTAGAATCACGGACAGACAAGGCTATAGAGGAAGCATCAATTAAGTCTGCAATTTTAATACAGACACATTAGATACTATAATAAGGCAACACCCTATCATCAGGATTTCTACAACATGAGTCTGGCAAGAAAAACATTCCACTAAAATGCCTTCATGTATTTTTATTGTCCGTTTTCAAATTCAACTGACAGTTTTTCATAGCATTTTTCATAGCTGAAATACTAGTTTGACAAACTGTTCAGAGACATTTAGAAGTATAATTCAAGTAAAACAGTTTCCTAGGACTAATAGTTTTCTAGGTCAGAGATCTACCATTTTAACTGGAAACTAACAAAAAGGAAGACACTTATTTTTATTAGCATGAAGTGCCTATTTTTCTTCTCCTTAATTTATTCCTGCTCAAGTGAGAAAAAAAAAGATAATTTTAGAAAAAAATGTTTAGCATCTAATTACTTGACATTTGAAAGTATGGTGATACAATGATATACTTTTAAAAGGCAACTTATCTGTAAGTTCATAATCATTAAAAGTCAGACTACTAAGTGTCAGACACACTTAAAAATTTAAAAAGGACTTGTGTAAGTATCCTAAAATATAAGTGTATTATGGGATTTAACATCATAATTTTGATAATTAAATGACTGACTATTACAATGTTATTACTAGGCTCTTTATTTTACTCATTAAAACTCACAATCCTTCCTCAGACAACAAGTGTTAAAAAGTCAGTAGTATAATTACAGGATTACACATAAAATAAGAGCTCTCATACTAATAAGTCTTTGAGCTTAGAACTACCTGCATGCACCCAAGTGGATTTGCTTACCTTGTAAACTATCTAAACTATCTGCAAACTATCAGCACAGATAGACATAAATAAAATTGGCAGATAGAACTGGTGCTGTCCAAGGAGTCAGAGGTCTAAGAAATTCAGTTTAAAAGCCAATTGAAAAAACAAGTCATGACAGTCCCTTGTGGATTTTTCCCCACAATCCAATTCTTGGTCATTAATTTATGCAGCAACAGGAAGAACCAATTAATAAACCTTTGCGTATATAGCAGACCCGAAACAAAATACATGAAGAAATACAAGACACATGCCAGACAAGCCAAAACTACTTAAATGAACAGATCTGGGTACTATCTAAGCAAACTCAAGCAGGAATTCCAATGCAAAATAACAGGTGTGTCCACAATCACACAAAATAGGCATTCAGCATTATAACAATTCGCCTTATTATAGTGTCCAAGCATCCGCTGCCAAAGAGCAACTCGCCATGTCAAGATGCAATATTCCTTATTTGACAGTCAGTCAGAAACACCAGCAGTGCTGGCTTTATCTTCCTAGGCAGAATATGCAGTGCACTAGGCCTTTTGCCACAGAAAGGAAAAGTGGCCAACATGAATCAATTTGAGTAAGATTTGTGCTTATGTTAAAAAAAAAAAAAAAAGCCAAACAAGAAGTGGGCAGCCTTTTAAAACTAGGAATAATGCATTTTCAGTGGGTTTGTAGAGCTCCTGTTATATAAGCAAATGTGACTGAGCTATGAAGCTGCAAAATGATAGCTTATGCTATGTACGCTTACAGCACTGTAAGCTATATGCTAAGGTAAAAAGCATTAAGGAATACCTTCTTACAGATAGCTCGCAGCTTGGAAGCAGAAAAATGAAATGCAGTTTTCATATCAGATTTACAGCAAATATCATTATCTTTCCCCGCACTACTAAGTAAGGCAAGTAAGTATTTGTATGAGAGAATCAATAGGATTAGTGCTAGTTTAGGTTAGAAAGGGGGAGGACATTCCATTTTCCTGAAAGTGTGCCAAATGATGCAACGTATTGCAACTGCTACTTGTCGTGATAAGCACTCCAATGAATGCTGGATTCTGTACATATGCCAGATAAAGGATATCACAAATAGCATCAAATTCAAGTAAGTACATACCTTTTTGTTAAAGGACCAAATTTTATCCCACTCCATATTCACAACAGATCGAGAGGAGCCCTGGAAAAAAAAAACAATCCCACAACACATCAATATATATATATTCTAGCTATCAGCCTAATTTAAAACAAACTCCTTAAGAGACTACAAACCCACTACAGTTTGTATTCATCAAAACAGTTTAAAAAGGTACCTTGACCTTGCAAAATAAACATTTTAAAGTCAGAAACCAACTACCATATTTTGCCAGGACCTGCTCACAGGTGCCAATATTTTTTAAGCACTACATGTGAAAGCAGCAAGCCTTCACAAGAAGCCGCCTTCCACTGATGTACTTTAACTGAAACTTCACAACGTGACTTTGAAACAATCAGAAGAGAACACGCACCTGAGCAGCAATGAACTGTTTTAGTCCTTCAACTGTCATGCCTCTTCTTAGGACTCCGCGCACAGTGGGAAATCTTGGGTCATCCCTAGCAGGAAAAAAAGTTTCATCAGTGTCATATGTTAAGTTCTACGTATTACCTACACTGATCAAAAACTATACTAATACTGCCACAAACACAAGATGCAGCTTTGGTGTGTTTAGTTTGTATGAATTAATAGCTAAATGAGAAGACCTTACAGAAAAGACTCAGCTCTTCCTTATCTACACAATATGTACAGTACATGTTTTCCTCTACTTCTCTTCAGGGAGGGAAGCCATCTCTTGGCAAAGTGGCTCTTTTCCTGCCTATTCAATGTTAAGTTCTCCCAAAAACTGGGAAGGCAAAGGTTATGTTCCTACCACATTACCTCCTTTTCAACAGCACCTGAATAATGGAACCTGAAATAACAGAGCTTGATTTTTTTCTTGCTCAAGAGAAATGAGAAAGAGATGAGTGACAATGACAATATTTTTTCTCAATAACATAAGTAATAGAATGCTATAAGCCTATTATCTTATCCAAGAAATAAAAAGGCCTAATCCAAAATGTAAAATATGTGTTTGTGGGAACATGAATCAAACTGTGCTGAGGACACAACAGGAGGGAGAGGTTATCATAAGACCAGCAACACCTCAGGGGAACTCAGAATTTTGGCTTGAGCAAAGTGGCCCCACCAATAAGCTAAGAACATAGGCTTCCAATAAAATGGAAAAATAAAAAACAACAACAAAAAAATCCCACACTTAGTACACGTGAGCAAGACAATCAGACAGCCTAGGAACTTGTGTTCCTCAGCTCCCAAAGGCTGAGCACAGAATCACCTAAAACCGCTCCAGAAGAAACACTACCACTAGTTGTTTGACTTAGCATTAGCCATGGATTTCATCAGACTCTTGTACTACAAGGAAAGGACTTCAGATGGAGTGTTCCTATAACTAGCCCATTTTGGAAAGAACAAAAGAGCATCTCTAGTCTCTGAGCTACTTGCAGAACAGTAAACCCACAGCTCATCCTTTCTATGAAAACACTTAAGCTACTTGGCCACTGCGCACCGTCTGCAGAAATAGTTAACATGAAAAAAAAAAAAACCCAGAAAGTAGGGGGTAGGAGAGTGGAGCAGAAAATAAGTAGGACAGATATGACTAGACAAATCAAATCAGAAGTTTTTCAATTCAGGCCCTCTTCTGACATTGTTCAGAAATGCATCCGATGACTCAGAGGGGGTAAATGTGTAAGTAGAACCCATAGCAAGAGCCAAAGTCCAAAAATAAGCTACCTTGTATTTATTACAGGATATGTACGCACACAGCTACTGCCGAGTAATAAACAGACACACTGTACATGGAGAAGCCACTGTAATTTATCTATGCTCTTAAGTATTGTTTAAATATTCATTCATGCTGCTTTGATGTCTAAACATTGTCCAAAACAGTTTATCAGTTCATGAGCTTCTTAAGGAACAATGCTGAACTACAACCATGTAACATACCATCCATCCACAAGCCCTTCGTTGACAAACCATGTAAGCTTTCTCTTAGAGAGCACAGTATTGTTGAGGTTTAGCCTGCTATACTCCCATATATATGGTTTCCTTATGCCCAGTGCCTCAATGATCCAGTAGAATTGTTCATCTCTGTCGTGGTATTCAGTTGTTCTCAATGCATGTGTGACGCCTTCAATACTATCGACAATGGGGCAGGCAAAGTCATATGTGGGATAAACCCTGAGAATAAAGACCTTCAATTAGCCTGGCAGAAGAACAAAACACATTTCTAACAAATAAAACAATTAAACAAAGCATAACTTATATATTATAAATATTTATCAGGATAATTTATATAGTATAAATATTTTTCACCTACAATCCTGAATATTTTCAAATCAGGACTAAAATAGCACATACACAACAAATTGCCCATGAAAAGATCCAGAAGGCAATGCATTTGAAGAAAAAAATAAAGCCTCCAAGAAATTAATTGATCATAGCTTAATATTAAAGGAAAAAAAATCCTACATTGCTATTGTTCTTTTCAAACACAATATCCTAACTTTAAAGCTTTTCTTTCCTTATATATGTATATAAAAATAAATATTTACTATATATATAATACACGCTTTAACTCAATGTTTCCATAAAGGGAGTTGTTTAGTTGGAAGCAGAGGTTTCAAATAAACACTGAACCATAGCCTGGAACCATTGGGTAGGTTTACTTTGATACACAACATGGTGATTCTTCACTCTACACAAAACAGCACTTGCTGTGAAAATGGAAGCAATCACTCAGGTAAATAGATCGAGGATTATTTGCAGCCATATAGAATTGTAGCAATGCAAAATTGCTATGATTCTGTTTAAGTTCCAAGAGGGAAAGCAAACAGCTTTTTATTTGCCTAGGACAGAGCCATTGTCTTAATTCACGTTTTCAAAGCTCTTTACTGACATACAATATATTTATGAACCAAAACTCAAATAATATTAACTGCCGATCATGATGGTCAACTTGCAGGTTTTAAAAGCCATTTGCAGAAGTTTCAGAAAGTCAAGAGACTTCTTACATATTCTGACTGAAAAATGCTAGCAGGTTCCAAGTATTAAAATAAGTTTAATAAGGAATAGTAAATGCCCTGAAAAGAGCAAAAGTCACAGGCCACACAAGAAGGAAATGGACATACTTGTAGGTACTTCCAGTACGTGGGTGAGGTTGATTTTTACAACGATAAAGAGCTGGATCCCTCATACATCCATTGTTACTACTCATATCTATTTTCGCTCGTAGACAACAAGTTTGTCCATATTCTGTTCCCTTCTTCATTTCTTCCCACATTTGTAGATTCTTATTAACACCTAAGAACAACAGAAATACATAATTTTCTAAGGTATTATGTAACTAATACAGAACTGTGTTATATTACCACAGTAATAAAAACCAATTTCCTCCCCCTGTTTATACACTGGAATTCATTTTCACAGTTGTACATTATTAATTTTTTTTTAAAAGTGGTAATGAATGGTGACAAATTCGTACATACACAAGTTTACTGCACCTGCCTAAACATACCTTTATTCCAGCCTTGCAGAACAAGGTATTAATCAGTTCCAAGTTCCTACAAGGACCTTATCCCTAAGCAACTAGTCATCTCATCCACCTTTGTTAATAAAAATCAAGTTCTGATGCCAAATTAAAAACATAAGAAAGCAAGACAGAAGCTCAAAATATCTTACAGTTATTTCTGTGTTTAGATTCTATTCTTTGTTCACGCTCTGCTTTCATTTGTTCTGCAGGAGTGTCATCCACATATGCCTTCCCTTCTTGAATAAGCTTCTCCGCATACTTCATTATTGTTTCAAAGTGATCTGAGGTATATGTAAATTGATCTGGTTTGATGTGCAGCATTGCAACATCTTCAAGAATAACCTGCAAAGTATGAAATTGTATACTGTAATATTCAGGAAAGCTAGTTCTTTTAAACCTCTACCTTCTTCATGCTACGTGTGGTGTTTGCAATACTCCACTGTCCAGGAAGGATAAGACAGTAAGAATAACGTGACATCCATGAAAGAAAAGAGAGGCAGTCACTTATCATTCATTCACAGCCCATAATTACATGAGGTCAGACTTAAAGAACTTCAAGAAAGACGTAGGACAAGAAAAGCTACAACAAATTTCTTGTTACAAACTAAACAGTATTTACACAATGAAAACAGTGTATTGTAAGAGTTGCATATCTACATACTGTAAAATAAACACTGAAGAAAGGGAAGAAATTAGCTACCAGGATTAAGGGTCTTAATTTTTTAAGGAAAAGACAACAGAAATTCCTTCCAAGTGTATGACCTGTGTAATAATGATACTGTAAAAATCTAGTGGGGAAAAAAAAGTGCAAGAGCAGATCTGCACGTCATTTACTTATGAATTAGCTATACAGTGAATGGATTTCCCTGCTCTTTTATCATACCTTTTCAAAGTCCTCTTTCTCTTTTTCTGGATTTGTGTCATCAAATCTCATAATAAGTTTTCCTTTAAAATTAACTTGGTAATGTTGATTTAGCAGGGCAGCTTTGGCATGACCGATATGCAGATACCTAAAAGTGAAATAAAAAAATAAATGTATACACAAGCACTACATCAGCTAGATTTTTTTTGTGAGAGAAGAATGGAAAGCAACACCCAAGCCTAACAAAAAAACCCCAAACAGTCCAGATTATTCATTCAAACATTGTACAGTTATGATACACCATTATGGGGTTTTCTTTCATAAATTTAGTAGTTAACTGTAAAAATACCCAAATCTGTAAATTGGAGTGTCACTATGGCTAAAAACATAAGACTGCAATTATCTTCAGGTTTACAGACTTTACAGACTTCAGCTGTTGAGTACACTCAGTAGTAGCTACCAGATAATCTGAATCTACCATACTCAGAGGAGTGGAATTTTCTGAAACTGTGATTTCTGTGTATTTTTAGCATAAACTAAAAAGGCACTGTCAACTTAAATATAAAAAACCCAAATCACAAAATGAAAATTGCTTCCAAAAATATTTAAAATGTGTCCCTAGAGAACAGTTTTTCTAAAGTAGAACACCAGAATTAAGACACTAAAAGCTACAAAAGTAATGTGAGAACAATATATGTTTAACACATTCATCCATATAATACATAAATCATGTTATGTGATCACCAGTTTATACTGAACTAGTACAGTAAGAAACTTTACTACAGAAGTCATACAATGCGGAACAGTCAGTTTAATGACAAAACATAATCACAGAAATTTTACAGCTCATTAGGCAATTCCAAAATGAAGCAAAATTAAAAGCTCATCACATCTTCACTCTACGGTCTTTAAGGAGTTTGTGTTTTGGGACTATGCACAATCTGGAGCCCTGGGCCAAAGGGCATTACACATCTGGTGTCAAGCTTCCCAAAGGGAAGCTACCCCATAGATCTTTCCCTTATCAAACCTAAGATTCCTCGAGCAGCACTGTAAGTTCTTTAATACAACTCAAAGACTGTATTTGTACATCATAGCTCCTGTCAGTGCACATGCCTCCATTATCAATGCAAATGTCCTTCTGCTTCTCTTCATCCCACTGCTGAGCCACAGGATGCCACCTGCTGGCAACTAATCTCCCTATTCCAAGTCTAGGCAATACTGCAATGAGGTATAGAGAAGTAAACATAAAGCTCTAATGCAGGCGTGGACAAAGCCTTAAACACTCTATTGGCTTAAAAGTCTTGTCTGAGAAGTTGATTAACACCTTAAAAGCACACTTTTTTTTTTTTTTTAAAGAAAAAACAGATATAGAAGCTTTTCAAAGTACTAAAGTTTCTTACCCACTTGCTTCAGGAGGAAATCTTACAATGACTTTTCCCATTTCTGCACCAGGAAGTTCAACAAATTTCCCAACATCAGCTTTCTTTTCTGTTGCCTTAAAAATTAAGATACATAATTACAGATCTCATTAGTTCCATAATCAGATATTAAACTTTAGATAATAACTTCTATACCAACATGTCCTTTCAAACCATTTGACAAAAAACTGTTATACTAGACGCCAAATTGATCTCTTCACAGCTTTCACATACTCGTATTGCATCAAAACAAGATTAATTCTGGAGTTTAAATTTATTCTGTCTTCAAATTTGAGTGAAAAGTCCCAAATTCCTTAATTTATGCTACAGAAGAAAACAGTTGCTAGCTAAGTTTTCCTATCTTGGTGTTCTGAAGTTGATTAGCAATTTCAATCAACCGGCAGTCTCTGTTGGTCTATGAGGATCTCAAAATATGCTTTAGAAAAAGCAAAGACTATATCTAAGGCGCAGCACATTTTTACATACTTCCATTTAAGCCCTGAGCTATACTGCTCATGCCTTTCCAACTATAAAAGTGATATATCTTTGAACAAGAGCTTACAAAAATTTAATTTACTATACAACTGATTCCTTTAATTCCCTAACTTACGAAAAAACCCATACTGTATTCATATATATAAAGCTACTCTCTCCAGAGGATGGGAGCAAATCTTACCATTTTAACTTTTGGTGTTCCAGAAGCCCACTTGGCTCCCACTGACTTAAAAGGATCCTGTACCTCAAGAAAGCTGTACCATCGCTTTGCGTGGACAGGAGCTTTGTTTTGCTGTAACTGCTCTTGCCAAATGTTATTATCTGTTCGAAAACAAATATTTTTTCAAGGTACTAAATTATAAAAATGGATTAATTACCAACAGTAATTTATAAGATTAAAAAAAAGAATACAATTTTAAAAAGATCTACTCACATTCTCTTCTGAAAGAGATTTGGTCACGGAGATACAAGTCATTCTTACAAATTCAGTAAAAAAACTACCTCTAAACCCATACCACATTCTTTATTGGATTCATCAAAGCAGAAGCTGGGGGAAACAGACTGGGGAACATACATCTTTTCTTTGTATCACCCACCTTAGAAATACTATCAACTTTTTTTTCAAGACAGAAATACAGGATAACCTTCTACTGTGTCCACACTTGACATTTTCTAAGCCTTATCTGAAGTAAAACTTGTATGAATACTACCTTTTGTTTTGGAAAGGCAATCTAACTCTCAGGAAACACAGCTTCACTAGAAGGATTCTGACACAGAAAGGAGAAAAAAATAAATAAAAGTAGCACACTCCTTTCTATCAAGAGCAGGAACTTTGAAAAAAAAAAACCAAAAGATCATAGCTTTTAATCTTTACTATGCACCCTGCTTTCAACAGGGATTTGGTTATACTGAATGGCAGGTTGTAACCTATTAACTTTAGACATACATCTTAGAGAATTTAAAAATCAAACAGATTTTATATAAAAAAACAAATAATCAAACCTTGTCTTAACTTCCAAAGGGTATTCCACAGGGTAACATAAACCTCTTAAATAATTCAAAATAAACATGAAAAACTTTCTCTACAAAATAATGTCTTGGACACATCTGTGTATTTAATTTTAATCTATATTACAAAATAATTTAAATATTTAATCCAAATCTTCAAGCCACAATAAATTTTCATATTTAGGCAACAGGTAATAAAAAGTCACTCTTAAAGTTAACACAAACAAAGCTAAGAAAACCCTCCCATCTACAACTACATCCTATAATTGTCCAAATATAACAGCCATTTAGAAGAATTCTAGGCTTTCTTAAGATATACTATTTCCATCGTTAGCAATGCACAGGCCAAAGCAGCATATACAGTCCAGCATACAGCTAAAAGTCGCAACCAGCATCCATAGAAAAGAAAATTTTAGGACTCCTAGTACTCACTGACTGCAAGCCAATAAAAGTGAGAACATATACTGATACCTTTTAGTACAGCCCAGACACATAAGTCCGCCAGACTCAGAGAGTTTCCGACCAAGTAGGTTCTTAGAGACAAACAGTGGTTGAGCTCTTGGACTGCTGAAAGAAACTGGTTGGCAGCAGATAACTTTGTAGCACTGAACTCCAGCCAATGGTCAATCTAGTTTTAAGGGACAAAAGACAGAGTTACTAAAGCAGTGAGAAAGGGCCTTGTTAAAACAACAAAGTAATATACAACCATTTAATAACCGCAAAAATATTACCTAGAATATTAGCATTAAACATATTGGAAAATAAATCATAATACATACCTAAAGAACGTGTAAAAATCTATATTCCTGGTATACCACTTTCCTCAATCCCTATCTTCTCTGCTTCATGTTCTTTTAGATTTGGAAAAAATCAAACCCTTTGCCTCACCTTCTGCAAAACAGTCTTCTCTCATAAAAATAATTTTATCTTGGTAAATAAACAACAACAAAAAAATAAGATTCAGGTCCTTGGATAATAATGCAGCCCTGTCTATAAACTGAATCCCCCAATCCTGTAAAAGACTAAGTGTATCTTTTAGTCTTATGTCCCTATTTCATGTGCAAGCGTTCCGTAAACTGCATCAGGAATCCTTCCAATATTCTAGCCAACGTGGCAGGAACAGATGTAATTACACCACCACAGAATTCAGCTCAGTCACTTGCAGATATGTTCCAAAATATTTGCACCGCAAATGCAGCTGTCATTGTGCTTCTCTTATTTGTGAAAGGTGCAGAAGTGAAGTGTTTTATCAAAAATATCAGTCTCTAAAGTGCTTGCAGAGGTCTCAGAGCTTAAGTAAAAAACAAGAGGTTTGGTCAGAAAGTTTAAACAGTCACAAGATAATCTGCAACATTTTAAATGCTTTACAAGCAATATACTAAGACAACGCCCCCCTTGAGACCAGCTATAAGGGCTTAAGAGAGATTCCTACTATCTTCAAGTAAGCATAGAAAATAGCTGAATCAAGTCCTTTGGTCCCTCACAAATTTCAGAGGAAATAAATTTCAGGTTTTTTCTGTAATTCAGCATATGATTATCCTGAGCTAGATTTAGGGAGAATTCCTTCTCATTTCACATCATGTCTACAGTTCCTAATAACTTTTTGAAATCTGCCTAAGCAAGGAAGACCAAAAAAAGTTCCCCCTTTGGCACAAAAATCTGGTGCTCTCACTGCACCACTAGGGAAACATTATGGAATTCAATGCTTTGCACGAGGGAACAGCCCATCTATGTGGCGATGTCTCAGCACATTTCACTGAATGGAACTGGCAGTCAGAGTTCTGTTCATCACATATAGCAAAAACCAACCCAGCATTTCAAGGTCATGCAGCGTCCCTTGGTGTTACACTGAAGTGTTGCACAGAAACAACTGATGGCAACAGAGTTGAGGAAGTAATGTAAAACTGGAGACAGCCCTTTCAAACCTGAATTATTTTATACAAGTGAACCTCAGGCTAGGAGTTGCTGTTGCAGGGGGGGTATAAGGCAACCATTACAATACTTAGATTTATGAGTCTTCTTTAAAAAGAGAACCAAGCTTAAGAAAACAACACACTCATCATCCCAACACAGTTAGAACCTCAGTCTAACAATAAAATGCAGAACAATAGACACAAGTTCCTAGATAACCAACCAACCAAAACAAAACAACAAAAATACAAAATCACTACACACAAAACACACACCGAATTTTGATTGCGGACAAAAAGAGAAGAGAAAAAAAGAAAAAGGAACAGAAAAGAGAGGGGCATGAATCCTCACCTCAGTGTGTTCTAACAGATTTGAACCATACAACCCAGAAGAACCAGCAACTCTAGCCAGATAACGAGCTATTGAATTCACATCAGTAAACGAAACATGCCTAAAAATAGAGAAGGAAGATAAAGGTATATTAAATTACTACCTCCAGTTCAATTTTAATTGTACACATAGTTCAAACATGTGTAAAGCAAAAGCAAAATAATTTCTGGGTGAACCAACAGGTACAAGGTCACCAGAATGAAAAAAAACCCAAACCAAAACAAAAAAAAAACCCTAGCAAAAGAATTGATCAAACCTTGCTTCTCTACCACAAAAAAAAAAAACTTTGTTCACACCTACAAAAAAAAATAACATAAANAGAGAACCAAGCTTAAGAAAACAACACACTCATCATCCCAACACAGTTAGAACCTCAGTCTAACAATAAAATGCAGAACAATAGACACAAGTTCCTAGATAACCAACCAACCAAAACAAAACAACAAAAATACAAAATCACTACACACAAAACACACACCGAATTTTGATTGCGGACAAAAAGAGAAGAGAAAAAAAGAAAAAGGAACAGAAAAGAGAGGGGCATGAATCCTCACCTCAGTGTGTTCTAACAGATTTGAACCATACAACCCAGAAGAACCAGCAACTCTAGCCAGATAACGAGCTATTGAATTCACATCAGTAAACGAAACATGCCTAAAAATAGAGAAGGAAGATAAAGGTATATTAAATTACTACCTCCAGTTCAATTTTAATTGTACACACATAGTTCAAACATGTGTAAAGCAAAAGAAAAATAATTTATGGGTGAACCAAAAGGTACAAGGTCACAAAAATAAAAAAAAACCAAAACCAAAACAAAAAAAAACCCTAGCAAAAGAATTGATCAGTCCTTGCTTCTCTACTACCAGATGGAAGAACTTTGTTTAGACAGACGGAAATGAAGAACATAAAACTCTGATTATTCTTTCAACAAATAAAACACTCTCTCCACTTCTGACAGAATGCATAACATAACCTGAGATACATATTTTCCAGAGCATTAGGAACTAAATGAACATATGTTTTCTTCTCATTTTAGAAGGATGACTTTGAAAAGGATTCCTAAGAGTATCTACAAAAGAATTATGAGGTCTCCATTAGGGTTTAATGGTTAGCATCGGACAAAAAAAACCTGTTCATTTGTCACACACTTTATTAAAGCCACACTTTCAAAGAGACCATACCCTTTTGAACAAACTTAGCTGCCTGTATTTCTGGTTTATACCCTATCTTTTCCAGATAAAAGACTAACTTGAATTTCATCTTCCCACTGAACTGTTGAAAATTTTCAACAGATCTGGAGGCAAAAGGTTCTTGAACAGCATATTTCTGTGTTTTAACAACACCCCCTTTTCTACCTTCCACACAGTATTATAAAAAGCTGCATGCTGTCAGAAGTCCAGCTTCATATTTATCTAAGATAAATGCAAACATTTTCATTAATATTTAATCAAGAGTTTTGGAAGAAAGATGCATCACAATCATCTATTCTCCAGGTAATACTCATCTCCACAGTCCCACATAAGTGTAGATTACAAAATTAGAGCTCAAATTACTTCTAAATAAGCATTGACATCAACAAAAAGAGTTCCTGCTTATGTTCTGTTACACTCAATTTAATGGACTGAAATGCACTTCAGTCCAAACAAGGTTTTATTTCTGTTCTGCCACTGTTCTGTACTTCCTGCTACATCTTTGTCCTTTATAAAGCTAAAAGAATTTTATAGCGCTCAAAAAGCCTGGCAAAAAATCTAATAAAGTTCTGAAAAAGATATAGAAGACCTTTTGATATATTAACAATTCTAATAAATCCCTTTTTTTAGTACAAATACATTAGCCTGTCTCATTAGTTTAACCACACTAAAACCTAAGGAACACAGTTCATTTGTAGTTTTTTTTCTTCTAGTTTTTCAGGCTTCTAGGATCCAGTACACAGAAGATCCATAAAATAAAGCTAAAACCCAAAGCCAGAGTGGGGGACTTAACATACCCAAAGCACTTCCTAGTATGATTTCACACAACTACCAGATTTTCACAAAGCTTTTTCGAATTGAGAAATATTTCTAAAAACATTTGCAACTGCACAAAGTCTGCAAAATGTGGTTTTACTGTTTTCACTAGTTAGTACTAACATAAATACCCTGATAATTCAGCAAAACTGAACGAATATGAAATGTGACAATGTTACTATGAGTGAAAACTTACTAGTGCTTAGGAAGAGGCTTATTTTCTCTGGGAAAAGATCTACTTCCACAAACACTAAGTGCTAATTGGCCTTCTTTCCTTGAAAATGTTACAAAATGCTAAGGCTGCTCTTAGCAGATATTGCTTGCTATCTCCAGAGGTAAGGCAGAACAGCCAGGGACAATGTAATGTTACAGGCAAAACGTCTCTCTTGAAAGCAACGTGAAATGCCACATAATTAAGTACCGAGACAAACATTCAAGAAGCAGAAGACGAGATGGGAGATGCTAAAAACCTAACACAAAACAAAAAACCAGAGAATCTGCAACTGTAGCAATGGTTCTGTGCAAAGTTTAAATACATCTGCTCAAGAGTAATACTACTCTGAAGTATGCACATGCTCACAACACAAAACAGAAAAGCTGTACTGCAGTTTGTTATGTGACAAGACGCAGCGCTACTAAAACACGTCATAAAGCCACCAGCATTTTAGCAGAGTAGTTTGCTTGGGCGCTATTACCCCATGAAGTTTTGAAGCTAAGGCTTGAAAAATAACCTTTAAAATAAAATTAATCATCTCAAATCTGTCAAACTTTTCTGCTAACTAAGTTTCAGCTATTTAGCTGAAAAATCTGTCATGAGATTTTAACAGTACTTCAAAATAATATCCGGAAAATTAGCAAATAAAATATTCTTTCTGTTCAAGTCAAGTCATTAGAACTAATGGCTTCCTTAAAAAAAAAAATCAAAATCGAAGTCTGAAATACCCCAAATGAATTTCAAGTCATGCCAAAATAAGATAGCTTAAGAAGAATTGATGCCATGAAATCCATTTACCAAAAGCATTAGCTGAGATACGAGTTCAGCTGATGCTTCTCAAGTTACAGATGCACTTTCAAAAGACTTTAAAATAGAGAATCAATTTTTTAAATGGCTGTACAACCGAGCAAGACAAAATTAATGCAATATTGAGGTTGGAATAATTTCTTAAACATAATCCCATGCCAGGGATGAGAGGACACTAACACACAAAAAATTCCACCTGATGGAACCCTGATTCTAGATACTATCCACACATGGCCAAAGTGCAGAAAAGGAGCAATTTCCATTACAGCTAAAACTAGTTTTGCAAAGGAGTGAGAAAAGAGCATGGCAATACAAAATTGTTTAACAGAAGTATTTCAAAGTTGAGTATATAAATTTGTATAATTCCCTAATAACTGCTGTTTTTTAGATTCTACAGACATGCAGGAATACTAATTTATGATGCACTGGTGGCATTAACAGCATCTTCTAGTAAAATAGCTCACAAAATGTGAGTTTATCAGCAAATCTATGAAAAATACATTTTTTCCCCCATGTCCTTTCAAAAGACAATCAGTATTCAAACTTATAATCACTAATTCCAAACTCATAATTAGCATGCTTTGAATTAAGACTGCAATGCTTATGGGTCAAAATATGCCTCTTGCTGTAGACAGGAGACATCAGCTTTCCACAGACATGTAGATGGTACTTAAGATATCATGATATCTCCTCTTAAAATATACAGGTATCTTGCCTGATGGAGAACATAAGATGACAATGCAGCTTCCTCAAACTAGCAGCATCTGTCCTGCATTTCTGATACGCATATGATCCTATTCAGATCATAAAAAATACCTTCATGCCCCAACTTGAAAAAAATTTATTCCAATGGCAGTATTTTTAAAAGGACAGACAATAGATTTCTACAAAAATTTCTAAGATTATTTCTACCAGATGCAGATGGATTCATTAGATAGCATAATGTAGTTAATTAGCACTTTTCTGAGACATCGTGCCTTCACTTCTACACGGCAGTAAGCCCAAAATAATGCCCTATAAATCTCTGAAATTAATTCCACCAAATATGTACAAGTCCAAGGAATCTTCTTCACCAATCTTGCTTAGTATAAAATGGCCTTCGTTTTGATAATCCACAGTACCTCAAAAAAGCAAATATCTAAATAATAAAGTGACCAGGACAGTATAAATGGTTAGACCTATGTGCATGTAAATAAGAATACCAAAGCTCTTTCCATAAAGATCAAATTTAGATTATATTGTAAATGTTCTCCTTGTGCTACAAAGAGACATCTGTAATGCAATAATGAAGAGAAATGTATTCCTCTTTTGCTACTACCTGAAAAGGTTACCCTCAATGCTACAACCACATGATTTTGAAAACTGCTGACCCAAAGCTAAAAGGAGAGACGCAAAGTCACTTACTCAGACACACAGAGGATCGTTTCTTTGCCTTCTTCCACTGAAATTTCAACATCATTCTTCACATGTTCCACGGTCAGCAGAGCTCCTGTTTAAAAAAAAAAAAAAAAAAAGCACCCAACAGTTATGTTTCTTATTGAATAGGACCAGGTGACCAATGCAGCTCCTTCAAGTAAGATTGCCCAAGAAAGAAATCAATGTTCAATCTCATATGCAAGAGGCTTCTTATTCTTGGCAACCCTTGCAGTTTCAAATTGACAATGTCCAGCACACAGTAACCTGCAGTGAGCTCAGCAAATGTCAGTAGCCATACATTTGGCTTCCCAAGGTTATTGTAAAAATTAATCCTGTTCCCCAATATACATAGAGAACATAAACTGCTTTTGATTATTGATCGGTATAGTAACATGCTCCATCCAGGCACATGCATCAAAGCAGATCAATTATTGACTATACCAGTATTTTCTGGATGAGACTCTTTGTACCCTGATGTAACATCTATGAAAAGATTAGCCATTCAAACCCATGGCAATCTATCCATGTAAAAGCACAGGAAGTGATACAGAGTTTTCAGAGTAAGTGAATGATGTGACAGTGAAGTGTGGCCTCTAGAAATAAAGCAATTTTGAAGATTTTAGGCTACATCATGAACTGGAAGACAGCTCTGCCCACAGTCAAAGTGGCTTGATGTAAACTTGCCGTCATCTTGATGACCTATAGCACGACCTATAGCTCAAACAAAGCATCAAGCTAACTTGGCTTTATTTCTGGACTGGCTTTGGTCCAGATTCAGCCTGCTAAGTTTAAGTAAAGGAGCTTGTGTTCTTTTGCTTTGCTCAGAATACTACTTAAATGAAACTAGCCAAGGGACTATACTCTAGGTCTCGAAAGGCACCTAATCTGTTACAGTCTTCACAGTGTTACGTGTACCTTACCTTCCCGAGAATAATGCACAGATTAGCCTAGGCAGATGATGTTGCAAGCTATTAATATACTGCCCTAAATATAAAGAACTGGAGCCAGGAATTCCCTAGCCCTCATCTCTGCTCAGCTGCAAACCTCCTTGGGGCATTAAGCTTTTATCAATAGTAAGTTAAAGTTCTTCCTACCCTTCAGTTATCCATCTGTAAAAGTCAGGATGACATCGCTTATGCTGTTTGTAAGACATGTAGCTGTTTTAATAACATGCATAGAAACGCTTTAAAAATTATGAGTACTATGCACACCAAGCTATGTAATTAATACTAATGACATTAAAAGCTACTACACCTTTCCCAGTGCAAAACCATGATGAATAGCATGAAGTAGGAATGAGTCAGATCAGTGTGGTAAACATTTGTGCCAAGAAGGCAAGCAACGTGTTTCACCTGAAAAACGTAATATTTCTGACATAATCATGCAATCTCCTGAATTAAATCTATAGTGTCATTCCACAGCTATCCAAAGAAAATAAATCCTCCAAAGCTCTTAAACCCAAGTTAATCGTATCATACCACATATCTCTTCTAGCAAACCAGTGTAAGCAAATACTAGGAGAAATATTACTTAAAATTTATATAGGAACATATCTTAAATCAGTAGTCATGCAAGTTGTACTCAATTCTGAAATGCACTTGTGAATAACAGCATAAGAAAGAAATCAATAAACTAAGATGATGAAATAGGAAAAAATAGTATTTTGAACATTTGTAGCAAGACAGAGAAATAGTATTGAATACGCATAAAAAACTGTTTCCAGGTGGCAGAAAGTGTAATGATGGACGTTCTGACATTTCTAAAGGCAGAGTGATCTGGGCAGTATAGATCATTAGACCAAAGTGCATGTAAATAGGAAAAACAGAGCTCTTTCCATAAGGACCAAGTTTAGAATATATTCTAAATGTAATTTACAGTGAAATAAAGGACAGTGAGCAACTGAGAAATCACGACTTGGACAGCAGTTCTGAATCAGCTCCACAGCCAAGCTGAATTTTAGCAACAGCTTATTAGAACTGACAAGTAAAGAGGTCAGCAAATAGTCTTGTCTTTCAGCCAACTGATCTGAATGGGGTCTGCCTTGAAAACTTAGCTTCAACGTGCGAAGTCACTCGAGAAGGGTCTCTCTATGACTCAGTTTCTTTAAATCCCGTGGAACGTGTCCCTGCCCATCCCAGGGGTTTGGAACCGGCCGGTCTTTAAGGTCCCTTCCAACTCAAACGATTCTATAAAATCACCGCCGTCAGTTGTCACCGCTGCCACAGCGGCTCCCCAAAACGCAACCTGCTGGGGGGCCACGGGACCGGCCCCGCCCAATCCCCGCAGCCCCGGGCCTCCCCGGCGCCGTCTCAGCGGGGACGGGGGGCAGCGGGTGACGCAGCCCCCGGCGGGCAACAGCCCATTCTCTGCCCCCGTCCCCCTCCTCAGCGAGGGGGGCTCTCCCCGGGAAGCCATGCCGAGGCCGGAGAGGGGCACAGGGCGGCAGAAGGGAAAAAAAGGAAGAAGGGGCGGCCGCGGGCCAGGCCTCCCCTCACGCCTCGCCCGCCTGCACGATGCAAGGCGGCGGGCCGCGCCGGGAGAGGAGGGGAGGGCAGCCCCCCAAGGGCTCGCCAAGAGGCTAGAGCGCAGGCCGACCCGCACTTACCGAGCGGGAGGTTCCCCGCGCTGACAGTGAGCCTGAGCGCCGCCATCCCGGGCAGAACCTCAGGGAGAAGAGGGCGGGGCGAGGCGGGGCGCGACGCCACGCCAGCCCGGCAAGCGCCGGATCAGCAGACTCCGGCCACTTCCGGTGGGAGGGGCCTCGAGTGGCAGGCTCGGTGCCGTTCCCGCCGCGTTACAGCCGCGGCCACTACCGGTAGGAGGGGCTTGAGTGGGGTGGGAGGAGCCTCGGGGGCGGGCAGGGCTCAGTACGGTCCCCGCCGCGTTACAGCTGCGGCCGCTTTCAGGGCGAAGGGGGCGGGAAGGCTCGAAGCAGTTNCCAGGGCCAAGTTTCAGGGGCGTGGAAGGAGCTTCGAGGGGCGGGAAGGCTCGAAGCAGTTCCAACTGCTTTGCAGCCACCGCCTGCTGGGGAGAAGGAAGAGGAGGAGGAGGAGAGAGAAGGAGAAAGGAAGATAAGGAAAAAAGGAAAGAAGAAGAGAGGAAACAGGAGGAAGAGAAATAGAAATAAAAAGAGGAGGAGAGGGAGGAGGAGGAAGAGAAAGGAGGAAAGAAAGGAGGAGGAAGAGAGGGAGAAGGAGAAAGAAAAAGGGGAAGAGGAAAGGGAGAAGGAGAAAGGAGGAGAAGGAAAGGAAAAAAAAAGAGGAGAGGGAGGAGAAAGAAAAGAAAGAGAAAGAAAAAGGGAAAGGAAAAGAGGAGGGGAGGGAGGAGAAGGAGAAAGGAGGAGGAAGCCTAGAGATTCTAAAAAGAGAAGGACAAAGAAAAAGGAGAAAGGAGGATCTCAAAGGTCGTTTCCAACCTAGAGATTCTATGAAACAAATCAAAGATTGCAGCATATTTCAACATATTTGAGTGCAGTGGTTTAACCTATCTGGTTTTGTAGACCATTACTCATAACACTCCTCACAAATAGGGAAATTCTGCAGTCTTGAAATGGATTACCAAAATACTGTGTTAGCATTTCTTCACAGGAGACACTCAAGTTCATATTATAACAAGGACAATGCAGTGTCACTGTGAGGGGGTTTGGTTTGTGGTGGTTGTTTTTTTTTTCTCTCCAGTCTATTTTATAGCTGGCATGTAATGTCCTAGCAGAGAAATTCTCAAATGCTTGACTGGCAGACCAGTGCTGTTTAGTGCTGTGGGTGTAGTGCTACAGCTAGAGCATGGCTTCCATGCTGGCTTTTACCCTTGATGTTATCTCCACTTTCCTTCGTATTTTCCTTTAACAGTTTCAGATCTTCTGTAAGCACGGAAAGTGGTTCCACGGATAAGCCTCTACAAATCAGGTAGAAGCTGGTGAATGCCATTTGTTTTCTCCTCCCATTGAAGTAACTGAAAATGACCGGAAAGGTAAATTGCAGCAGAATTAGGAAAAGTCTTATGCAGAGGATATTTTAGAAATATAGCAAATTTCAGATGAAAATAAGGATATAGAGACGTAGTTGAAGATTACTAATAGCAGGCTCTGTACTTGACTTTGTCTTTCAATGATTACATGGAAAGCCTTATTAAGGCAGGCTTTGTATCATTTCACTCATTCTACATTTTATTTTAGTGTGTTTTGCAAGTTCATGCACAGATTGTGATGCGAATACTAAAGCATGCATATCCAAAAATTCTGCACAAGATATAATTAAGGATTGTCTATAATTAAGGAAGTGAAATTAGATTACTTGCTGTGTGGTTCAAACTGTGGTCACTATGTGGAATGATTCAACTTCTAATGGGCCAAAATATAAGGAAGGCTCTAATTAAAGCAGGGTGAATCTGTCTTGCCTGCTCTTACTAGTCCTGCACTTGAGGAAGGAGAAGAAAGGTAGGCTATAGATGAAAGGATTAGAAGTACACATTGTTCCTATATATGCAGCTTGAATCCAGTGTCGTGATAGTATTATGGACTGGCTGATGATGATAGAACAAGACAAGTACTAATCTTGCTGATTTATCTCTTAAGTGTTATGATAAGATGACCTCACTAAGGAAAGAGCTTCCTTAGATCCTTTTTCATGTCTGCACATGAAAGAGAGAAGCAGGAACACTTCAGCAAGAGCTGCTTTGCTTGTATCTTTTGGTGTCAAGACATTCCTACTTGCTGGAAGCACAGCCAGCTTTAAACCAATGAAGTCACCTTGGTGTTACCTTGCTGTGAGGAGAGGATCTAATCTAATCTAAGGATTACAAGTAAAACAGAGATGTCAAATACCTTGTGTGACAAAAGGAGAAATAAATTGCACACATGGTTGAGAACTGAATTTTGACATTTTCTTCTGTATGGAAAACTTAGCTTGGTATCTTGAAGTTCAGTGCTAGCTTAAAGATGGTTTGAGTAGACCAAGAGTGTAGTTATTTGGAGGACTTAATCCTGTGGGCAGGGAGGACATAAGAATGGGTGCAGGGCAACTTGTAGGCTACTTTGCCATTTACAGCATCAGCAGGGCTTCGGGCAAAAAACCAGAATCGTGCTGGGAGAGCTCAGGTATTCAGTCATTATGTAAGCAAGCAGCCAAGTTCAGGCACCCTCCCTGACACCACAAGCCCAAGAACCTGACATATGCTACTCTTCTATCTGCACAAAGAACAGTAAAAAAAGCACAACCGTCTTGTTCACTGGAACTGTCATGTCTTTATAGCATGCCGTGGTTTGTGCAACAGTTTTAGGGAAAGGGAGGCCCCAAGACTCCTTAATTTGAGGGTGAGAGACTTGGGTCACAAAATCTGAAGAACCCTACTGTGTCAAAATACTCGAGAATCCAAAATTCAGCTTGATGAGACCTCATCTGTTCTGGCTTTGGTTGCCAATTTTAGCTAGTCACATGTAATTTACTTCTTGTTCTCTTTTGTGTTCAAGTGGACTGAACAGTTGAATCTTGTCTTCCTAACCCCCACACCTATGTGAAAACTGACTGAAACAGGCTCTCCAATTTTTAAGCTCATTTTAGGTAATCTTGTCCCCAGGTCTGTCCCCTCCTCTGTCTTCCACAGGAGGGGGAAGTGGTAGTTGATGGGTTCTTCAACTCTTGGGGCTGTTGGAAAGGTATTGGACTTCATTTCTCTCAGAATTTGGACATGAAAAAAAAATCAAATTCTAGCATTTCTGTTGTCCCCACGTATGACAAAGTGACATACGATGCCCAGAGCTCTAAAAGACCAAGGTGGTATAAAGCCTGACAGCATTTAAGATCATCAGAGAAGTGCTGGGATCTCCTCCCGCTGCTGCAGTTTCCTGGGTTCTCAACTGATGTGTCCTGAACCCTGCTGTATAAACACCTCACTGGTCCTCAATGGATCACATAATCCATAAAGCCCTGTTTGAGATGTCAGAGGCTCAGCTGCACTATGCCCTGGATCCTGCAAAATTCAGACAACCCAACTCACCACAAAAAGTAATCTCAGTCATCCCAAAATTGAGTGCAGATTGAAAAATTCAAAGATTCACTTCTAAGAATCAAAACCATCAACTTTAAAATAAATAGGCTAATCTATCTAGGCAAGTTCTGAGTCCATTTGTATTTAACAAAATAAACCCTTGTTGAGTACATACAACAAAATTCACCAAGCAAGATCAGGTAAATGACTTAACTTGATTTTGTGCCCTCAATATTAATTTTGGTCTATAGAGTTACAATTAGCACAGTCATATCACATGAAGAACGAACACTTCCAAAGAACATAAAAAACAACTGCTGAAGAAATGTGACTGTAGTTGTCTGCTACACATGGCAGAACAAACAGGTCCAACATATACCTAGAGATTCCATGTGTAATTTTGAAATTCCTTAACACCTTAATGTAAAAATTTGCTTCAGAGTCTATAAAACAAAATTTCAGGCTCAATTATCATCTTACTTTTTCTCTAAGCTCACTTTCTCAGCCTTCCAGGCCAAGTGAAAAAGCTTTACTGCTTTAAGGCACAAGAGATTGTTTAACAGTGTTAGGAATACGACTGGCATAATAGTCATAATTTCTCAAAGCAGCAAGGACCCCAGCAGAATTCATGTGTTTCACATCCTTGTTATACTGAAATGAATTCCCATGGATATCAGTTATCTTGCCTGGAAAAAAAATTTAAAAAAAAAAAAGAAAGAAAGAAAAAGAAAAGTTATTCAGTTATGCCAGCAAATGGGAGTTGGAGAGAGAAAATCTGTTTCATTAGTACAAGTCACAGAACTAAAAACCAGATAGTCTTTGGGGTACACATGCCTGTCTTCAGATGTGATCTATCTTTACTACCAATTTAAGTTCCAGTTTTTTTATTGACTGAAATAAAATAATTAATGTTTTTATTTTCTTTCAGCAATATTTAAGATCCTTGTGTTTCAGTAAAAGGAAAACACCACCTCTCCTTTATGGATTAATTAAAATGTTTCCTAAGTAGCTTATACATTGGCCATTGACAAGAAAGAAAGAAAAATCCTCAGTTCAAGTAAAAGCCAGGATAAGCCTATACAACAAATTCTAACATTATATAGAAACGCCCCACCTGTTTTTAAATGCGTTTCTGAAAACCACTTAACAAGAACACAGATCTTTACACAAGCTAATTTAACCATGAGTTACCTACATAACAAGGCTAAATACAGCACTCTGCTGCCCCAGATTGGTCACTTTTTTGTGCCTGAGCTATCCTGTTTAAAGTTATCCCAGTTAACAACACTACAGACTGCAGAGGAGTTAAATAATGTCATACGAAGCCTGTTATCATTGCTCCATAGGATTTAGGAGATCACACCCCACAATTTTAGCATATGGTGGCAAAGGTCTATCAATGCGAACAGCAGAGAAAGTATAATATTATTTAAATTCTTGTCAGTGAGACTTGTCATAAATTCCCTAACTCCTTACCCCCCATAACGGTGGCTTTGTTGGCTGCAGACCACTGCATGTGGATTAAGTTAATGACTCAGTTTTGGAGTTCGTACGTCTGAGTAACAACTGCATGATTTGGCTTATTTTTGGCGTTTTAAAAAATTCACTGTCAACATATTATACATGTTAATAATAATAATAAATTACTATATCCAGTTAGTAGGACAGTGTGACTTTACTGTGAAATCACAGCCAACAGAAAAAAAAGGCATTTGTTTTGAAAATATTAAAACCAACACAACCATAATTTTGGCATTTGTCTTTCTTAATTATTTGACAGCTACTGACTATATTTGTCCAGGGCAAACCACATCATATTATGCTTTCCACAGAATAATTATCAGCCCCTTTGGAGTTACTGTTGATTTCAAAGAACTCAAAGCTCCTAGTGAATCATGACTGTTTAAAAATGAATTACTTACTGTCATGTTTTCTAAGTTTTTTTTTTTCTTTTTACCCTACGAAAAGTATAAATAACTTCAATTTGATGCAGTTTCATCCTGGAATTCTGAATGCTATTAACTTACCTCCTACAGCATGCAGAATAGCTTCAGGTGCACACGTATCCCATTTCTTACACCCAGGACTAGCAAATACATAAGCAGATGCCTTGCCTTCTATAAGTTGAATGATCTGTTATGAACAGAGAGTGGCAATCATTGCAAAAGATATAAAGCATTTAGAAAGAGGCAAAAATAACACCAAGAAACAGGGATTAGATCAGTTTATTCTATGTACTCAAAGTCAGAAAAGGAACACCAGCCATTTCCTTTCCTATATCACAAGAAATTTTATTAAGATTTACAAAGTTATACCGTATTACCATTCTTCGTGATCTATTTTTGATTTTTATAAATACAGTCTATAGGACGAAAATCACCTTTCAGTTTCAGAAACAAGAATTCCTATCTTGTGCGAGTACTAGGAAAATAGAGTGGAAACTACATCCACGCTGTCTTGGTGCCATTTAGTGCCTTGCACATATTGAAGAAAACATATTGGAGGGTCTTTTTTTGAAAATCATGACAAAACTAAGCTTTGAAATTGCAGCAAATGAGTATTCCCTGGTTCCAGAGGTCTGCAAGGGAATACCACTGTGTGCTTCTCCTATTTTTATTCTTTGGTATGCACTATTAGTTGGAACAAAAAACATATTAACATCAAGAGGAGTAAATGTCTAATACAATACTTATGATTAAATTGTATTCCTGTTTAGTCATTCTGGTCTCATGACTTTTTATTTTCTCCCATAGAAACAGAATACTGGGGAAGATGGACCTCAGCCATGACCACTATTACAAATATACCTGTACCAAATTCCGACTCTCTACCTCACAGAAGTGAATGCTTGGAGTAGAAGTTGTCCTCACAGAAAAGGAGGAAGTCCCCTGTACATTCATGCAAGTAAGCAAATAATTTCTTTAGAAATTCTTTTTCTTTTTTTTTTTGCAAAGGTAATAAAGTTTCTTTGTCCCATTAGAAACAAAAGATTTTGAGTTCTCCTACCTTGTTTCCTGCCCCTCCAACTCTAATGACACTGTCTGGGTTCAAGGCACTGATGCAGTCATTTACCAGGGTACTGCTGTGAGATCGGGTGGTAACAATGATGTGTTTCCCAGCTGGTGCTTCTGTAAGCTGAAACCCAAAGGCACCCATGCCCAGGACGCCCCATATTGTCCTGCCCAACACAGCACCAGCTCCTGCCTACAAAAAAGTACAGATCCAGATGATGCTCAGTCATAGTGATCAGCATTCAAAGCACAAATGGGGAGTGGTACCTGGAGAAATCTTTGCTTATTAGGAAGTATAATATTAACACTGAGATATCCATTTAAACAATAGTGTTTAAAAAGAACTGTTCTAGAGCCACAAGTGAGAAACTGGCTCTCTTTCCCCCTCAGGCGATGACATAATTTCCTATTTTCCTATCTATGAGAAAAGGTGATGCCTTTAATGGCTGTCAAATTAATAGTTGTGTATTTCTCTACTTCAGGCACAACCTGTAATTGAAAATTGTCATGTTATATGTTTCATCATAGATATTGTATAGAACATATAGAATCAGCTGATGACATGCATTACTTCAGCTCAAAAGCTTTTCCTTTAAATTCTAGTAAGTTTATTTAATCAGACTGCATCCTGAGGTTTTTCCTCTACTCACAGCTAATACTGAAATAACCAACAAACATGTGCAAGTGCCTGAAGGTTGGCCATCCTGGTCTTACACCTGAAACCTGGCCTGATACACACTAACCCAGCTGTCAGTGACAGGTCCACTGGGTTTATTTAAGGCTGTAAATGTAGTGCAGTTACCACACCTCACAAACGCATCTATTGCATGGATGTACTAAAGAATTTCTAGCAAAGACTCGTAAAATACCAGTTTGTACTTGTCTTACAATATGTACTTTATATATACTGCAGCAATATGTACAGTACATAGATAACATACATTGTATTAAGAGTATTACAAATGCCTCAGGATGCAGTATGGCTGTTAGTATGTCCCTGAGCTTCAGTTCCTGGAAACCAACATTCCAAATTGTAATTATTTAGTGGAAACAACCCCACCTTGTATTACAACATGAACTCCATTACACACTGCTTTTCAGTTTAAAGTGTTCTACTTATAAATGGCTTAGAAATTTGAAATCACCTAATACTTTTAAACAAATCAATGCATTTAATACCTCATAGTTGTAATATGGCTGGTTAATAACTCCTGCTATTGCTTTGCCTCTGTAAGCAATTCCAATAAGAACCGTTACATGGTCAAGGAGACCTGTACAGAAATAATATGGATGTAAAACCTTCAACAGAATTTCACAAAATGATATACAGGGTGGTATCTTAAATATGCAAGTATTAATCAGGATTTTCACCTGTAGTAGGTTGGTTGATGTAATTTTTTTAGTCATTTAGCCTTAAGGTCTGAAAAAAAGCCCCAGACAGAATTTTCTCAATAGAACTATGTAATAATTAACACATAATGAAAAATAATTATAATGACGCAAATGAATAGCAGTAAGCAGTATATGCTGACTATCTTCTACAATTGTAGCTTGAAATCTGTAATGGTATTCAAAACTAGCAATTTGTTGACAGTTGTACGTCTTCTCTTCTGAAGAGGTGGCAAAAATCTGTCTAAAAGGCTTTATGTTTATCAACTAAAAGATGCAGCAGGAGGCTAAAATGGTTTCAGCATATTGTTTTTGGAGGGGTTTTTTCCCCCCTTCCTTTTAGGGTCTATTTCTATTTCACAAATTAGGCTTTGTGGAGAACAGTTTCTTCCCATAACTGAGAAATTATGATTTAAGGGAGGATGTTTTATTTTGAAAGGGTTACAACTACAGCTGTGGTATTTGGGTTGTTTGAAAACAAGGATATAAATATAATTGAGCATATTCTTGTGTGAATGAGAAATTTAGTCCCTCATTTCAAAGTATAAGCTAAACTGTAAGTTTGACTGAAAACTTAAGACAACCTGCCAGCAATCAAAGGCAGCCTTTTACACCCTGAAATGATAAAAAATGGTGTCAATCACTAGCACATCAGGAATATTCAATACTGGTTAGAACTGAATTAAATAATTAAAAACATCCATGAAATTAAAAAAGTACAGAAACAACATCAGCTTTATGAAACAATATTGTATGCAACTTCTACCATAAAACTACATGTAACTCTTATTACATCCCTTTAAAAAAAAATAAATTAGGAGAATTATAAGAGAAGCCCACCTTCAGTGTACTCCTTAGTTCCATCCAAGGGATCAACCCATATTACAAGCTTTAAAAATGAAAATATAAGGAAAATTAACAAATAGCATAAGCTACCATGCAAATTATGCATTTTACCTTAGTGCTTTTATTTCCTTACAGCAGTAAGAAACTAAAGACATTCAGATATTTCATATTATGATATGACTGAAGCCTACAGTAGTATTTCACACAAAAAAAAATTTCAAAACTGACTGCAACTTCTCAGCAAGTATCTTACCAGAGATACGAAGGCTTAAACTGAACAAGTAAATGATACTACTTTATTATGTCCAAAGCAGATTCCTTTCAAATAAATCTGAATCACAAGTTGCAAGAAGCAAATCTCCATTTCCCATTATGGCACACGGGGACATACAGCATTTCCAGCTCTGGAGGTATGATTCTCCTGACTACATTTAAGTTTTCAAACCAAAAAGAAAAACTGGCAACACTGAACTAATCTTTTTTTCTTAATACATTCTTAGCTAAAATCACTAACTAATATAGATAGAGTGTAAGGTATGAAAACATATGTATAGCATGACTACATTACCTCTTCCTCATTAATTCCTGTGTACTGAGCAGGACAAGTTTTCTTCAGTATTTCTTCACAGTGACCATCTTCAATTAATTCATCAGCTACCTCATCAGAGGGCAGTTCCTAACAAAAGGATTCTCAAACTTGTTAGAAAAAAGGTGTTAAGACTCACCTTGATTTGCCTTAGAACTGTGGATTTGCTTGCAGCTTACTTGACAAAGCTAATGCAATGGAAAGATGAAATTAGATAGAAATAATTAAAAAAAAAAAAAAAAAGAAAAAACCACACACAGATAATTTCCTAAAACGTGCCAAAGCAATTTGACTGCAAGTTACAGCAAGTGAAATTGTTAGTATGAAATTAGGTACTTACTTCTTCTCCTATGATTGTCACCTTGGGAAACTTCCGTGCTAGGGAAGCACAAATGCTCATTTGTACCAGTCGGTCAGCTTTGGTCTGCAAGTCGTTGGCTCCAGTCTGTCAAAGGATGGACAGGAATTTGTTGTATTTCAAAACAACAACAACAAACAGTACATATGTCACTCTGAATATCTACTTCTTAAGGAAAAAAAGAAGTCTAATTTGATAAATCATCAACCTAGTAAGCAATCTTGAAAGAGGCAGGCTAAAAACTGAAAGAAGCAAAGTTTTCCTGTACACCCTAGAGCTAAGATAGGCTGGTATGATATTAGAACAGTATTTACATGCTCTGTTTATCTCATGCACAGGTACAACCGTACTGCATACGTATTTGTGTAAGCACATAGAATAAATTAATACAAGAATGAACCCAGATATAATAAAAGAAGGAAAAGCAAAAGCTAAGATGTTAATAGGAAAAAAAAAATATTTTATGGCTCACTGGAGAGACATGATAAATTAGGAAAGAGGAGGAACATATGGAAGGTGTTAGTAAAAGTATATTTAAAGGTCCAATTAATCTAGCTTGTTCAAAATGAAACAAAGAAGAAAACAAAACCAACACCAATTATGATGTAGTAACTTCTAAACAAGTGACATTCCTTAGTCTAGCAGAGAGAGACCAAGGAGGGCCAGCAGTTAGTCACTGAAATTAACTGGACAGTAACATACATTTTTTTTTCAGCAAAGAAACTAAAGAGGAAACAGTGAATTTGTTGACTCAAGATAATGTGAAACAATGACTTCCAAAAAGATGCAGTGTAGCCAAACATATGTTGCCAGATGGGTTATATTAATAACCTGCTATATAGCAGAGGTGGCTAATTTATTAATACATTCTTGCCTTAATATTCACACATTTATGAACGGAAGAGCCCTTTAGGTCCGCAGATTCTCTGTAAGAAATACTTCCGTTAGCACAGGAATTAAGAAAGGCATTTTATCCAAGCATTTGCATTTTAGTTGAATCAAACAAAAAAAAATTATCTGCTTATGTATCATTTTGTGACATGAAAATTGTTTTATTGAGCTACAGAAATTAGCCATAGGAATGAAAAATTTCCTTTAGAATCATGATATGGATTAATTTTTGCATGCTCAAAACCTAGTCTGTCCCTTACTCAAATTGCCTATATTTAAGAATTTTTGTTATTTTTCTTTGAAATTTTCCTCTGATCCTCTAAAAAAATTGTTTGAATTTGGCAGCGAGCTTAAGAGTCAGAAAGATCAGGTTACTGCAGAGAATGTCCTTTGTTCCAGGGACATCAAACTAGTAAAACCTGAAAAAAGTAGTTGTTCAGAACACTAATCCAAAGCTAAGAATGGACAAAGCATCCACCTACCCACTGGCAGGTTAAAAAAAAAAAAAAAGTAAAAATGCTACAAGAAGCAATGAAAATGGAAAGGTAAGAATTGATTGGGGAAAGAAATCCCTGGACATTATGAGAGGAAGGAGATGAGCTAGCTAAAAATCCAGCTGTCCTTGATCTATTTTTCATCATCTAGATAAATGGATAGGAGGCAAATGTGTTGATGGTAAAGGTGGAACACTGTCTTCCTAGCTTTTCTAAAGCTTTCAGTAAGGACACTTAGCATTGGTTTTGATGTTTGCTGACTGCAGAAAGGGGATGAATGTGAGGCAGCCCTTCCTGTTCTTGTGCATCCCTTCCCTCCAAACTATAAAGCACATATAGGTTCTCTCTCTTTAAAAAGAAGCTTGCAGGAATTCTGAGATCACTAGTCCCTCAAACAGGAACTTCTTGTTGGTCATTGTTTTCAAGCTAATTTTTGTTTTTTTCTAGTATTCATTTTAAAAGTATGTATAACCAATCTTATTTAGAAACAATATCACCTGTTACTTTTGCTCAATTTTTGTTGTACTGTGTTTACAATTATTTACTTAATTGGTTACAGGGCTTAAAAAAATGTTCATTTGCTGATTGAGCAATGCATTTCTGATTTACTGGGAAATAATATTAACACACATTTTAAACTGAAACTGAATTAAATGGATAAAAACCAGCATTTCATTTTTAAGACTGCAGGAAGGATAATGTAATTTTAACTATAAATAAGCTTGATGAAACTTGTTTAGACATTTTAAATGAACTGGTTCATCAAACAAAGTACAGACAGAGCTTCCTTTGTTCCTCTGGGTGTAAGTATTTTCAGGCTTTCTTGTAGTGCAGCTGCATTAGTTTTCCCAAGAACCTA
Organism: Piaya cayana; assembly: GCA_013389865.1. Lineage (NCBI taxonomy): Eukaryota > Metazoa > Chordata > Aves > Cuculiformes > Coccyzidae > Piaya > Piaya cayana. Next base: position 49,863 of record WAAB01024214.1, read on the forward strand.
AAAGCAGGTTATGTGGGAACGTATATTCTACTTACATGTGTCTGAGAATTCTGCTACACATCCAAGTACTTTTGAAAACATGGATCATTATTCTTCTGGGTTTCTTTTAATTCTCTCCCCCTTACACCTAGTTTTAACTGCTTAGGAGGAAAGGTAATAAGAAAAACTTGCAAATGTGGTTTGTTTTTTTTCCTTAGTCCTGAATATAGCTGACTAAATGGGGAAAATGAAACTTTTTTTGCACCCACTGTCCTAACTGACAACAAAAGTCAAAGGATGAGGTTTCTCCTCACAACTGGCTGAAAGTGTTTGCTATCAGAAAAATATAAATACCAGCAATTCCTTCAACGTAAACACCAAAAATTATATAGATGCTTAATGCAGTCCATGATATTGTGACATAACTGTAAAGCTAGTAGTCACATCAAAAGCTAATTATAGCTATTCTTGTACTGTAGTCAAAATAAAGATCCTGGCTTATTAGTGCAGCTTATTAACTTAGTGCAAATCAAGAATTTCATGCAGATGATTGTAATTTAATTTCCATTTTCTATTTAGAATTAAATTTGAAGCTCCAAATTTATTTTGAAAACTGGGATTTACAATAAAATCTAAGGTTCTTTTTGGTTTTCACAAACTAAACATTGATTTATCCTAATGCCACATGCCACATAGTAGTTTGAACTGTACTACAGATGTTAGAACATAAGTATGGAAATTAACGAGAAAGAGACATTCATTAATGAGAAAGAGACAGCATGAATTCTGACATGCTGTCCAAGACTTGTGTTTCGTGAGGTGAATCAGGACAAAATTATGGTATGTTTCTTTTAAGTGTCTGAACATTCTTCAGAAATACTCATCAAAAGACATGTCTCCAGTGCTCATTTAATCCTTTAATAAGGAATCTCTTGTCTCAGGGAAGTGAGGACTGTATTGCCCTCCCTACTTGCCGATCTTAAAAAGTACCACTTTGGCCTGTACCTAACTAAGCAGTAATGAGAAAAATAAAATTGGATCAAAGTAAAAGTCATACCTTTTCCACTATCCCCAGATCTCCTGCAGACATGACATTTCGAACAATTGTTGCAGCTTTTTCCGCAACAGAATACGCTGAGGCAACCACACGCATAAGTAGAGCTGGAGAAGCCATACTGAATGCTGAAAAGAAAGCAAAAGCAAACTTGTACATTTCTCTTTTCAAGAGAGGATAAGAAGTAAAACATTTTATATAAAAACATTCCAAAGAGATACAGCTTATTTAAGCTGAGTAGAAAAGGGAAAGTTGATTACTGCCAGTGAGTAGTAATGAAGTGAGCTTTGACTTTTAAAGAAAACAAGAAACAAAGATACCCCAACAGAGTGTTTTAGACAAGCTATTTTAGACAAGATTTTTCAAATATCCATGCTCTCTCTGACACTGAACCTAGTTCTCACTAAAATAAAATTTGGTGTTAAAGAACAACAACAGCAGCAACACAAACCTTTTATCATGGAAGTTAAGATAAAGCGTAGTGTACACACAGTCCTTGTTTTTTGTACATTTTGGACATAAGTTCATTTTTTCCAGAACTGAACCTACCAGGCTGGTTTGTGCCCGAATTCAAGTACAAGGCTACCAGATAGTATGGCAAGAACAACTTTACTTACTATTGTTTAAGTATAAAATAGGCTCTTGTAGATGGCGTAATTGTGGACACAAAATAGACTAGTGATATGCAGATACTGCAAACACTGCACTTGTATGCAAAAATCTGTTCATATAAATTTTACCATCCTTTCTGTATTTCTTTAACTTCTCTTGATTTATTTAAGGCAATCTGTTACATCTTCCTCTCAACACTGTGTCCTGTCATTCTTCCCATTTATTGTCTTCCACGTTTGCTCCCTAGCACACACCAGTGCAATTAACTATGCCTTCAGTTCCCAGATAGAAGCATAACTGTCAGTCTTGCAAAAGGCTAGGAATGATCCATTCCTCCCAGCTTTTCTCTGCCTCAGGAAAGGGTGTTGGCAACCACACTGTATTCCTTAAAATTTGGAGCTAATTGCTATTTATGTTTTCCTATCAGTTTCTTCTATCTGTGTAGACTACCTGCTTTTTGGCTTGGGCTCACATGTAGTATATACAATACTTCCAAGCAAACATTTGAGCACAGAGCTAGAAGAAAACCAGAGGAACTCACTCATCACCCCATAGAAGACACATATCAAGCTTCCCTCACAATCAATGTTTGCAGCAATTGCAGCAAGTATTGTGTAAGTGGCAACAGGTCATTACCCACAATACCTTTCCGTTAAGCAATGTACTCCATAAAGCGTAATATAATGAGATGATAAAGCCAGCTACTGTAGATGACACAGATATAACCTCAAGTTCACATCAGTTTACAGCAAAGGGAAACAGCAATGTTATAGGTATCAAAATCCTAAATTTAGCTAAAGAACTGTTTTAGCATTGTAGAAACACTATGGGTATCTCCGAGGCTAAAAGATTAGAGCAATGGTCTAAGAACATTCAAAAAGCACAGTTGCTACTGTTTATTATTTACTACTCACGGATGGGAGCAAAGTGCTCTGGAGTCCTGTAGAACAGCCAAGGTACATACCCAGGGTGCACAGGACTAGTAACAGTGGTTATAAAGGAAATGCTGGAAATACTACCTGTAGTAAATAGCAGCTCTCAAAGAATTTAAAGTCATAGGGCAAATAAGTGTCATAACACATGAGAAAAACAATGCTATTTTATGTACAACTTCACTTGTTAGCAAGAAAGAAAATCAAATGTAGTTCATTCCATACTTAAAATATCTGGAATATGAGTGCTTTTAGGAGAGAGTTAAAAACCTGGAATATTAGATTGTGTGAGTTAAAGAATTGAGCTCAGAAGAAGATAATTAGGTTCTTAGCTCAGCTTCTCATTCTTCTTTTGACTTTTACTGTACCTTTGTTCCTGCTTTGTAAAATGAGGCTAAAGTGTACTTAATTGTTTTAAAGGCTTGATTTATTATGTGTTTGTATAAAGGTTCAAAAGCCTTTGAAAACAATACAGAAAAGTATCTTTTGTTATTGAAGCTTGACTCAGGATGTTTCTCAAACATTCTTAAGGTAAACAAGATCCTGTGGGTCTTTTCCAACCTAGTGATTCTGTGATCCTGTGAAGTGAGCCTGTGTGAATCTCATGAGGTTCAACAAGGCCAAGGGCAAGGTCCTACACCTGGGCCAAGGCAATCCCCAATTTCGGTACAGGATGAGGGATGATGTGACTGAGAGGTGCCCTGCAGAGAAGGACTTAGGGGTGCTGGTTGATGAGAAGCTCAAAATTATCCAGCAACATGCACATGCAGCCCAGCAGGCCAACTGTATCCTGGGCTGCATCAAAAGAAGTGTGGCCAGCAGGTCACAGGGGGTGATTCTGCCCCTCTATTCCTCTCTTGTGACACCTTATCTGGAGTACTGGGCCCAGTTCTGGAATCCTCAACATAAGAAGGATATGGAGCTGTTAGAATGGGTCCGGAGGTGGGCTACAAAGATAATCAGAGGGCTGGAGCACCTCTGCTGCAAGGACAGGCTGAGAGAGTTGGGCTTGTTCAACCCGAAGAAGAGAATGCTCCAAGTAGACCTTATAGCGACCTTCCAGTACCTGAAAGGGGCTACAAGAAACCTGGGGAGGGGCTGTTCACAAAGGCTTTGCTTAGTGACAGGACGAGGACGAAGGGGGTATATACTGGAGAGGGGCAGATTTAGACTAGACATAAGGATGAACTTCTTCACTATGAGGACGGTGAGACACTGGCACAGGTTGTCCAGGGGGGTTGTGGATGCCCCATCCCTGGAGGTGTTCAAGGCCAGGTTGGATGGGACCTTGGGCAGCCCGGTCTGGGGGGGAAGTGTCCCTGCCCATGGCAGGGGGGGTGGAATTGGATGATCCTTAAGGTCCCTTCCAACCCAAACCATTCTACGATTCTGTGATTTCACAGAGCTAGTAATTAAGGACGAAAAAGTAATAACCTGTTCCTAGCGGTGCTGCAGTCGGGGTTCCCACCACGGAGCTCGGCCTCGTCTCCCCCTGTCCCCGGCCTCGTCTCCCCCGGTCCCCGGAGCTGCCGCAGCGCGATGGACCCTGCCCGGCCCGGCCCCGCCGGCTCCCCGCCCCCCGCCCCGCCTCCTTCGGGCTGACACCGAAACCATCAGCGAATAAGCTCTCAAAAGACTCGTTTTGGAGTTTCAGAAAGGCAGCGCACTTTACCGGGTCTGGGCAACGCGAGGCAGCCATCCGCGTCCACCGTGTGCAGCGAGACAACAGCTGGGACGGGCTGCATTCGCCACTGACATACACAGGGATAAACTTTCCTAGAAATCTTATGCATATTCTGTTACTTTCCAAGGACTCATTTTAATGTTATTATGAACTTCATGGCTGATTTGGAGCTGGCTCCAGCTCTGCCTGACCTTGTCTTTGAGATGGAAAGAAAACTGGATCTAAACAGAGGTGATTACAGAAGCAGAGACAGCTGCTCAGCGCATATCACACTGCACGCAACGCTGTATCATCTCCAAAGAATGAAAAGAGCCTGGAAAAAAAAACACTGTCCAAAAGAAAACATGGTCTCAGAAAAAGAAAACATGCAATCACAGGGACATTATGTCTAACTTTCAAGGAACGCGATTGCTTAGACAAAAGAACTCTACTTAAGCTTAAATCTGTGAGAAACACTTATTCAATGGTAAAATATTGACAAGGACAAAGTTATCAAAGCAAAGACAATAGTATTATTATTTTACTTTACAATTCAGTGCTGAATCGGATACCCTTCTAAAGAAGGCACTCCATCTTACAAAAGCGGTAGGTATACAGACTAGTTTTAGGCAAAGAACCGTGTGAGTCCTCAAAGAATGTGGTTTTTTTAGGTTATCCAGCCGTGTCTGGAGACTCCCTTCAGATTACCTCCTGACCTAAGACAGCTACATCTCACAAGACAAATTAAGCACATCAATAAATTCTTGCAACTCTTAAGAAAGTGTTTATCCTTTCAGGTTATTTTCCCACCTCTGGAGATGGTCTGCATGTTATCTCTTGACACAAGACAGATTTATATTATGAGACAATCAAACATGCAAAACAGCTGCAGCAAAACTTCTTAATTAATTCTCACAATGTTATTATGAGATTTAACAACAGCTAAAGTGCTTGCTAATTTGGAGCTTTGGCTCCGGCTCTGCCTGGCCTTGCCTTTGAGATAGAGAACTCCAAACAGGTGATTATAGAAGAAGAGACACCTGTTAAGCACAGCTCACACTGCACACAAGACGTTATCATCTCTAAAGAATGAACAGGGTCTGGAAAAACACTGTCTAAAATAAAACATGCTATCAGAGGGACGTTCTGTGTGACCTTCAAAGAACTAATCTGCCTAGAAGAAACAACTCTATCTTAGCTTAAATCAAAACATTCCACATTTTGTAACAGTAACTGCTTCTGGTATCAAGATAGCCCCAACCCCCTTTCCCAAACGCGCTCCAACGTCACGAGCCCCTCCCGGCGGGGAAGACAGACGCGTCGCCTCCTCGCCCCGCCCGCCTCCACAGCGGGGCGGAAAACGCGTTGCTGCGTGTTGTGTCCCTCGCCGCGCCTCGTTGCCGCGGCGGCGCTTCCCGCGGCGCAAGCGGAAGCGGAAGAGCCCGCGAGGATGTTTTGGGCATGTCGGGGGTCGGCACTGTCTCGTGCTGGGGCCGGAACGCGGGGCGGGTTGTGGGCGCGGGCTGCCTCGGAGGCCAGCAGCCCGCAGGACCCCCAGTACCGGGATACGGTGCTTTTGCCACGCAGCCGCTTCCCAGCGCTTCTGCCGGGGCGACTGCAACCCGAGACTGAGCTGGAGACGCAGCAGGTGGCGGCCCCGGGCGGGACGGTGGGGGCGGTGGCTGCAGTCCGGCCAGGTGCCGGAGCTGACTTATCAGTCCGGGCTGTCGTAGGTGCCCGACCAGCCCGGACTTAGCCGTGGGGAGACAAGAAGTAGTCATTGCTACAAAAAGTGCAGTATTTTGATTTAGGTCAAAGTAGAGTTGTTTCCTATAAGCAGTTGTGTTCTTTGAAAGTTAGACAGAACGTCCATGTGAGAGCATGTTTTCTTTAAAACAGTGTTTTTCCAGACACGGTTCACACTTTGAAAATGATGACACATTGTGTGCAGTGTGATCTATGCTGAACAAATGTATTTTCTTCTGCAATCACCTCTGTTCGCTGTCTTTCTTCATCTCAAAGGCAAGGTCAGACAGAGCTGGAGCCAAAGGTCTGAATTAGAAAAGTTGTAACTGTTGTGGAGTTAATAATAACAGTGAAGTTAGTCCTTGGGAAGTAATAGAATATGCTTAAGATTTCTGGGAAAATGTACCTGTATGCATGGAATTGGGAAACACATCCTGTCCCAGCTCTTGTCTTACTGGACATGATTGATAGAGATCACTTCCTCTTGTTGTCTAGCCCTAATAAAGGGTGCTTTTCTGAAATTACAAAGCAAGTATTAGCTGGTTTTATTTGCTGGCATGTTCAGTATCAGTGGGAGAAAGGGTAATGGCTTAGGGGTTTTGAGTATTGGTTTAGTTGCAGCCTGGGCTTTCTCGAGTTTGTCAGGGTGCTCTCTGGAGCAAGAGTAACAACCCCTCTGATAGCAGAGAGCCAGGATAGTAATGTTAACCTTACTATTGTGGTAGTTATGGGGTTTTTAATAAAGTACTAACACCTTTTTGTATAGAGTCAGGAAAGTTAATGCTTTGTGCTTGTTTGTTTGTTTGTTTCCAATACATGGTTCATTATGAAGCCAAAATCCATACATTCTGGAAGCAGACGGATATGTGATGATTTAAGTGTTTTCTTGTTGTCTCTACAGAAATGTGGTTTTTCGGACCTCTATTCATGGCAAAGGCAAAGGAAAACAAAGCAGGAATTTTGTCTTCATGATGGACCACCTTATGCCAATGGAGACCCTCATGTTGGCCATGCATTGAATAAAGTAAGTACTCATTCATACATTTAACTGTTTTGAAGTGATAAGTATTTGCTATAATGTGCTGGGTGTTCTCCATTCCCATTTAAATCAACAGTACTTCAGAGTGTTTGGCGTTTTAGTAAATGGGACTTTTAAAAAGCAAGTGATGTGGTTACGTAGATACCAAACGGTACCATGGTGACATGGATACCATACTGTGATATAAATACCCTATAGTGGTATATGGGACCTATATGCTGAGTGTTCATTTATGAATCCAAGTTTCAGTAAAAAGTGGGTTTTTTAGAAAAAGACTAACCTGTAATTCATTCCTAAGCAATATTAAGTGCACAGCTTATTGAACTCACTGCACATACATATGTTGCTCAGTATATATTTCCAGATGTGTATGTAAAGATGCTATTGTCATGCATGGTTGAGTTGTGTCTTATTATTCTTTTCTTTCCTTTGAGTATTTTCTGAGTTTGTTGTATTGTGTTTGTTTTATTTTATCTGGGTATCCTCCATGGAAATACAGTAACTAAATGTTGATGGCTTTTAAGGCATAAATTTCACCTTTAAATAATAGTCCTACACATGCTTGGATGTGTTTAGATTCAGTTCTGAGAATGATAGAGTTACACACGCTACAAAGCAGGAAAGACTCTAAGGTCACCCACAGCTTCTTACATTACTAGTGCTAAAGCTTGGACATCTGAAAATGACAAGTTTTGTTAGATGATCACTTATTTTAAAAAGCAACAGTATGCTGTAGGCCAACACTGTAGATCCAGATCTATGTTTTAAAAATATGGACAAGTAGGATTGGTTTTCTTCAAGTCTTGCAAGTTTATGAATTGTATCTGTCAGTTATACGGACTGTGAATTCCTTTCATCAGAGGTCCTATGAGGTCCTGCCAAAATACAAAATAATGAGCAAGTAAGATCACAAGTGTGTGGTCTTAAGTGTAAATTCATAATGCAACCTTTTATATTTGTTTGTCTTTTATAATAGGAGGACGTTAATGAATAATGTAGCTGTTCCACATGGGGGAGCTAGAGTGATAACTGACCCTTGTGTCTTTTCAGATTTTGAAAGACATCTCTAATCGTTTCCACATGATGAGAGGTTATAAAGTACATTATGTGCCAGGATGGGATTGTCATGGGTTGCCAATTGAGTTGAAGGCGTTGTCAGAAGTCAAAGGAGCTGAAAATCTTTCACCAATGGAAATTCGACAGAAAGGTGAATTACTGTTTGCAATATCTTTACAGAAAACTTTGGCCCAAGTATTTGTACGTCCTACTCATTTTTTGTCTTATACTTCTTATATAGCTTTTATACTTTATTGTGGCTTTTCTGTTAGCTATTGATAATATTTTCTGTGATGACTACATCTTTGCTAAGCAGATTGAGTACAATGTAATCTTATGAAATGGGATAATTGAACATGGGCTTAATTTGTTGCTGTAATGAACAGACATGGCACTGACTATGGGTTTTAAAAAAACCAGGAGGAAGGCAGAGGATTTGAATTTCTGCTTTATTTAACTGTGTAGTGTCGCAAAAGTGGTTTTTAAGATCATCCTTTTAGTTTTTAAAGACTTTATTTGATTAGGAGTTAATGTATGGTAAAGTTGGGCTTGGCTCAGTATTATAAGGCAGATTGTATTTGTTGATTGTGTTTTTAACAATACTTCAAAACTGCTGGGGTGATCCTTTCAGAGAAAGTTAGTCTGCATTATATGGAAACTGTTTTGGAGAAATAATTTCAAATACCTTATGTATTGAAAGACATCAACATTCAGCTGCAAAGCTATTTATAGTGAGCAATTTAAACTGATTTAGCTTGCAATTGCACCAATTAAATGGGATAACTTATTTTCAGGTGCATGTTACTTTGTTGAGGCTGTTCCAAACTTTTCAGAGCTGGTTAGTTTTCACTATTTTGCTATTTGAGAATGCATTTAGAAAAATTATTCTTTGTAATTAAATATACTTATTTTCCCTCCTCTTCCTGCCCTAGTCAAAAAGTGCCATTCTTGGGTCTTTTTACTCTTAGCATTCACCTTAGGTAGTTACTTCTCTGAAATATAATTTTTTTAAAGCCATAATAGTCTTATTAATACATATCAGGAATTATTGTATAGTTTAAATATGTTCAGCTCAGGTCTTCCTAAAAATCATTGATAGTGTATTTTAAACAGTATTATATTGAACCTAGTGGACTAAGTCATATGCTTAATGAAACTATTCCATTCAGCCAGGGAATTTGCAGAAAGAGCAATTGAGAAACAGAAATCTGCCTTCATTCGTTGGGGTATCATGGCAGATTGGGCTAACTGCTACCATACATTTGATCCAAAGTATGAAGCGAACCAGCTGAGAGTCTTCTACAAAATGTATGATAAGGTATGTTGACCTTCTGTTGTAGTGTGTTTGGTTTTGTTGTGACTTTAGATTCTCCTAACTTCTTGTTCCCTCCCTTTCTTCTTTAGGGTTTCATTTATCAGGACTATAAACCTGTGTTCTGGTCTCCTTCAGCAAAGTAAGAAACAAGTTATTCTTTTGTCCTCAACATTTTAGTGAGGGTATCAATAGCTTTTCACATTCAAGTGTGTTGACTTGTGTTTGATATCTACCCAGAACAGCCTTGGCTGAAGCAGAGCTTGAATACAATGAGCAGCATGTCAGTCGTTCTGTGTATTTGAAATTTCCCATCATAAAGTCACCACCTAAGCTGGCTTCTGTGATAGGTATGACTTCTGTATAGATTTTAAGGCTGGTAGCTTTTGGGTTTGTTATAATTGTAAGTAAAGTACTTCTAATTTACATCTGTAGATGGATCATCCCCTGCTAGTGTGCTAGTCTGGACCACGCAGCCTTGGACTGTGCCAGCCAATCAAGCAATTTGTTACATGCCAGATTCAGCGTATGTGTCTTTAACTTGGTTCAGTGATCTGCATCAGTCCTTATTGATATATTTCAGCAAATTTAAAACTTTCTGGACTACCGTTACATTTTATTTAAGGCGTCTTTTTTGTATTTTGGTTTGGGTTTTGTGTTTTTGGTTTTTTAAGTGGTACAATTGTAAGCTTTGTTCTATCTCTCAATATATTAATTCTGCTTCCGCTTTTATGTTTTGAAGTTATTTCTTACTGACGATAGGTTATCTTGAATTTCTTTTGAGTTGTAATATTGACATGTTCGACATGTAGATCTTAAAACATATTTTGCTGTCTTTTAGAGATAAATTGTTTAAATGCTCTGTAGCTTTATAGTGTTTGTAAATATTTAGTATTACAAATATGTACTTACATTGTAGATACTCAATTGTAAAATGTACAACGACTGGTGAACACTTCGTTCTAGCTGCAGATAGAGTTGAATCTACGGCTGCTATCTTGGACACACAGTTTGAGGTTGTGTCGACATGTAAAGGTAGGTTTTACTATTGTTAATCTTAACTTGCTTAGAAATCCGCTTGTAGGAGTCCAAAAACTGCTTCAGTTCTGGTGTATTATTATGTTTGTATTTTGAGAACATGCTTCGCCAAAATAATATGAAGAAGAGTAGTTGTCAGATTTAGTATTGTTGTATTGTAGCTCAAATGTTCATCCGCAGATTTCTTAAGTACTTCTTAAAAACTGGATTCGCACTTGAAAAACGGAGTGGAAGTCTGTTCAGTGTCAAAATCGTGATTACGCTGGATGGAGTTTGTCCTTCATCCATTGCTGCTGATAACAAGGTGCTAAGTATGCTTTCTGACTGCCTGATTGCAAAGTTCTGTGAAAACTCTAGACATTATCTAGTGTAGTAGAAGTTCTTCAGCCATTGTCCTGTAACTTTTCAAGTTTTTCATTAAGAGGTGTCTTAAGACTTTACCATAATCATGAAAAATATTGAGGTAACATAGGCGACTGCTGTTTGCACAGGTAAAGTGGTTAAGTTTGCATCCTAACAAACAGCATAGAGGTATTTCTTTAATAATTAGAGAGGCTTCTGTTTCGGTGTCGTGAGTTGGACTTTCATGTGTCATCTGTGAACCTTATTCATTTGCCTTTATTGGCTATTTAGTGGTAGAAATAGTGGAGGTGAGAATGGTGGTTTCTATGACTTTTCTTTTGAAGTATTTTTTATGTTTTTCTATGCTTTCTTTTCCGGGGAAGGGGGGGGAGGTGGAAATTACCCATTCCGCATGGTAATAATTTTGGTTTTACTTAATGTCAAAACACCTCCAGGTAATTTTACCAAGTTCCACCTTCTTGAATCACATGACTTGCAGATGACACGCAGCAGTAAAGCTGGGCCTTCTTGGAAGTAAATTTAATATTAGAACCCATTCTTTTTATATTCCCCTATATTCAGCAATTATTTGTTATATTTCTGTACTTGTTGACCTAACTGTCTGATAGGAGTTCCTAAACATGTTACTGCTAGGAAGTAAGTGTTCAACGAAGGCCATTTTGCCTTATGGAGAATTCTTTAAACTCTGTGATTCTTGACTTTCAGAAAGCCTCTTCTACTTTTTCAGTGTGTTTTTTAACTTTTAAGTTGTCACTAGCTCTAGCTTTGTTCTTTTGTACTCTTTATTTCTATATAATATAGAAAATTTAAATGAATTGTTCATGCCAATGGCATCTTGGCTTGTATCAGAAACAGCGTGACCAACAGGTCCAGGGAGGTTATTCTCCCTCTGTACTCGGCACTGGTGAGACTGCTCCTTGAATACTGTGTTCTGTTCTGGGCCCCTCACCATAAGAAGGATGTTGGTGCTCTGGAGCATGTCCAGAGAAGAGCAACGAGGCTGGTGAAGGGGCTGGAGAACAAGTCTTACAAGGAGCAGCAGAGGGAACTGGAGTTGTTCAGCCTGGAGAAGAGGAGGCTGAGGGAAGACCTTATTGCTCTCTACAACTACCTGAAAGGAAGTTGTGGAGAAGAGTGTAATGGCCTCTTCTCCCAAGTGACAGGGGCCAGGACAAGAGGGAATGGCCTCAAGCTCCACCATGTGAGGTTCAGACTGGATATCAAAAAAAAAATTTTCATGGAAAGGGTGATTGGGCACTGGAACAGGCTGCCCCGGGAGGTGGTTGAATCGCTATCCTTGGAGGTGTTAAAAAATCATGTGGATAAGGTGCTGAGGGGCATGGTTTAGTGTTTGATAGGAGTGGTAGGACTTGGTGATACTGTGGGTTTTGTCTAACCTAGTGATTCTGTGGTTCTGTGATTTCTGCTCTCTGGTAAGGGAAGTTGAAGACATGAATTGTTTCTCTATTTTTTTTTTAATTTCACCCCTCCAGGTGTAGATTTGGCAGATGGTTCTTGTGCTCATCCCACAGTTCCTGGCAGAGTGTCTCCTCTGTTACCTGCAAATCATGTGACAATGACAAAAGGAACAGGATTAGTTCATACAGCCCCAGCTCATGGCATGGAAGACTACAGTGTGGCTTCCCACCATCAGCTCTCCACGGTACTTTTTTTTTTTTTTCAGCTGTTGCTCTTGGTTTCCTGCAACTGTTTGATCATATGCCACTGAATTAATTCTTTTAACTTGTGCATAGAACTTTAAAATGTTTTGGAGCATTCAGGTAAACATGAGTATCAGTAATGGCCTACAGGAGTAACCTTAAAGCATGTATCAAAATAAAAGGATGAAGTTTTTCATCCATCTGCTAATTAAAGCTTATAGGGAAGTGGTAGAATAGAATCAGAATTCTCTTTGTATTTTGTTGGGTTTGGGGGGAAGGGGTTGTTGGTTTTTTTAAAGATAACACAGACAATAGTTGTCAGGTATTGTCTCTCAGTACTTGGAATTGGCTTTTAAACCTGCATCTGGCAGACAGATATATCGCCAGTTATGTAGGTCATTATTACTATTCTTTTTCAGTAAAACTTGTTTTAAACTCATGCATAAATACAGATCAATTATGCATGATCAGTTTGTGTTTGATGGAAATGAAGATAACAGGGTATTCTTTTTCTCTTTTACCTTTTAGGAGGTGACTTGAGATGTTCCAAAAGCTGATTGTACTTGTGTTTCTTGTTGGTTTCTTTGAGGGTGGGGATTTTCCTTGCAAGTTGTTTGTTTTGTTCTTTTACTTTTGATTTGTAAAGTCATTGGGATGACTCACTAACTGGTGAGTTGATATAAGACAGTTGGGGTGTATCTGCAAATGTAATGGTCCTCATTTCTTCTTATTATATAAAATTTGCTTACCTGGTAGATTATTAAAATTGAGGTTCACTAAATCTGAAGTGTACTTAAATAGAACACACTTTGCTGTTGGTCAGAATGGTAGCTGCTCAGCAGAACACATAACTTGCTCTTTGAATACCAAGAAGGTAATTCGTCGCCACATAGTATTTTACTGACATGATTAAAATATTTATTTTAAGGATTCGCTTGTGGATGAAGGTGGGTTTTTTACTGATGCTGCGGGTCCAAAACTTCAAAACAAGAATGTCCTTGAAGAAGGGAATGAAACTGGTGAGTATTTGCTATTTAGCCATTTGTAACTTTATCACTTACGTTCCAGTGGGTATATTGGGAGAGTTCATTTAAACTGAACGCATTTTGAATATGGGTAAGGTACAGGCATCTCTTACTCTGTGTTAATCACAGAAAGGAACAAATTGACGTTAAAAGTAGCAGTTTGTTCAGACTAGATTTTCATCTTGCCTCGTCTTTTCTCTCAGTCATTCAGATGCTTCAGGCAGCTGGGAGTTTATTAAAAGAGGAGAAATATGTGCACAGTTATCCATATGACTGGAGGACTAAAAAGCCAATCATTATTCGTGCCAGCAAACAGTGGTTTGTTAACACAGCGAATGTGAAGGCTACAGCACAGGTAGATAATTTTGCTTTATTATGGGACTTTCAAATGCAGCTGATGCCATTTGGAATCACTGAACAGTCTTGATGAAGCCATCTCACTCCAGAATATGTACTTCTGTAGGCTTTACAAATGTTAATAACTTCTACAAATAACTAAAACTTTTAAACTAACATTGTTGGGTTTTGTCAATATTGGGTAAATATTGATATAAAAATAAATACACTGACTGACTGGCTTTTGTTCATTGTATTTACAAGAGATGTCTGAGTTTCTTAGAACTACTAAATTTTTTCCCCAAATATTTTTCAAAATATGATGTTTCAAGTGATTAAATCAGAGGAGACAATTTTATCACTATTAGAATTATCTTTGTTGTTATGGTAACCTTGAACATAGACATCTTTGTTTGCTCCACTATTAATTTTGCCACAATCCTATTTTAAAACAAGTTTCTCATGTACAGTGCTCTTTGAAATCATGTACAAACATACAGAAAACTCAGACCAGCACCTTCAGGCAATCTTGGGTAACAGTGATTTCATTCTAATTAGGGCATGGAGTGTTTATTCCATATTCATCTTTATCTAGAATGAAGGAAAATATGATAGTTATGTGGTGGGATTCTTGGTGAATGGTAGCCCACTTTCTAATTCAGGCAGCATGAATCAAGATGTGGTATCAAACCAGACAACAGCACAAGACACAATGAGCTATTTAACTTTAGATAGTGATACTAATGCCATTTCTAACTTACTTTAGGATGCATGTGCTAGAGAATCAGAAACAGCATTTTTAGTCTGTTGTTTAAGAGCAACACGTGGCCAAGTAAATTAATTAAATTAGATGCTCAAGAGCACGTTATTCAGTACTGGGAGTGAGAGTGTAGACCTGCACCATGTTTTACTGGTAGCAGAAGCAGTGTTTGAATGCTGAAGCCTGTTCAACAATTCACTGTGTACTTTATAGGAAGTGCTGAAAAAAGTGAAAGTTATTCCTACATCTGCACTGAACAGAATGCTTGAAATGCTGGACAGAAGGACGTTTTGGTGTATATCACGACAGAGGTGTTGGGGTGTTCCGATTCCTGTTTTTTATCAGAAGAACACAGGAGAGTGCTTGTTAAACAGGTATTTGTCTAGCTTTATATGCTGAGAAATGAAAGAGTGGATGCTGTCTGTTATGTTACAGTTATGCAATATTATCAAACTTCTGTTTATACTTAAAGTACGCTTTCTTATTTGTTTATACCCAGAACTAATTCAACTATAAACTAAAACAATCCAAAACTCATTGCTGAAGGTGACTTGTACGTAAGTAATAGGAATAGTTCGCTTAAGCTGCCTGAAAAGTCCCCTTGATAATAATTGCTGCTTTCGTTCCTTGTTGCTAAAATAAATGAGCTGGCAGTGATCACTGGTCTTTACATTTAAGCAAGGAGTAAGGTACAAGTTGTAGTTAGAATAGAGTGCAGCTGTACTCGTAGTACTGTAAATTGAGCAGTACAGGTATTTGTGAGATTAACTTTTTGCGGTTGAATAAGTGACAATGAGATGCCTGAATTGGAATAGCGAAGTCTGTGGGAGAATAAATAACCGTGCCTTGTTTCAGAATAAATTTAGGGTGTTTTTAAGAACCAACCTCAATAAATCTAAGTTAAAGTGGCCTTTAGCGATATAATTTGGTTTATCTTAAACTTCAGATGCTAGCTTTATTCTGCCATCTTTTGCTTAAGTTAATAGCATCCAGATATTGCAAACACTGCATTTCAGAAATTTCAGAAATGCAGAGGAAATGCTGTGCTTTAAACAAAGAAACATCAACAAAATATGACCCTTTTCTGTCTTCTAAGGGATACTAGAGTTCTTGGTTTTGGGAACAGAGCTTTCCAATTGTGAATGTCCTCTTAAGAAATGATTTCCTAAAAATAGTATTGTGGAGTTCCACATTCATTGTTTATTTCCATCATTGTTTTCTGTCTTGAGTTATGCTAGTGAAACTCCATTTTATCCATTTTATCTGTCTTAACTTTAAGGAGTGTTGGAGAACTTTTTTTTTTTTTTAAATTCTGTCTATTACAGAGGATCCAGCATGTTTTCCAGAGGCTGGGCTGAGCACATAAGTATAGGAGTGGGTGAGGCTTAGGGTGTGGAGAGCAGGGAATGGACTTTAAGCAGTCCTCAGCTTCACCTTGTGTCACTGGGTGTGTAGGTGCAGAGATAGGTACTTTGACTCTCTTGCAGTAGGCAATAACTGTGAGAAAAGAACACAGTAACCATAATTGTTTATAGTACCCAAATAATGCTGACGCACATTAGGAAATAAAGGAATGGAGGTTCTGTGGGGTGTAAAATCATTTTATCCACAAAACCTGTTAACACATTAAAAAGAAATGTGTACATTAAAAAACAAAAGTTTCTGAGGAACGCTTATTATAGTCTGTCTGTATTATAGTCTCTGTGGAACAGGCTTATGTGTTACATATGCATGCTTAGAACTGTTAAAATTGTAGTTTAACAGCAAAATAAGAACGTAATAAAAAGCTTTTTAATAATTGGCAAATGTGAAGGGCATCATGCAGCAATATCTCCTTAAGTACATGGAGGAGCTGACCCAGCTGGTACAGAAAGCATTTGAAAGGAGGGATGCGTGGGGATTCCTTTACATTGTAGTAAAATTGCCTTGAAAGCCAGTGATCTGTGTTTAAAAAAGTGTTTTGTACGTGCTTGAGCTGTTTGAGGTTATTGCTGGAGTTGTGCAATATGTGTCAATCAGGGCATTTTGATGTGATAATCTCTGCAATAGTTTAATACCTTGACCCTCACACACAGGTATGTATTGTCTTAGCAGTCAAAAATGTAGGTGCATGAACAAAGGGACAGTACATTGTGTTTGTTTATAATTGATCTGGGGGGAAAGAGATGTTTAGGAAACAGACACACAAGTAATATGTTTGAAAAGTCAATTTATTTTGTTTGACTGGCAGCCTCTGGCATTAATTTATAAGCAGTACTCCTTACTCCTAACATGTTTTACAGAGGTGAAACTTTCAAAGAAAATAGTAAGCTACACATTAGATATTTAAAGTTAGCCGTAGCAGGCTTCTGTAACTGGACTAGGAAGAGTGTGCAGAATATTGGCCTATAGAAATGACAGGCAAAAGTTAGAAAGCAGTCTGTCAATTCATAGGTCATTTTCCTGGACACCAGTTCTTATTGAAGTAAATAAGTAAACCTAAATATTTTGTTACGTTTGCATTATAATTTTGAAATCATATCACATCACAATGAGTTGCTGATGTATTTCTAACAGTTGAGAAACTTCACATTTGGTTTGTGTGAATAAAGTCATTTAAAAAACAGTAAATAACTTACATTTCAAAACAAAAGCTGCGTTTTAATCTTGAATCCCAGATAAATGTGCTCCAGTAGAAAGAAGTTTTTGAGTGGCTATCAAAAGTAACAGCATCTCCACTGGAAGTCAGTGTAGTCCACATGGAGTTGCTGTTACATGTGAGAGCACTGATGGTCGATCTTGAATGATCCTCTTTATGTATCACCTGTAAAAAGACTTTAAAAAAAATAAAAATAAAAAACAAGCTAAAAGCAAACCCGCCATCTTTCCTTCTTTAAAGTCATAGTTTCCGTGCAATTTGTCATATGAAGGTCTGCAGAAAGCTTATGTTTCAAGATGCATCAGCTTGTCTCTAAGAGAATATTTTACTCAGCACTAAGAATCTTGTCTTTCCAACTTGAAAGCCAAGAGTAGGTTGTAATCTTGTGCAACTAGCTTTCGAATCAAGACCTCTATGTCTTCCTGTTTGATGTGGCACTTCATAACCCTAAAAGAGATTTGATTTTATGACACTGTTGTCTAATATTGCAAATTTAAAATGCTACAGAATATTAGAACTTTTATGTGAAGTCTACCATATCATATTGCAATCAGGAACTTAAAAATTAATATCAAATAACAAAACCCTTAAAGAGAGACAAAAGAGAACATTATTGTAAGAATTCTGAGAATACAGCAGTAAGATTCCCTGTGATTTCTCCTCACAAGTAGAGGAAAAAATAGACTTAAATAGAATACATACACAAGTGAATGCTTTTAGCTTTGTCAGCTTTCAAAATTTAGTAGATTCCTTGAGAAAACATTCTGATTCTAGGAAGTTCTGTAACTCATGGAAGACAAAAGAAAAAGACATTCCAGAGTAAAAGGTGATATTTTTGTATTTACAGTAGTAGCTGAGACAGTGTAATAAATGAGATACGTACTTTTACCTCAAGCAATAACTTCGAAATTATCTGTTTAAATATTAAGAATAATACATCCTATTGAAAAGATTATTCTGATACCTGAGAACATCTGTCCCCTTCTGACTTTCACAAGTAGTTTTAGTTTGTGGAAAAAAAAACCCACAATCTGTTTTTCCAGTATATCTACCCTGCTCTTGAATTTGTCTTTTAAAATACTAAGGCATTTAAGTGAATTGTAAGCAATAGCAACTTACTGTAACAGAAATACTTACTGCTGAAGTGTCAGTGTTCACATGAAGAGGATAACTTGTCTTCTTTGCTCTTGTTTGAAATGAGTTTGAAAGAACATAAGACAGTGTATTCTTCTCCTCCTGACTAGATCTTAATGCTGCCTCATTTCTGTTAACACATTAAATAAGTGTTCAGCATAATCAATATCAGTCTTCAGAGTGATTGGCTGGTGTCGTGGTAGCGTGAATTGCCGTAAGGTTTTCAGTGTTAAAACGTAGCAAGTGACACGTAATGCAAGTTTTTCTAGATAGTGTATGAATACAGGGCAAAGTTTTACAATGGTGTTTATTGCTAACTTGGTGGATTATCATGCTCACATTGAAGTCCGCAGATTATAAAGTGATGAGTAGTTATTTGAGAAAGGTGGTTTTTCACTTACACCTTACATAAATGTACTTTCAAAAATCTTCCTCCTTACAGTATAGATACCTTAAGTGTAATAATTTCTCTCTTTCTGATAATAGTTAATCATAAGGATGCTGGGAAAAGATTAGAGGAATGGGCATGGGGTGCGGGTTGCTTGTCTTGGATTTTTCAAACTGTGGGAGTAAAAAGTATTTGGTGAAATGGTATCCTGGAATTCTTTGGTCTTAACTATCTCCTCTTAGAATACTTGACTGTTAACATTCACCTGCCTTCTATGGGGAAATGGAATATAATGGAAAAAAAAGTGCACTACTAAAATGGATTTTTAACTTTATTTTAAACTATGATAGTATTTTGAGAATATCGGTCAATAATAAGGTGACTTGCACAGTCATGGACTATTTCTTATGATTCATAAAATCTGACCTAATAGTTCTGCCCTAACTTTTATCTGTAGTTTAATCATGTCAATGTGTCGCAAAAATGTGTCTTTAAAATAGTTCTGCCCTTTATAAATTGTTTGCATTGTATAGCAATACACTTGGTAGAAGATTAGTCCATAATAGATTTTGTGCAATGGTAGAGTACTGGTGTGTGGGGCAGGCATTACTTGGAGTAAGTGAAGGTACCAGATTTATGATGGTTACCCAAGGAAGATTGATAGCAAGGCTTTATTTCCTTCTTATCCCTCCACCTGCCTCCGATGGAAAGGAGAAGAGTTCATCCTCACTAAAGGTAATACAGTTTGCACCAACACAGTGTTTCAGGTGTTGTAGTCTCGTTGTGAATTTCTCTGAATATTTGCATGATAGGCCTGACCTTAGTGCTATCTCTTCCATTGAGAGGTCATTGCAATTAACAGTTGCAGTGTCAAAAAATGGTGGCAGTTCAGGCCATATCACCTTTACTTAAAACTTAGAACATGTAATAAACTGGGATTTCTGCTGTGATCAGACTGAATCAAAGTATATCTCCTACCCCTGAAATTTATTTGCAGTATGGAAGAGTTATGTGGAAGACAAACTTAGTTCCTCTTTAAATTAGTACAGAAACTTTTGTATAATAGTTATGGGTATGATTCTTGATTAGAATTAGTTTTCTGGCTCTAATTTGATGCCAGAGCCATTAGCTGAGCACTGCTTTATTTCTTATATGAATCACTTAACACACACTGGGGTATTACTAAGGTAAATAACCCTCTTAAATTAATCTGTTTCCTTCTATTGACATCCATGGGTAAGACTTGGCCAGTAACAGAAAGGCATTGACATTGTGGAGGGACAACTAGTTATCTGTAATTGTCTTTAAAAAAATACTGATGAGGCATTTGAGAACAATCGAAGATGGAGCCTTCTGTTGGTGAGGAGTGAAAAATAATGTTGTATATAGCTTTTTCTAAAGTGTTCCCAGTTGCTATGATCTGTGTCATCATTGAGGGTGTGTTGGTGGTGAAGCCTGACTCTTCAGTTGAAGGTACTGACTCACCCCATGAGAGAGACAAATTTAGGGGAATAATTTAGTCTGGGCTGAGACCAACAAACTTCTTGGCCTATTTGATTTTTCTTTTTTTTTTTCCCTGCAAGCTTTCTGAATTTGAAGATTTAGCCTGAGAGAGGCAAAGCATAAGGGATATACTTATCGGCTGTCTGCCAGGAATCTACCAGGACTGGAGTTGTTGTTTGCTTTTATCTTGGAGAAGTAACACTTCAGAAATGGAACTATAGACAAATAGGCCTCTGTGCAAATATTTCTGAAAGGAAAAGATATTATTCAGAACCAGAGTTCCTAAATGTTGTTTTACCAAGGTAAATACTAACAGATATGTTACAAAGCCATAAATTGTGTCCTACCTTCATTAAACCAGAAGGTGAAAGATATCCATTCTAGCCTGAAAAGGTAAGAATGATGGCAGTATGTTAGCTGGGTGTCATGTTCTAAATGTTACTGGTTAGTGGGTTTTCTCTTCAGAAAACCTAATGGGGTATTTGATAGGAGTTGACTTTGAAAAGTAAATTGATTAATTCACAAATACAAAACTGTTGGTCTGCCATTGCAATTTTATTCCCATAATCAAGAGCAAAATTGCATTTTCATCTTGCTGTCGCAGCTTATTTTGTATAATTAAGTAATGAGCTTACATTACATACACCTTGGAAAACAGGTTTTCACGCTCATACTCTGTGTGTAAGAGTCCGCTAAATGCAGTAGTGATATAGCTCAGCTTTATTAGCAGTGCAGAACAAATTGTGCTGAAGTCCAAATACAAAACTGAGGACAGTAAAGAAGTTATATCAGCTGCCTTTTGTGTTTTCAAGGTAATTATTTCAGGTCATTATTGTACATTTTCCCCTTTCACAGTAATGCGTCAAGAAGTTAGTTAATGGATTCAGTGTAAGAAGTGAAGTTTTAAACAAAACTCTGGTGGCTTGAGTAACAGTGGGTTATTTTGAAGTTTACAGGTCCTGATGATCTGCTTAAGTACAGCAGATGTTTTAGGAATTGCCTCTTTAGTATGTGCTCTGTGAGTCAGCATGACAAAGTGTGTGGGTTTTGGTTTTTAAGCTATCCTAATACATGTCCAGATTTAGTATGAAATTATATTAAAAATCAATTCCCCACAGCCTTACCTACTGGTGACGATGAATGAGTGTGTCATAAATAGTGCACAGAACTGTATGCCTTTTCATTGTGTTATATGTTCACATCAGAAAAAATACTTAGTTGATTTTTTTATTATTATGTTAATTTTTATTATTTCCACAGTATCTGCTTATTTCAGGACTTTTGTTCTGGCTGTTGCTATACCATATGAATTCATTTATTTCCTTTAGAGTATATGTTGAATGTTTGTTTAAATCATTCTTCTGCTGGGTACAGAAGGTTCAGTTTCCCACATTATTTGGATTAATATATTTATACATGTGTTTCTTAACATTTAAAAAATATGTTGTTGAAAAGGGGGGAATCCAGACAAACAGAAGTCTAATATTAGGAATGTTATTAAAAATGCTGCCTTTTCCTGACTTTCAGCCTCTGCATGAGTTCCTAAGGTCTCTTTATCCAGTGGAGGAAAGAAGTAAAAAGAGTAAATATTTTGGAGGGAAATAGTTGTTTCCTTTTCTGTAAATCCAAGGTGAAGAAAGAGCAAGTGAAATGGATTTTAGAAGTTTTCAACCTACTGGCATCTTTCCTGAATGCCTAGTTATTGAGTGCTTGCAGAAAAAACTTGTTGGAATGCACGTGGGCTGTTGCAAGTCCAGGTTTTACACAATTCTGCCCATCTCATAAAACAAAAGTAGGAAGTCTTTAGACAGAAAGCTCTGTGGTCGTGTCTGGATTAGAAGCTGGAAAATCACAGGTTTTAATAGCTTGATCCCTTTATCAGCATATCTCACTGCTTTGTATCTGGGGTACTTGTAGAAAAGTACAATGAACTCATCAGTTCATAAACGTGTTTTTTTCTTCTAACCCAGTGAAACTATCGCAGGTATCATCAAAATAGTGGAGCAGCAGGGAACAGATGCATGGTGGACGCTTCCTATTGAACAACTACTATCAAAAGAGGCTGTAGCAAAGGTAATTTTTTTGACTTCAAATAAAGAAGGTTCTTGAGCCAGTTCAGTGATGGGACATAATAGAAAACCTTTATATATTCCTGTGATCCTTTTGGGTCTTATTCCTTTCATTGAATATCTTCTCATGAAGATACATTCAGAAAGTGAGATCTGAATATGACAAAATAAACACAATCAGACCTGTGCCATGAATTCAGGACAGAGGTCTCCATTGTTTTAGTTCAGGAGGAAAGTAACGCCATAATTAACCAAATTGAGTCCAAATATACATTAAGTCTTTTTCATTAAACTAGCTTCAAACTTTTATTTAGTTCTTCCTGACTTCTTAGTATTCCTTTGACAATTGTGTTCCGAAGCTAGCACTCAAACAGTAGCGTTACTCTGCCATCTCAGTTTTCTGGTAGCTTTTTGTTGTTCTGTTTTGGGTTATTACAGGTAATTATCTGAAAACTATTGTGAAAAATCATTTAAATTATTTTGTGTTCATAAAGTTAGTAGCAGAGCCTGTACAAACCTGATTTAGAAACCAAATCCATTTTATTTCTAACTTTGAAAAGCATTGAAGTGGAGTATTCTGTTTGCATTATTTAATAATTGTTTTTCCTATAGGCTGGTGGACATGATGTTTTGGATTATGTCAAGGGACAGGATGTTCTGGACATCTGGTTTGACAGTGGAACTTCCTGGGCTCATGTTTTAGAAGGTACAGAATGTGTTGATCTTTCTTTTAAAATACTTCTAAAAGAAAATACAACTGTTTTGCATGATGGTGTGTTGGTATCTGCAAAACTGAGTTAGATTATACTAGCAGTAAACTGGATGCAACCTTTTGTAAAGCTGCTTTTGCTTGTAAATATAAGGGGGGTTTTTTGTTGATGAACTCTTTTTCAGTGTAGTTGAAGTTGAGATTTTGCTAAGATTCTATTCTGGCTGATTCTGTCATGTGGTGCAGCATGTGTCTACTAATCAGAACATGTTTGTTTTGAGTATAGAGGTTTTATGACACAAACGGCCAAGGTACTTCACTGCTAGCTGGTAACTCATGTTATTTTCAGTTAACAAGTTTCAGTTAGTACATGTGCATGCTCTTTGAAGCAAAATTGAGATCAGCTTCTCAATCTTAAGTTTTATAGTTTTAACAGTGTAGGTGTACTTTTTTGCTTCTGATGACTTTAAGTATATTGTGACTTCAAATATTTATATTTGCTATATGCTATGTATAGCTCCTACTGCTAGTAGTTGCTACTAGCAGGTAGCAGATACATATATGCATAAAAATATGTAAAATGTATAAAAATATACAAAATATATACTCTTTGCCTGGAGGATAGTCCAAAGTTAGGAGTCCTTTCTAAAGGAGGAATCTGATCCCATACATAGTCTGTTGGACTTTAAACCCTCAGTACACAATTGTGTGATAACAATCTTGTCGAATTATAAAACACGTTAGTGCCAGAGGGTGTATTTCTTAGCAACGTGGTCGGGCAACAGTACCATCGGCAAACATTCATTTTCTACAAGACCTTTACATATATTAAAGTTCATACTCTTTTAAAAATGTTTTGGGTTTGCTTTTGAGAAGTATAACAAAGTTAGTGGTACTTTATGCACAATTACATTCTTGTATTCTTCCAGGGCATAACACCTTGGTATGTAAAAGCTACGTCTGATCCTATTTAGAGAAAATACGTAGGATTTATTAAGGAAAAGTGGAATCAAAATTCTTGATTCACTGTCGATTTGTGTAAGGCTCCCATATGGGTTCTGTAATGTCTAATAAATGTTGCATCTTTCATAGTACAGATTGATTCTTTCATGAAACCATCAGAAGTTCCTCTTCTCTATCTAGTCATCTATTTTCATGAAACTTGATGTGTGTAAGGCATCCTCTCTTTAGTTGTCTGACGTGACTGGAGTGGCCCTGCCTGTTCAAATGTTGGGGAAAGGGCTAACAAGCAGTGTAGTCTTGTAAGTCTCTTCATCTTCAGAAATAATACAAAATTTGTATTGCTGGTTTTTCCTATGTAGCTGAGGCTCCCAGCCATTGCCAGAAGCGGAAATACAGTCTTGGTGATTCATATGAAATTACTGTTTTAATCTACTGTGTATGAGAAATGCAGTTTGCGAGAGAGGTTGTTGAATTAATATTTTTCCCTTGCATTTCCTTGTATAACCAATACTTACAGGGGGGCCTGCAGAAAAGATGGAGGGACTTTTTACCAGGGAGTGTAGAGACAGGACAAGTGATAACGTTGAAAAGCTGAAAGAAAGGAGTTTTAGATTAGGTATTAGGAAGAAATGTTGCCCTGTGAGGGTGGTGAGGTTGTCCAGGGAAGTCATGGATGTCCCATCCCTGGAGGTATTCAAGACCAGGCTGGATGAGGCTTTCAGTACTCTGATCCAGTGGGAGGTGTCCCTACCACACAGCAGGGAGGGGTGGAACTGGATGATCTTTAAGGTCCCTTCCAACCCAAACCGTTCTATGAGTTGATTTCCCAACTTGCTTCAGATTTAAAACTTCTTGCAGTTCTTCCTGTGTCAGTAAAAACAATTATCAAGGCTCTACAGACAGGCTAACTGATGAGATTCTTTTTCAAAGTACTCTCGGGTAAAAATGAGTTAAATCCATGGAGAAATCCAAAATGGCTTAGACAATGTTGGAAAAGGAACAACTTCCCTTGGCTTAAACTCATTAAAGCACAGAGGTGAATGGATCCTACCTGTCAAGTGCAGGCTGCTATTTTTGTAGGTGGAGATCAGTGGTAGCAGCAGTTATTGCTTGCCTTCTGGTGATGCTGTCGTGCATGGCAGTGGTTCTTTTCACAGCACATGATTTAATTTCATGGCAACTGGAGGATATAATAGATGGCCAAAACTGTGAGACTGATGTTTGTAATTTTTTTCACTCTACTATGAACTCAGGTTATCAAAAATCATAAATCAATCACCTGTCTGTTAGTAACGAGCAGGAATAAACAGTGTTACAGGTTTCCCTGCCCATTCCAGTCTCACAAAATTAAGTTATTCTCTTCAGTATTTCTGCAGTGTTGGAAACTCTGGCATGAGTTTTCACTGGGCTTGGAGTAGCTTGTGTCCAAGCTTTTTAGATCAGATAAAATTCATCCCTTTAGCTGGTGGCCCTACAGATTGCTTTAATGTATGGCAGGTTGGGAAGGAGATGGTGAGAAGGAAGGGAAGAGGGGGAGAGATTCTGAAATGAGTCTTTTTTGAACAGGTTAGAGGAGTTACTCAGTGACAGCAATCTCATAGATTGCATGGATGCAATTGTATTTCTTACACTTGCCCTGCTGTGTTTCCTACTAGAGATAGGGCATGTTTCTGATGGAAGTGACATCAAGTTGCTCTTTTTTCATTAAATTGTGGTTGCCTTCCTTTTTCCAACCTAGGTGTGGTAAAGGTAAATGGCAAATTAACCAAATCTCATTCTACATCAGCTGTGTGGCAGGTAGGAGGGTGCAACTTACTTAGATTTAGCTACCGTAGTCACAAATCCTAAATTGTGCAGTAATAACTAGTTTGTATGTAGAAAAAAGAAAAAATACTAATCTGTTTGCACCATCGAGAGCAGTCCTGCAAGTGCAACATGTTCTGAAAAACCTCACTGCTATGAAGCTTCTTTGGGATACAATTTGCTTCGTTAATGCTCTGTTTGCTCAACACAGTTTTCACTGAATAATTTATCATTTTGCTATGTAACCTTGTTTCTTGTTACATATGCCTCAAATATTTTTTATTTTGAAAGAACTGTTTCCTGATCCCTTTATGCAATGTTAAAATTCAAATTGGAATGTTTTGTCCGTGAATAAATTAATTTTCACAGTACGCAGTGAGAGAGTGTTTATACCCTGCCTCCAAAAAGAAGGTGTGGTTGAAGCAAAATTTGTTTCAAAAGCGTTTGCTAATTTTGAATACTCAGTTATGTACGCTACTATGTGGTGCCTAGAACTTTTTTGGTATGTTTTTCCTTTGAATTTCAGTTTATATTCAGCCTTTTGGTAGTGCTTATTTCAGCCGCTGTCTTTGGAGTATCCATTTTGGAGAATTATTTTTTGCCTTAAAATTCTCTTATGGGTCTTGACTTTTTCCTCATGGGCAGCGTGCTATCTGTGCTACAAACTTCAGATTATTATTTTTTGAAATATTTCATGCAATAGTGCACACTGGACTGCATTGCAAGGCGATACATCTTTGATAGAAGTTGCACAGCTTTTTATCCATACTTTTGTATCTCAGTTAAGGTAGGTTTTCGGCATCACAACTTTTTCCCTATCTTATTGGCTAATATTTAACTGAATGAATGTGATTATTTTACAACTTACCATTGAAGGGTTTAAACGTTTGTGCTGACTGAGAGACATGAATTTATCTTAGCTGATTCATTCTTGGCATTAAAATACAATACAGTTAATCTAAAAGCCAAAGTCTGTAAGAATAAAGATATGGAATCTTGAAATCCAAACCAGGAGGATCATAAATTGTAATTCTCTCTAATGACCTATGTACTATACCTGAGTGTAAAATAAACAACTGAAAAGTCTCTTCTAGGTTGTCTGACATACTTTTCCATTTTACAAAGAAATATGTATGCTGTTCTGATTAATTTATACATGACTATCATAACTTTAATGAAACAAGTTAGGGGAGCTACCACAGGCTTTGTATCTACAAATCTGATGTTTATACATTATGGAAATAAAATGTTTGAACTACCCTTAAATTTGTAAGCTGTACTAGCCAGCCTGCCAGATGTACTAGTTCCTGTCAGAAAAGGCCAGTGCAGTTTGCTGTTTGTAATCAGTTGCTTGTTTAAATTCTTCCCTCCTTTAAGTTGTAACTACTGGCGTTTCCATGAAAAGTTCACTTCTCTGAAACTAGTGGCTAATAAGCTACTTGTAAATAACAAAAAACTATTAACGAAACAGCCCTTCAGATTTTCAACTGTTGTTTCCTTCCCTTCCACAAATAAGCCTTTTTTTTTTCTTTTGTCTTGTCCTTAACAGGTATTTTTGTGACCTGTTAATACAAAGGATGATCCTAGTTATTCTGCTTTTTAAAACCTAAACTCCTTGTAGATTTTCTTGAAGAAATAAACAAATGTGTTTTAAAAACCAATAACACCCACGCATACGTTTTTCCTGTGCTAGTTGGAGCTGCGTGGCCTTGACCTTTGTAATGTTGAACTTCCTTTTATTGCAGGATGGATCTAAATATCGAAACTTCCATTAAGCTAAACAAATAAATCAAGTGAGGCAGCAGCAGAAAGAAGTGTTGTCTCAGGGGTCCTAGGAGGAGGATAAAAGACACTAGTAGATCAAAACCTGAGAACAGAAACTTTTGTCTGAATATCTGGAAAATTATGCCACCAACTTTTAGAATCAAAAACTACATTTCTGCCAGACATGCACATAACATTGCACATTTGAAGGCTTTGACTTGCATGCTGTGCTGTGTTCCACAGGTTTCTGTTCTCACTCTGGTGGTGACTTGTCTGGGATTACTTAGGACAAGGAGGGGCTTCTTGAGTCAACAAGCCTTGTAACCCTTTGACTGAATTCCACCAGTAAAGCCATTATAACTTTAGTGCCCTCTTTCAACCCCATGGGAAAGCTGGGTTTGCTCTTCTTCTAATGTGCGGTCAGCTAAAATGTAGTCTGTGACTTGTAGACCAGTCTTACTCTGATTCCAACAGTAGTCATTAGCTCCAGTTGTTCTTCTTAGCATTCCTCTTTTTTGTGGGGGATATTATTCTCTGTTATTCATAGAGAATAATATTTCCACACAGCTTTCACCTAGATGAGCTAAACAAGCCAGGCTCCTCCAGACCTCTCTTTCCCAAGCCAGGCTTTCCATTTCCCAGGTTGTCCTAACCCTTACCTGAAGCTTTTAATCTTCCTGCAACACCAGTGGCCAGAAATGTGAATGAGTGAGCTGTGGTCAACTGCCAAAGCTTTGTGGTCTCCTCTGAAAATACATAATACCTTACCCAGGCTGGTCAGCCATGACTTGTATCCTGAGTAATTCCCAACTGGTGAATTTTCAGGTGGTAGTGTGGATTTGTATTAATTCCAGAGTATGTGATCTTTTCTTGAGTCCTTCAAGGAGTCCTTAGAAGTATTTGTAAAGTATTTTGAGAGCTTCTTATGAAGTGCTCTGAGCATGATAGCTCCTGTTTTCCTAATTTATTAGTTTTTTGGGGGGAAAGCAAGTGTATTAGTTAATTTTTGGATTGCAAAGAAGTTGTCATACTAATGAATTACTTGTATCATGTTCAAGTAACCATACATCATTTATAAAAGTAACATAGCTACTGGGTTTAAAGAGCAGACTAAGTTTTGCTAATCACTTTCAGAGATTTTCTGTTAAGCGTAATGATTGTTTGAAGATACAGGCTGATACTTTAAACAAAATCTTCTGTTTTCAAAGGTACAGAACAAAAAGCAGATACATACTTAGAAGGAAAAGACCAGCTGGGTGGCTGGTTTCAATCCTCTCTATTAACCAGTGTGGCAGCAAG
The DNA here is from genome assembly GCA_013389865.1 of Piaya cayana. Lineage (NCBI taxonomy): Eukaryota > Metazoa > Chordata > Aves > Cuculiformes > Coccyzidae > Piaya > Piaya cayana. The sequence continues at coordinate 78,709 of WAAB01024214.1, forward strand.
GAAAAAAGCACCATATAGGTAAGTTTGTGGATTGCAGTGGTGTTGCTAGTTCATTTATTAAATGTGGGGCTTTTGATAGTGTGGACAGTAGCGTATAAACAAGAGAAATCAAGCCATTACTAAGTATCTGATTTACATTCTTATATTTTCAGTGTAAAGTTTTTCTTGGGTTACATTGTAATGGATTTATTGTTTGGGTTTTTGCATCATAATTTTAATGGATATTTTTTTCTTGATCATTATTGGATACAAGTCTGGTCTTTTGCCATTTCTCCCAGTCCTGTAATCATAGGGGTTGTTATGGGAGGTGCAGTATGAAAATCTCCTTAGATCATTGACTTGTTAATGGAATGTTAGGCTGCAAGGAATTCAGAACCACTGTGTGCATGTCTTACACTGCAGGTGTGACATATTTTTTGTCCCCTATAAGATGAAAAACCCAGGGAAGGATAATGTGGGTCAGTTGCAAGGAGGTTATGCAGTTTTGGGAAATACATCGGCATAAAGAATAAATGATACTGTAGACGTTAATTAATCTGAAATACACATGGCCAGGATATGTGCAATCTGTTGCTCGCATGGCAAAGTTGTATAAGGAAAGTAAAGTTGTATGTGCTACTTGGATGGCAGTGCAGCGTGTTTGGGGTTTGTTGAACTTGACAGATGAAAGATCAGTCTTGTCAAAGCAGAGGAGTTCTGTATGTTTTGGCTTAGAAATATCCTAATTAGAAACCTATTCTTAACATAGGTTTTTTTCCCTGGGATCTTGTTTTTACTAAAATCTTTTCTTCAGGACTCTGGTGGTTCATGGATTTACTCTTGGTGAGAAAGGGGAGAAGATGTCTAAATCTATTGGCAATGTGGTGGACCCTGATGTAGTTATCAATGGAGGTGAAGTAAGTCAAGCTCTTGAGTTTCTTAGAATCACTAATTACAATTTTGCATAACTAGATTCTGGAACTGTGTTGTGGCTTGCTTTTTTCTCTAAACAGCTGTCTTGTAGCAGAACTTCGTAAGGCTCTTCAAAAGACTTTGGCTACACTGCAGTTCTGTTTGGCTGGATTAAAAACCTTTCCGTTGTTTTTGCTTCAGCTGTAGCGCCAACCCACACACCTTTGCTCTGTGCTGTGAGAAAACACATTGTGTAGAATGGTTCCATTTTACTTGGGAACACTGTTAGAGTGATGGGGAGGGGTAATTAAGAAGCATTAATTAACCTTTACTGTCAATCTTATTGAAACCTACAAGTTGAGCTAAGCAGTCAGAGTAGCACTTGGATTGTAACAATCTGTCTGCTCTCAGCCTAGGTTGTTTATTGTCTCTGGAAACTTACTTCATCCCATGATCAAGAAGGTCACGCTACAGGGCGATGCTCTAGTTTTTTTCCCCTCCCCAATCCTACTGTTGCTCTCTCTGAGGCTGCTAAGCAGATTTTGCAACTCTCTAGACAAAAGAATTGATCCTTACAAAGACCTGGTTATCTAAAACACAATAGTTTCTATTCTTTCAAAAAGGAGAAAAGCCATTTTTGGAGTTGAAAACAGGGCAGGAAACAGTCTGAAGTGGGGGGGAAAGAATTATGCAGTTTTAGGTCTTAATATTGCTCCTCTAATTTTAATCATTCAGAGGATTCAAGGCTGTAAGATGGGTTTACCTCAGCTTTGCTGAGTTCTAGCATTGCTTGTGCATAGACTGCTGCAAGCATATGTTGTAGTCCTGGCTTAACAGTAAATCTTGAAAGCCTTCATCCTCTTGTAGCAATTACTATGGCCTTCTGGGCACACTTACAGATGCGTTCACAGCACTGACAACATGGAATTGCACTGCTCATCATGCTGCGGGTCCTCAAGCAGTTTCACTTGTGTGCCTTTGTGTATCTACTTAGGATCACACCAAGGATCCTCCATATGGTGCCGATGTTCTCCGCTGGTGGGTGGCAGAGTCGAATGTTTTTACTGAGGTCCTGGTTGGGCCTGTTGTGCTTAATGCTGCAAGAGATGATATCAACAAGGTCAGAGCCAAATATGCTAACACTCTTTGTTCTAACGACGTGTCTTCTTTATATCTGAGTTTGTGTTAGCTGCATAGTATTCATTGCAAAGCTTTTCAGTGTTTAGACTAAAGAAAGCTTTTCCGAACTCATTTAGGTGGGTAGTGCTGCTTTTTACATCTATGGATCAAATAGTAAAGCATACCAAGGAAAAGACTAGGTTTTACAGCATGCTACAGTTATAGCCAGTTGTTATTTTTCTGTAGATCCTTTTGGTGTCTGTTTTTCATGATGCTTTTCTAACTGTTCAAACAATCCTCTTGAAAACCAGCCAACTTTAGTTAATTCGTTGTGAAATATTGTCATTTTATGTTTCATCTGAAGAGCAGACCATTAATGGTTAATTTTTCTGGTTTGTTTCTAGCTTCGGAATACACTACGCTTCATGCTGGGAAATATGTCTGACTTCAATCCAGAAACCGATTCCATTCCTCCTTCAGATATGTACATAGTAGATCAATACATGCTGCATTTATTGCAAGATTATGGCAGCAAGGTAGGGGTAAATTGTATTTAGCTTAATATATGTGTAACATTTTTCATTGGTTATACCCTCTAGGGAAATTAAGTGTGCAAGCAAGTAAAGAGTATGTGTCAAGTAGGCAAATAATGACCACGAAAGTTCATTTTGATGCAATGTGCAGTCCCTGAAACCAGTTCCAGCTTTTGAGAGGAAGCCTTTGTTTTTAACATTCTTAACTTGGTGTTGATGCCAACCAGTTTTTCCCAGTCCCCTCTCTGCCCAAGGCCTCAAAAGTCTTTAGAAGTCGTTAGAATAGGATATAACACCAAAACAAAGCAAAAAATTCTTCTAGAGCTTTTGGAGTCCACTGTTGTCCAAAATCTAGTAATTTCTGTCATTTGGAACCATTCTGCTGAAGGGGAAAGTATGGGTATAATTTCTGGGGTCCCCCTGTCCTCTCCGCTCAAATTAATTTATTGCTTGGCCCTAATTGTTAACTGATTTAATTTATTTTTTCTTTTTACCTTCTGAAAACCTTTTAAAGAAAAGATTCTTCCAGACTTTGTCACATGTTATAGCTTCAGTAAGTTCAGGTTCATCAGGATTTGTCCTTGTATGACATAAGATGAAAACTGATACACTGCTCTTATCTCTCTCTGCTCCCTCTCCCAGGTTACAGAAGCATACAAAGTATATGATTATAGCAAAGTTGTTCGATTATTGCAAGCATTCTGTTCCAGAAACTTGTCTAACTTTTATTTCACCATAATCAAAGACAGGTAAGTTCATTACCACTGACTTTAAAAGGGGAAACCTCAGTTAATTAGTTTGAGATAGAGTTGTGGCATTCCAGGTGAGTGTTAAGGGAATACAGGTATCTCAGAAGATTTCATAGTTGTGTTGTGCTTTAGTGCACTAAGGCTTACGGGTGAAAGCTCAGATGCTTTCAGCTGAATATTGTCATGGATTTGCTTCTGTATTCTGCTCAGTCATGGTCCTGGATTATTTTGAAACAGAATCAATTGCATACATTTAAAACTAAATAAAGTTTTAAAGATAAATTCTTCAGTCTGTATTTCTACCCAGAAATGTGCACGTCTTAAATCAGGGAGGCGGGGGAGGGGCTTTTTGGCCCTATCTAGACAACCTAATGTCTTCTACTGATGTAAGAAATAGGTAAAGAAATCCCAAGGATGTGACTGATACCTTTTGTAAATTTTAAAAAGGCTGTTTCCTGGGGGAAGGAAGCAGGGAGTTCTACTGATCTTTAGTTTCCAGAACGCAAACAAAGGGGGGGGAAATAAAAGAGAAAAAAGCCCTAGTGCTGAACTTTATAGATGAACTGGAGCAAAGGGCCAACAGACCTGCAGGCTCACCTCCCTGAGGAAAGATTTCCTTCTATACAAATGAAGCAGATGAACATGCCATGCACAAAATCTCCTTTCCTATGACAAAATGTGGCTGCATCTGCAGATGGTCCTTTATCAGAACCACTGTGTTTGCCTGGGAAAAGGGCAATTAAGAAAATCTTCCCTTAGAAAGGCAAACCAGCTCAAACTTATGTACTTTCAATGAAAGTATGGCTCTTGAGCAAGAAGAGTAACCTGAACATAGGAATATTCTCCAGCTTTCTCCTTTGTCTTGCAGGCTCTATTGTGAAGAAGAAAAAGACCCAAAGCGTCGTTCATGTCAAACTGTGCTAGCACAGGCTTTAGACGTAGTAGTTCGATCCTTTGCACCAATTCTTCCTCACTTGGCAGAGGAGGTTTTCCAGTACCTCCCGTATAAGAAAGGTAAAGCATGTATAGTTTCTAATAACTTCTTATAGTGCACTGATTAATTGCATAATTAAAAGGAATGTGTGAGGTATGTTTGTTTGGTTTTAATTCAGTAAATATTTGAATAGAAAGAGACTAAAAATTCTTTTGTTTGCTTTAATTTCAAGACTCAGAGGGCGTGTTTCGTACTGGCTGGATTAATGCAAGCTCAGCATGGAAGAAGCCTGGTATTGAAGAAGCAATAGAAGGTGCATGTGCAATGAGAGACTCTTTCCTCGGATCCATCTCTGGCAAGAATTCTTTGGAATATGAAGTAGTCATTGTAATTGAGCCTGGATTGTTCTTTGAATTAATGGAGGTAAAAGATGTGACTACGAATAGTGTTGTCTGTGCAAAAAAAAGTGATTTCTGTAAACTTTCCCTCTGCTTTGTACTTACTAGAAAATCACAGAACAGTTGAGGTTGGATGGGACTGCTGGAGATGGTGCAGCCCAAGCCCCTTGCTCAGGCAGAGCCAGCTAGAGCAGGTTCCCCAGGATTGTGTCCAGTTGACTTTTGAATACCTGAAGATGGAGACTTCACAACCTCTCGAGGTTACCTGTGCCAGGGTTTGTCTGCAAACAGTACAAAAGTGGCTCTGTGTTTGCTTGGAATTTCCTCTTTCAGATTCTGTTTGCTGCCACTTGTGCTGTCACTGGGCACCACTGAAAGCACGTGGCTCCATTTTTTTTGACACACTCCGATTTTTATGCATGAAGATATCCCCTCTCTTCTCTGAGCTGAGCAGTCCCAGCTCCCAGCTTCTCTTCATACAAGAGATGCTCCAGTCCCTTATCTTTTTGGTGCTTTGCTGGACTTACAGTGCAAGTTCACATATTTTACTGGGGAGCTCAGAACTGGACCCAGAATTGTTGAAGTGTCTCCACAGGGCTGAGGAGGAAGGATCACTGCCCCTAGCCTGTTGGCAGTGCTTTTTCTAATGCAGGATGCTGCTGGCCTCTCTTGTGAGAGAGTATTTCTTGGCTCATGGCCAGCTGCTTGTCCACCAGGACCCCTTTCCTGCTAAACTGCTTTCCAGCCATTTGGCCCTCAGTCTGTGCTGGTACCTGGGGTTATTCCTCCCCAGGGGCAGGTCTGGGCAGTTCCTTTTACTGAACTTTTTGAGTTTACTGCTAATGCCATTCTCCATCCTGTTGAAGTCCCTCTGAATGACAGTGCAGCCACCTGGTCTATCAGCTGCAAACTTGCTAAGGGCACACTCTGCCTCATCACCCATGCTATTATTAAATATGTTAAACAGTACTGAATCCCATGCTGACACCTGAGCTACACTATTTGTGACTGGTTGGCCTCTGGCTCTGGACTCCTTAAACAGCTCTTCCAGTGCCAGCGGCAGTGCTCTGCCAAAGAAATCTGGTGTCCAAGTAACACGGGAATTCCTGCAGAGGAAACTTTGGACACTGCAGTTTAAATCTGTAAGGTGTTGTGGGGGGCATTCCTGGCAGGGCGAAGTAAATTTGACTCTTGGGCCCAATCATCCACTCATTTTAGGAACCGCTGTCTTAGTATTTGTTTTAAAGAACGGAGCATCTTAGCACTTGCAGTGGTAGACCTCAGTTCTGGTGCCAGACAAACAAGACTGTATCTATGTCTTTATCTGGACAGATAGAGGCACACAAACTTGTGATCTCATCATAGAATCACCAGGTTGGAAAAACACCCACCAGGTCATCGACTCCAACCATTCCTATCAGTCACTAAACCATGCCCCTCAGCGCCTCGTCCACCTGTCTTTTAAACACCTCCAGGGAAGATGACTCAACCACCTCCCTGGGCAGCCTGTTCCAGTGCCCAATGACCCTTTCCATAAAAAATTTTTTCCTAATGTCCAGCCTAAGCCTTCTCTGGCAGAACTTGAGGCCATTCCCTCTTACCCTGTCCCCTGTCACTTGGGAGAAGAGGCCAGCACCCTCCTTTCCACAACTTCCTTTTATGACAAGTCTCTTAACAGCTGTTTCAATCACAGACAGTAATTCTACTTTTGCTTTAACGTTTTCTAGGAGGATGATGCTGAGGAACAAAAAACCAGGTTCTGAGTCTGAAAATTAATTCTCTTCCCCAGGCACTGCAAGCTGAAGAAACTTCTAGTGTTTCACAGCTGAATGAAATAATGATGGCTTCCCAGACAACCCTGCTGAGTGAGCTACCTAAAGATACACCTACAGATGCAAACATCATCAAAGGGACCTTTCTGATTAACTTAGAAGGTAAGGGAACTATTCCAGACAGACAACCGTGCTGAGCATCTGGTTCTTTGCTGCACTACAATACTGTCTTGTTCACTTTGTGGAGTCTGATAACTACACCTGCACTTGGAAGTCTCAGTCGTAATGCTTCCTTTAACAGGTGGTGATATCCGTGAAGAATCTTCATATAAAGTTATATCCCTACCAATTGCCAAAGCACGATGCCCTCGCTGCAGAAGATACACATCTGATTCCTCAAGCACTCCCTGCCCACGGTGCCTGAACGTCCTTAGCGGAAAAGGGAGAACGTGAAGCTGAAATGCGTGTGCATCAGCTGCTCTGTAGTCATGAGTATCAGAAGGTCTGCATACCAAAGCCTGTAGAACCAGATGTTTAAGCCCTAGCATGTGTTTGGGGGGAACTTTAGTTTTACGTTGCTATCTGACAGAACATCTGTTGAGAGTGGACTCTGATAAGCTTGTGAGAAAAATTGCACAGTAATGTATATAATAACAGATACTTTCATTTAACAATAATAGAATAAACATGTCATACTTATAAGAAAAATGAAAAATTCTTCTCATTATCTCTACCCTCTCCCCTATTCAGCTATAAGAATACTAATTGCAGGTGGCAAAGGAAAATGTCTTCTTTTTATGTGCACAGCTGCATAGTTAAGTGGTTAACTTCAGATACAAAGTAAAACTCAAGAAGTCATTATTCAGCAACCTTCTACTGCTGCACAAGTAGATTTAAAACCACAGAAACGAACACAAAATAAAATTCTTTTTGTGCTTAAAAATATAAAGAATGTTCTTCCACTTCAGCATAACAGTTGCTCAAAATCCCAGAGAAAGTCTCGTCTGGTATAAAGTTTGTTTGTGTTTCACCTCACCTCCCACCCAAGAGAACCTTGGGGAGGGCTTTAACCAAAGCACAGGCAGTAGTACCTTACCTGAAATACAGCTTGGTACAGTGGTTTATACGTCTGGTTGCAATATCCAGCCACTGGATGTCACTGTTTCTCTGCACAAAGTAAGCAAGTATAGCCACGAGACCACTGCCAGCCTAGAGCAGCTGTCCACTGCTAACTCCTTAAGAAAAAAAAATCACCTTTGAGAAGTACAGTGAATTTTAAATTCAGGAGGAGTGTAAGGGGAAACCATGCTTGGAAAGCAAAGTTTTAGAGAATCTGCAGTGTAAAGGAGCGTCAGTCTATGTTATTAGGCTAAATTTTGGCTTTGAAAAAAACTAAAGAGAAAGTCAACTTTTCCTTCAGAGTGGGAGAAGGGGAGAATACGTCAATAGGTTCATTCTACTTCTTTATAATCATTTAAACTTCTGCTTTAAATTTCATCTGATGATTTCTGAGACTCTCATTAAACCCTAAGTTCCCAATGAGAGTTTGAAAATCGCCTAAAATACGCAAGCATAAGTAACAAAGTTCTGTTCCTAGATACCCTTAATTGTAGTGCCTAATTTCACTTTTTTTATGATGTATAACACAGCATAAAAAGAATTTTTAAAAGACTTCTACACGTTTTTCAGTTTTCCTTTGCAGCTAAATATATACAATATTACTGAACTTGTTTACTCTTATTAAAATAGGAGCCCTATGTATCAACATTGACTACACAGGAACTCTTAACTCTACTGTGATACACATTCAAATTCAGCACAGGACCTGCAAGTCCAGTCAATATGTGAATTTGTTACTATACTTAAATGTTATGGGATGTTATGGTCTTGCTGCTCCTGTGCAATACTTGTTACACTTCTAATTAAACTTAAATCTGTAGAAAAGCTTAGAAAAATATTATTGCTGTAAGCAGGAAGACAAAAATGTCTGGGACTCATAGGTAGCAAAAGCCTTAAAGAAATTCTGTCAATTTATTAAATTGCAGTGGAATACATCTTTTAAATTATACAAATAGAAGGGTTTCCAGAGAACTAAAAAAGCTGTTTCACTGTAAAATGCAGCACTGATTTCAAATTTTTACGTAATATTTAAAAAAGAAGAAAATAGTGTCAGTTGGGAATTAAATGAGATTGAACAATCATGCAGGTTCCTTAAAAGTCAGAGATGGGGGAAATAAAAAGCTCGACTGAAAATACTTGAACCACAAAAGTGGCTTTTCAACCATCTTTCTAACTCCAGTTGAGAGGAGATGAAATGTATTCAGAGTTGAGCTTTACCAAATGGCTCATCAAACCTCGCTTGCCCTTGAAACCAGCAGGACAGACAGACACAGCATTTTAGGAGGTTTACATGGCGCCTAACATACCAGAACCACAAATTCTGCCAGACCATTTTTGTGACCATGACACTGTTTACAGTTTACTGATGAAATTTTATTTGGTGGGTGCATTTGTAACGATAAAAATAATCAACTGGAATAACAGATTGTAAAAGGATGTTAACAATATGGCATGTCAAGTGGACCCTGGCCATTTGATGATAGATTTTTGTCTATAGCTTACACTTACTTGACTTGTCTTTGCACTTATCAACTAGCCAAATAGAACGTGGGCCATTCAAAACTGCAGTCTGCAATACTGATCCTGCTACTGCCAGCACATTTAACTTCAATAAAAAGACAGAAATTGGTCAAAGTAGTTTCATGAAAGCAAAAATATCACCGAAAATGTCTTTCTATTTCCTTTAGACTGTTATGATGATGAAGCTTGGGTGGTAAGAATGGAGGAGGCGAAGGTGCCAGCAGAGGAGAAGCTATGATTACTGGAAGACCTCATAGAGTGTATTGCCAGACAGTGAAAAATACTGAAATTCTGCAGATTGTACCTTGAGTCATTTCCTGGCCTTATCTAAGTCCTAGTTTGAAAATTTCTCTTTTTAATCTTCTTGCACTGGCTTAACGATTCCTTTTTCCATGGTGGGATGTTAAACAGCTCCTGGTGCTGCCTGCCACAGAGGAGCTCTGACATTGCAAGGATATTTTCTTTGATGATATGTAATGAAACCCAAGTGAGAGGCTGCATTGTCTTCAGCCTTCATAATGGGATTGCTCATTATATGGAAGGTAAACATATTAAGAATGACAATTTCCATCCAATCATTCAGTTTAGAAAAGGACAGACATTCCTTGCAAAGTCAATTAGCACAGCAAGGTTATCTGTAATAGGGATTTTACAGTACAGCTGTCAGCATTTGCAGATCATCTGTTTACCAACAGGTACTGCTCTCACCATTGCTGGGCTTTGACTCAAGACACAGCTTCTTAGCAGGCTTTGTCCCCACAGCTAGGCCCCCACATGCTAACTTTCTTTTTCAAGAATGAGTATTGGCAGCGCTTTTCTGGTTTTTATGCACAGCCAGGAGGCAATGAGGTGTCTTATATTTTCCAGATTTGTCCCCTTCACTTCTTCATGAAGAAAAAAACTTCTTTGGATTCTTGCTGCAGTTCTGGGATCACAACAGCAATGCATCTTCAATATTTAAAACCTACCATTGCTGAAACAAAACAATGGCTGAAAGCACAGAGTAAAATCAGCCTGACATGCTACCCTGAAAATGCACTCTTGGAAACAAGGGGAGCTATGAAATGTTATTGCAAAATACAAAGTGAGTTAACAGAGACTTTAAAGCAAAAGGTGCTTAGCTACATAACATCTAGAGCTCTGCCTCAGGAAATATCTGAAGATGTTTTTTCCTAACTTACACAAAGGCATTGAAGTCTTCTCGAGCCCTTCACAAACAGGCCACATTTGCTAGCGGCCTCTTTGTCACTGTAAGCAGATGCCCTGTAGAGTATATTGGTTAAGTAGCAGCCTGGACGACCCAAGGTGCCTGGAGCATTCCTCTTTACCCAGAAAGCCAGACAGACCCTGTTTCTCTTCATTATTCTGGACGGTCAAATATGTTCAAGTAATCAAAACTCCTTAAAAAAATACAGTGTCATTCTAAAAAAATGATGAAACCTGAGCAATCAAACATGGCAGTGAAGGTCCATTGAAAATGCCTAGGAATTTTCATTAAAGTGGAAAACGAAAAAAGATCTCCCTGGAAGAAAAAGTATTGGAAGGATTAGAGTAGAAGTAATTTTTATGAAATGAAGCAGCACTTAAAACTGATTGTTATTAATGGGTTTTGATTCACAGAGTGTGATACATAATGCCTGTCAGAAGTGTAAATGTGATTAAAGTCTTGATCATGAACCCTGGGTTGGCAAGGAGCAAATCCAGATTTAGTTTCTTTTAATTCAGAAAGGAAATAAAAAGGCCTTTTTTGGGGTGCTGGTCCAGTGCACTTAAGTAAAACATCTCTCTCCACTAATACTAAATCAAAATTATAATTAAAAACTTAGTATCTGCATTTTCTTGAGATCTTTTCTGTCTTCTGTATGAGGACAAGAGCCTAGCAGAATAAGGTTCTTTCTTTACAAGTGCATTGGCAGGGTCACCAGTACCCCACAGCATTTGAATATAGACAGGTGGCTGGAAAACTTGCCTGCAAGTATGAATATGGCATTTTGGTCCTTTCAGGTTTGAGCCACCTATTTCCTTGTAGCACAGAGNGTTTCTTTTAATTCAGAAAGGAAATAAAAAGGCCTTTTTTGGGGTGCTGGTCCAGTGCACTTAAGTAAAACATCTCTCTCCACTAATACTAAATCAAAATTATAATTAAAAACTTAGTATCTGCATTTTCTTGAGATCTTTTCTGTCTTCTGTATGAGGACAAGAGCCTAGCAGAATAAGGTTCTTTCTTTACAAGTGCATTGGCAGGGTCACCAGTACCCCACAGCATTTGAATATAGACAGGTGGCTGGAAAACTTGCCTGCAAGTATGAATATGGCATTTTGGTCCTTTCAGGTTTGAGCCACCTATTTCCTTGTAGCACAGAGGGTTTGGAACAGAGGGGTACCTATGCATCTACAGGACAGGTGCTTCTCTTTGTATACTTGTAGACATCTACAGAAAGTGTTTCAAGGAGGAAGTTAGGCTCCTGATGAATTTTAGTTTGCACAAAGAAAAGAGTACTGAGAAATAGCTGCAATGGGTTTAATTTCTGGTGATAAAGAGATTACAAACAAAATTTATAGTTTTGTTCAAATATTGTTATTCCCCTGCAATGTATAATTTGTTCATTTCTAAGGCTTAGCACAGCAGGTATTTTTATACTGGGGATCAGACTTTCTCTCAATTGCCCCCTTTCTGACAGCACACTTTTGTGCAATTAAAGACAATTATGCAAGCATCCTTGTAAAGTCAGACTATGTTTCTCTCTTTGCCTTAAACATTTTTCCTCAAACTGGGCCTTCTAAAAAGACTCTCAAGGAGCCAGGCCAGGTTGGTCTCTCTCTCTCTCACTCCCATGCTAGCTCTCACTCTCACGCTTCGATCGGACCAGCCTGGACCATGCGGCTTGGAAGAAACTGCTGCTGTCACCACATGCTTGCATAATTTTCTTTAATTGCACAGGTCAGTACAAAATTTCTCTTTTTTTATGTTAATATTATAGGATATAAATTCTAGCTATTTTATCTATTAGTATCTGCATAATCACTCCAGTTAAAACCAAAACCAAACTCAAACACATTTGTAAAGTAGAAAACTAGACTTTTTTTGCTTTTCTTTTCCTTAGAATGAGCTGTAGTGATTCCAGTGAAGGTTTGTCAGGGATAAATGTCGACACAAACTGCAGTGACTGCCACATTTCTGTTAGTTTTAATGAGGCTGGCAAGGCGGATTTCTTGCACATCATTCAGAATGTGTGCCTGTGACAGGCAAGCATGCTGGATTTCCCAGGACGTCTGTAGCATTCCCATATAAAATAATTGTACTGCAATTTAAGAACAAATTTTTGACTTGTAACATTTATTGTATATCCCTTGTCCTGTCTCATTCCTGCCTGCCACTAGAGCTCTGGAGGAGAAAGCAAGTTTGGAAAAAGGGTAAGCCAAATGAATCTGTAACCTGTCATGCATTTAATCAACTTACTCCTCATCTACCTGAGCTGATTTCGTGACATCTGACAAATTTTATTCCCATAACAGAAAATTATTGTGTCTTTACTTCATTAGTGTGCAGCAAGGATCTTAGTACAAAAAAACACGGAAGTAAACCAAAACCTCCAATTAATTTCAAGCTCTATTAGGCATTTTCATCCCTTTCCCACTCCCATATTGTGAGGGGTGAGAGAGATGCTTGTTTCAAGTTGGATGGAATTAAATTAAGTGCTCAAGCTAAAATGTCAGACAAGTATATTAAAATAATGATAAAAAATGTTACTAGGTATTGTTTTCCATTTCAATATTAACCTAAATTTTTAATCAATCTTGGCAGAATGAGCACAAAATCCTAGCAATGTACTGAGAGGTCAAATATTAGACAACCTGAGAATTTTTAAATTGGGAATATGATGCTTAGAAAGATATCTCTGGTCCTTCTCCTCCAGACAGCTTTCTAGACAGACTATGCTAGTCTGTAGCACTGCACAGGGTTGTTGTGCCCCAAGTGCAGGACCCAGCCCTCGGCCTTGTTAAACTTCGTGCCATTGGACTCTGCCCGGGGTCCAGCCTGTTCAGATGCCTTTGCAGAACCTCCCTGCCCTCCAGGAGATCCACGCTTCCACCCAGCTTAGTGTTGTCCGCAAACTTGCTAAGGGTGCACTAAATGCCTCCATCCAGGTCATTGATAAAGACATTGAACAGTGTTGGACCCAGCACTGAGCCCTGGGGAAGGGACTGTCCTAATCAAGATACTTTTTCCAATTTCTTCACCAATATCTAAAACTGGATAAAAATAAGACATCATTTAGATACGTTTCATGTGTATAACTTTATAAGGTAAAACCAAAGCAGATCCTATTTGAAATTCTAGAGATAGCCTTAATCTACTCGTAATTATTCTCTTTTAAATTTGTAAAACTGTGATTAATGCTCATAATCTTAGAGAAATATCTTGCTTGAAAGAAATTCTGTTTCTAATAGACAGGCCAAAGAAAATTTACTCTTTATCTTTGTACCAATTAAGAAAGATCCAGTATCTGCTACAGGCAGCCTACTCCTCCCATACTTAAAGCATTCTCAACACATCTGTCTCTTCAAGTGTAATTTTACCAGTAACAAAAAATTCTTATTAAAACCTATATTTAAGAATAATAAAAGATAATAGCAAAACAATTCATATAATTATACTGAAGCCAATGCGGGTATTAGTAAATTGTCATCAAATTGTTCTGTATAATTGAGCACTTTAATAATAATACTATTTACTCTTTTTCTCTGTCTACCTATAACATTTAAGTATGCTGGAATTGTTTGAACTACACAATGATTCTTTTTTTTGCTGGTAATAGACATATTAAAGTTAGTTGTCTGCCAATAGTAGCTAACTTGGCTTCCACCATGTGAAAGGAAGCAGAGAGGAGGCCCTGGCCCTGGTGTCCCCATGCAACTGTTAGGAGACCAAGCGTCCTTTGCTTACTTTGAGATTTAGGGGACTAAATTTAGTTTGCAGGTTGTCTCTGAAGAGATGTTTAAGATTCCATTTGCATTTACAGAAGATCTGGACTCATTTCAGTTTCCTACATACCACTAAGTACATAGGGAAATTTTGGATATTCTAGGCTATCCAAAGTATCTACATGGATTTATACAGAGCTAACATGAGAACTGTGGGAGCCCTGTGACCTTTTGAAGGATCTATTTGTAGCTATGTGTTGACAAATAAATCAGCCTGTTAGTGTCATTTGCAGTAGCTTGAGGTATCCATGATAATCTGCAGTAGCCAGTCCAGGAAGCTGGTGGGTCTTCCGTAACCCTAAGCAATATACATAATATAGCAAACAAAATGCCAGTAGATGGCATTATATCACAAGATCTTATATAGCACTTAAATAACATTAAGAAATACCAAGTCAAGCACTCAGTGAACCACTTAATCAAAGTCCTGTCTGCACGGAGTTTTAGCTGTTAAATTCAGAAGAATGATTTGAGAACCTTTAAGCTGAGATACTCGCTGTATTCAAGGTACAGTACTGGACATGCTTTGTATTATTTCCAGCTTGCTGATTGCTTAGGTGCCTTTTTCAAAGTTCAGTGAGTCCCAAGTTCAAGTAGATAATATTATTGCTTAGATCAGTCTTCTCAGTCCATGCTGAACCCACTTAGATCTCAACTTAAAAGTTTTTGGCTATGCACTTCAGTTTCCCCAAGGTGACTATCGAGAGGCATGAAAAACAACAGAATTACATAGAACTTACAAGTTTAGGCTCCAGCTTTTCCTGTCCCTTCACTTTCCTATTCATTGGCTTTGACATCTAGAGTGCAGCACCAGTCCGAGATTCAGTCTAAAGTCAACATTTCCTACCAATCTCTTCTAAGTATCAGGAGTCAGCTTTGCAAATCTCACTTGAGAAGCTGAGTGCTTAAGTACAGACATTTGTAATGAGTACCACCTAAGCTGTTTTGCTGAATTCCTATCCAGTGCCACTGCTAATGGCATATAATTATTTCCAAGAATTAGTGAATAGTTCCAATCTTGGCAGGATTGATACATCTGTCACTACTGTACACAGTTCCTCATTTGTATATTGCTTTACCTGTATAGGTCTATAGACCTATTAACACCAGTCCCAGGGTAAGTCCTACCTGGACTAAGTAGAAACAGAATTATGAGCTAAAAACACTGCTGCAGAATGTAGCTGATGTGAGAAAGTATAAGGACAACGATCACTGAGATAAGAAAGACTTCATTCAGTAAGAGACTCTACGAAGAAAAATAAAATCTCAGAAATAGATCCAAGCTAGCACACACGACACAGATTGCGAACAGTTCACTCCTGCCAGGACTGCTCTGGCTGTTGGTTCCACATAGCCTTCACTGACCATCTGTGGTGGGTGTGGTTTAACGCTTTGTAATACAGCCTGGACTGCTGACCCCACCAGCTACGCTCGACTGGGAAGTTACTGCTAGAGAGAAGCAACCACATAAAGTTAGACTGAGTATATCTCCCACTCTGCTAAGCAAAGTACTGCTTGCTGTAAAAAAAGTCTTCTCCCTGCTTCCTCTTCTCCAGCATCCCTGGTCATCCAGTAATTTGCCTTACTTCTTGAAATATGTCCTTTTCCCTTGGAGAAGTGGAGCAGAGTCTCACAGGTATGCTAACTGTTTTTGATAAATGGTATCAATTAACAGAATTTTCATGTCACAAAAGGCTACTGTTTGTAATAAAAGTGATTCTAAACTGAAACGTTTAAGGAAGTAGTTCCACTTGGAGACTTAGTAGAAACATTGCCAGCAGTAAAGGGAACACAGAAGATGGAAACAAGGATTAAAGACAGACTTGTAGAAGAAGTACCAAAGGAAGATATGTTTTACCATAAAAGTTAGTGAAAAGCAAGAGCTCAGTAATTAGGAACTGGGAAAATATTTTATTTTCTCTCTTCTATTACTGTGATACATGCTGTTTTCAGCGTTTATTCTCTACAAGTGGGAGAAAAAATGATGAGTGGTTTACTACATTAAAAGTATTTGTGTAAAAATGTGGGAAAAGAAGAGCCAAAAAGATCAAAAACAAAAAAGAGAAGGAGCAGTTACCAAAGAGATATTCTTGCTGTTAAAAATTTATCTTGTTTTAAAATAACATGCACGTTAATATAAATACAGCAGAAAGATGGGATTTTCAGAATCACTATAAATACAATATAGTAAATACTAATAAATCACATTGACTTCAGCAGCTTGCTCTCATAACCTTATGGTTAACTTTTACCTTCTTCTTTTGTAATATAAATATGTAGCTTATTCATTGTGTGTGTTTATAAAAATATATGTAAGTCCAAAATGGGATACCCTTTGTGGAAGGAGAAGGAGACTGAGAACAGAGATACACGACAGGCATTACAGTCATAGAATCATAGAATCATAGAATCACCAGGTTGGAAGAGACCCACTGGAGCATCAAGTCCAACCATTCCTATCAAACACTAAACCACATCCCTCAGCACCTCATCCACCCGTCCCTTAAACACCTCCAGGGAAGGTGAGTCAACCACCTGCCTGACCAGCCTGTTCCAGTGCCCAATCACCCTTTCCATGAAGAATTTTTTCCTTATGTTGAGCCTGAACCTCCCCTGGCGGAGCTTGAGGCCANCAGACTTCTCCTAGTCTGTAGCACTGCATGGGGTTGTTGTGCCCCAAGTGCAGGACTTGGCCCTTGGCTGTGTTAAACCTCATGCCATTGATCTCTGCCCAGCAGTCCAGCCTGTTCAGATCCCTTTGCAGATCCTCCCTACCCTTCAGGAGATCCACACTTCCACCCAGCTTAGTGTCAGCTGCAAACTTGCTAAGGGTGCACTCAATGCCTTAAGTCATTCCTTAATGCTCTAGCTGATACACAAAATTTATCAAAGTAAATATATGGAATATAAGAATTTGTACAGACTATTACATAACATAGAAAAGAAGACTCAAGTGGAAAAAAAAACACCAAGAATGAGGAATATGTTTTTAATACTGTTTAAATCTGTGAAGACCAAACATTGGAAGACGTCATAAGATACAAATTTTCCAATGTTTCCATGATGAAAATGCACTCATTATACAATGTAAACACAGACCAAACAGCAATAACTACTGCACTTCTGCTGACAAAGATTTATTCCTTACTTTTACAAGACCTGGAATCAGAGGAGACTTTTTCAATTATCTCACCATTTTAGTTATTTATTTAAAATGTGACAACCATGCTAGTTAAAAAAGATCCGAGTTTGGTATGTCATAGATCTCAAATGCTTCCTTTAATATAAAAATTAGTTTAGTTGAGTCCCTGTTGTCTTTCTTGGGTGAAATCATGACTCAAGTCAGTATCACTTTAAGCCACACCCTACCATTTTCAGGGGAAAGCGACGGAGTCCAAGTATTCATTATGGGCATATACTTCCCCAGACCTACACAGGAACACACGCATCCACATGTCTACTAGAGCCTCATACACATAATTCAGTGGACGGATTTTTATTTTCTGCAGAAAGACTCCATTAGCTTCCCCTTCAAGATTTCAGTCCTTAGAATCCGTAATAGGAAAAGACTGACATTGATGACTTCTGTTCATGCTGGTACATGACAGAGGCAAGTGGGGTACTCATATTCTGTTTCAGACAGCCAGACATGAGCACTTAATTTGTTTTCCAACTTAAACAAACCTATGAATCAAAGCTGCTTCACTGATTGGTGTTACACAACTTTTGGTGGTGTAGAAATGTTACAGAGAAGTCATGATACAGATCTAGAAGTGTCCTCAAAGCAAAGTTTTTACATAATTGCCACCTATGGTTACCACACCTTTTCATTTGATAGAGTTCTTCAACAGATTAGGAGTTACCTAGAACATCATTAATAAATTGCAGTGCCTAACTTAGTATGTCATTAAAATAATAGTAATATTGCTTTAGATCTCCAGAAGGGCAATCTGAAGATAATAATCATTAGTCATCTGCAAGTTGCAGATCTGTATTTTTTTCTAGACTACATTTAATACCAATGGTATAAGTGACAAACATGTGACATTCTCAAAAAATGAAAAATAAGTTAAAAACTTGCATATGTAGTAAACAACAAACTCTTAAAATGAACTGTTCTGCAATTTAATCCATTCCCATAGACAGAACTATCATCTTTTACTTAGCACAGGGAATGCAGACCTAGTATTGTAATCACTAAGCCCTATTATTGCTAAGCAAACAGTTTTAACATCAGCAAACATAAGAAAATAATGCATGTATACATGAGTACATGTAGTATAACTGAATTATAGCATGTTAAGAATAGATGGCACTTACTTGCTCTCTATATATATTCCTGTTTTGCTGTGAGGCTGAATTTTGCTCACTACTTTCATTGTTGGAGTAAAACATCACAAAAAGCAACTCAAGATACATAAAATGTTTCCATATCAAGTTCAAATGTGCAATATCAAAAAATACTCACTGCTAAGATGCCTTAGAAATATAACTCTCAAAGGTGTAAGAAAATAAGATCTGAAAAGGCTAACAAAAACTACAATTCCATGTAGATATTTGAAGTCAAACTGAGCTTTACTGAGGACTGAACAGAAGAATAGTCTGAGTTTAGCACTGCTAGACTGCAAATACATTGATTCTCAATCACATTACTCCAAATTCGTATAGGAAACTCCTCAGCTGTAAGATTTAGATGAACACTGGGATTTCTTTAAACTTATTGGATAGTTTATACCTTGGAAACGGAATTAGGTGCTAGCTAGTGTTTAAGGATATCACATACGTGCTATTAAGATACTATACCTAAATGTACTCCACCACACAGAGTAATTTATTATGAGTGCTAGGAGAACTTTTATCTTCATAGTTTAATAATACTATGTCCAGGCCTTAGAGAATATTTGAATCATAGAATAATAGAATGGTTTGGGTTGGAAGGGACATTAAAGATCAAACAGTTCCAAGACCCCTGCCATAGACAGGGACACCTCCCACTTGATCAGACTGCTCAAGGCCCCATCCAACCTGTATTAAATACTTCCAGGTATGGGGCATCCACAACTTCCTTGGGAACCTGTTCCAGTGCCTCACCACCCTCACCATGAAGAAATCCTTCCTAATGTCTAGTCTAAGTCTTCCTCCTTCCAATTCAAAGCCATTCCCCCTCAGCCTATCACGACATATCTTTGAAAAAAAATCCTTCCCCAATTTTGTTGTAGGCCTCCTTCAGGTACTGGGAGGTAGATAAAAGGTGTCCCCAGAGCCTTCTTTTCTCCAGGCTGAACAATTCCAACTGTCTCAGCCTATCCTCATATGGGGGGCCCTCTGTAGCCCTCCTCTGGACCCATTCCAACAGTTCCATATCCTTCTTATGTTGGGGATTTCAGAACTGGACACAGTATTCCAGGTGGGTTCTCATGAGAGCAGAGTAGAGGGACAGAATCACCTCTCAAACTACTCACCACACTTGTGAGGCAATCCAGGATCAACTGGCCTTCTGGGCTGTGAGCAGACATGGCTGGCTTTTGTCAAGTTTCTCATACAGCAGGACCCCTAAGTCCTTCTCTGCAGGGCTGCTCTCAATCACGTCAGTCCCCATCCTGTATTGAAACTGGGGATTGCCCTGACCCAAGTGTAGGACCTTGCACTTGACCCTTTTGAACATCATGAGGCTCACAGAGGCCCACTTCTCTGGATGACATCCAGTCCTTCTGGAGTGCACCACTCAGCTTGGTGTCATCTGCAAACTCACTGAGGGTGCACTTGATCTCATTGTCTATATCATCAATGAAAATATTAAACAACATTGGTCTCAGTAGGGACACCTGCAGGACACAACTTGCCACAGATCTCCATCTAGACATCAAGCTGTTGACCATTCAACTGGTTCCTTATCCACCAAACAGTCCACCCATCAAATCCGTACCTCTCCAATTTAGAGAGAAGGATGTTGTGGTGGACTTTGTCAAAAGCTTTATAAATATCCAGTTCTCCTATTTTGCAGATACAGTTTAATAGGTCAAATTCACTGAGCAATGGTAAAAAGTATTCCTATTTTCACTTTGTAGCTTGCAGTGAAAGCCCTACCAAAGAGGGCACTATCTAGCAACAGCTTCAGTGCTAGAACCTTTCATGAGAAAAATATACTTCTATCTTCCCAGTTTTCAGAGGTGCCTTAATATGCAGAGTCAAGTCACAAATCACCAGGCTATAGTAAAATGTTCTCCCATTTATGCTTTGTTGCTTGCAGTGAAAGAGCTAGAACAGAGGACAATAACAAGCAGCAGCATTAGGTGCTAGCAGCTTCCAACTGGTAGATATGTGGATGTAGTCTTCATGGACTTTAGTGAAGGCTTTGATACAGTTTCTCACAGCATTCTGCTTCAGAAACTGTCAGCTTCTGGCCTGGACAGGCACATACTCTCCTGGGTGGAAAACTGGTTGGATGGCTGGGCCCAGAGAGTGGTGGTAAATGGAGTTAACTCCAGCTGGAGGCTAGTCACAAGTGGGGTTCCCCAGGGCTCAGTGCTGGGTCCAGCCCTGTTCAATGTCTTCATCAATGACCTGGATGAAGGCATTGAGTGCATCCTTAGCAAGTTTGCGTCTGACATTAAGCTAGGTGGAAGT
>WAAB01024214.1:105310-192788 GCA_013389865.1 Piaya cayana
CTATCAATCACTGCATTTTCAAAACTTTCCATTTGCTGCAGATCTGTATGAAATAAAAATTAGTGACTCCACTGACTTTTACTGGGGTTTTAAAGCCATAGACACAGCTATTCTCTGTCACCTTTTGGAATATTTAGGTTCTCTAGGATATTTTCATAATATGCTCCAACATGTATGACAGTATTCAATCAAATTCTGGCATATGGACATTTTCCCTTAAAAAAAAAAAGAAAGAAAAAACAGTAGGAAATCCAAAGGATAATAGAAAAATGGACGAAACTAGATGTTACAAAGCCATTACTCACCCCCACCCCCAAATGATTATTGCCCTTTTTGCCTTTTTGGAGAATGATACAATCTCCCCAAAGGATCACATTCCATCCTGCTGACTACCAGAAATCCACATGAAATCACATACCGAGGTTTGATTATTTTTTTCTTGTAGCATTAGGATTGACGTTTCTCATCCTCTCATTGAAAAGAGCAAGAAGTTATTTCATAGCCCGTTTTTAATATTAGCAGCTATGCCGAACATTAGCAGCCATTACCTTTTGCTGTAGGTGGTGGGCTCCTGGGAGTAATCATATTAACATCTCAGCAGGAAAATCACACCCATCAGTGGTAACAAGGTGATCACAATCATAGCCTTCTTATTACGGTCTGGACTGAAAAAATGAGACAGGCTACAAAGTTCATCAAATTTTTTACATGCCATAACGAGGAGGAGTTTCTCTGACACTCAAAACCACTACCCCATGTATCCTAGAAAACATATCTCTATTTCAGGCTGAACATCAGAAAAAAAATTTTTGTGGAAATGGTCATTTGGCACTGGAACAAGCTGCCCAGTGAGGTGGTTGTGTCACCTGGAGGTGTTTAAAAGATGGGTGGATGAGGTGCTGAGGGGCATGGTTTAGTGATTGATAGAAATGGTTGGACTCAATGATCCTGTGGGTCTTTTCCAACCTAGTGATTCTGTGATCTCAATTTTTAATAGTTGATTGTTGCTCCCATAGAAACTGAAGGTCATCTGCACTTCCCTGTGAGAAATCAAATGATCAGAGTTTGTGCTGTCCTCCCACTCAGAGCCCTCATTTGTTGCAAAACCATTCTCCAACAGATACATAAGGCTTGATCCTCAAGGGCAACCAAGAGAAAAATCTTCAAAATAAACCCTGGAAACAAAAACTATCTTCTATCATACAGTAGATATTTCAGACCTGAAAAGGGGCTTTAAGTGCCTAACAACTCACCTACTTCTTCTCTAGACAAAACGACTTTCTCTTCCTCCAGACCTTGTGTTTTTACAGCCACTGACCTTCACATCTACAACAACATCAGCAACATACAGAGAGACAAATTCAAGCTAAACCCAACAGGAAGAAAACAACCTGAAGACTAGCTGCAGATGAAATCTATGAAGAATTTCTCATTGCTGCTCCCTAGGAAAATAAGTGGTGAACTACTGACATACTTCAAACTACACTGAGGAACAAATACTTGAGACTTGATTTTTGGGTGCGCAAAGTACCCACAGTGCCTGATCAACGTAAACCTTCATCAGTTCTCACCTCAGGCTGGCATTTATTTGAAAAAGATCAATATTTTATACATAGGCCTTGAAACCCAGATGTAGTGTGAAAAAATAATGCTTTCAAAAATGGAGGTTTTAATCACCTGAATATGTAGCCTTATCTTCAATAAACTGAGCCAACAGCTCAGCACTAACAGGGTGTGTTGAGAGTCAATGAAACTACTTTGTATGTTTTGAAAACTTTCCAACTGAATCTGCCTGTGCATTGTTTTGAACTCTTTTACAAATTACCTAGAAATCTTTGAACAAAAGATGCAATGAAGCTTTTTATGTGTCGTGAACAGTCGTTGCTTAGACAATTACAAGGTGTTCCACCTCGCATTCTAACCTTCTGCCTGCTGTCTGGTTGCAGTCATGACTACAAGCAGGCACCAGATACAGTTGTATACAACTAGCCGAATACCTGGAAATCACTTGTACTCCATTTCATAGTGTTATGTAACCAGACTGAATGAGAGTGTCATACCCTGTCCTCCAGCATGGGTGGAACACAGTGTGTGCAACAATTATAATTTCTAAGGTAAAGCAGACAAGTGCAGCAGACAGAACTTAAAAGCTTCAGATGGAAGCTGTGAACCAGTAGGTGAGATGGATTTGATTCTCTATTCATCGCACATTCCACTAGTTAGTGTGTTTGCCATCTGATGTAAGTCCTTCCACTACATTATCATCCTATGAGTTCCCCTAATCTTCCTCAGCATTTTAGATGCCATGAAGTTGCTCTAAGTCTTAAAACAAGAATCTGAAGAACCCACAGAAAATACTTCACTTTTAGTAAGTGTAATTGGGTTGGAAAGAATTCCCTGAGAGCCTTTTATTGTCTCCATGTGAGGGTTTATCCCAGGCAACACTGGGACAGTGGGCAGTTCAAGGGCTAAACCTGAAGCTGACAGACCTCAGTCCAGTTCTGATTTAATGAAGACAATCTGTATCTGGACTGAGGAGCTGTTCATGATTGTGTGGAACAGAGTAGATGTTTGCATGCAAAAAAAAAAAAAAAAAATAAAAAATAGAGAGAGAAGCCATAATTGCTAGAAGAATAAAAGAGGGGAGTGATTCAAAGAATGGAATTCCAAGCCTCCTTGCTTTCTAACACTCCTCACCAAAGTGGGAGGTTAGGTGCACTGGTCAAGGATTCTGGGAAAACAGAATCATAGAATCATAGAACAACAAGGTTGGAAGAGACCCACTGGATCACCGAGTCCAACCGTTCCTATCAAAATAGCTCAATAACAAGTCATTTTTAAGCAGATATTCCCTTTATTATTAGCAGCGCTGGATTTGTGGGGGATTGATCCTCCAAAAACACACATCCCAAGCAAGAAAACTGTGTCTCTTTTATTTTACAGATCTATGTATATTCATTTCATCGCCCAAAAAGGTATTACATATTCATTCCCTTTCGAGGAGTCATTAAGGTATCTTCACACCATGTTTGTAAGCACAGTCTGTTGAGTGGTCTGAGGATCCCCTCCTGGGGTCCAAAGATGAAGTCTAGAAGTGAGAGGGGTGCAGCCCAAACTTTGAGAAAAAACAGTCTATTTTCTACTGTAGCAGCAGGCTTCCTTATCTTGTCTTGGGGGATGCCTGTTCTTGCACAGCAGGTGCCCCTTTAGATAAACATCCCTCAAGGCACATACCACTACAGTGTATACAAGCTTATAAGGTATACAAGTTTACACAATTGCTACAGATCAAGACACAAGCTCAGACGCTTGCCATTCATCAATCCCCCTTTAGGAAAAAAAGCCCAATTCCTCAAGACACATACCACTATAAGACATACCAACTTAGACAATTACTATTGAATAATACACAAGCTTAAAAAATTGCCACTTATCAGGAGACAACAGTTAATTTGCCTGTCTCATCTGCTTAAATGGTGAACTCTCTGGGCACTACCAGATGCTCTGGAGTGTGTCCAGAGAAGAGCGACAAAGCTGGTGAGGGGGCTGGAGAACAGGCCTTATGAGGAGTGACTGAGAGAGCTGGGGTTGTTTAGCCTGGAGAAGAGGAGGCTGAGGGGAGACCTCATTGCTCTCTACAACTACCTAAAGGGAGACTGTGGAGAGGAGGGAGCTGGGCTCTTCTCCCAAGTGACAGAGGACAGGATGAGAGGGAATGGCATCAAGCTTCACCACGGCAGGTTTTGGCTGGACATTAGGAAAAAAAAATCACAGAAAGTGTCACTGGGCAGTGGAACAGGCTGGTCAGGCAGGTGGTTGACTCACCTTCCCTGGAGGTGTTTAAGGGACGGGTGGATGAGGTGCTGAGGGGTGTGGTTTAGTGTTTGATAGGAATGGTTGGACTTGATGATCCGGTGGGTCTCTTCCAACCTGGTGATTCTATGATTCTATATGATTCTATGAAATTTGCACAAGTAGATACTACTTCAAAGGGACAGCAGAAAGAAAATAAAATGGCGGCCGGGCTGAACGCCCCCACAGCGGAACATAGGGGGCGCTGTGCTCCGCTTCGCCCCGCGGTTAGGTGCTTTCCCTCACGTCGTGCCCCGCCTCAACATGGCGCTGCCCGGCGTCGCTTCCCGGTGACTGCCCTTCGGGAGCAGCCGACTTCCGCCACCGCCCCATTTCCTGGAGGGCCGTGCTTAAACAGCGTCCGCCGCTCCCCTGTCTCTCCGGCACTGCTGCCGCGGTATGTCCGCTCTGGGAGCCGGCGGCGTGAGAGGCGGCTGCGAAGAGGGGCGCCTTTCTTAGGCTCCCGTCGGGACCGCTTCCTGCCTGAAACCGGCGGTGCGGGCCGCGTAGCGGCAGGCAGCCCTCGCGGGTGGGCGCTGGAGGGGAGTGAGGCCTCCCAGGCCGTCCCTCGAGCCCCGCCCGGCCTGAGGGGGCATGCGGGGATAGCCCGCGCCGGCAGCCAAGCGCGCCGCTCCTCCCCTGCCCCGCGTCCCGACCTCGGCAGCCGCCGCGGACCTGGCGTCAGGCGGCCCCAAGATGTTCAGCTGGCTGGGCACCGATGACCGCCGGAGGAAGGATCCGGAGGTGTTTCAGACGGTCAGCGAGGGCCTGAAAAAGCTCTACAAAAGCAAGCTTCTCCCCCTGGAAGAGCACTACAAGTTCCACGAGTTCCACTCGCCGGCGCTGGAGGATGCAGACTTCGACAACAAGCCCATGGTGCTCCTCGTGGGGCAGTACTCCACTGGGAAGACCACCTTCATCAGGTAAAACCTGGCTGCCTGCCTCTCACCCTCCCGGATGCGTCTGCACCCTCGACGCCCGTGGGTCGTGGTGAGGCAGGGGAGGTCGTTGCTACCTGTGCTCTGCCTGGGTCCCCCTTCTGTTACTCTTCCCGCGTCCCCGGTGCTCGTCAGCAACTTTCAATTGAAAAGCCCCCTCGACTCAAACTCTTGAGAACTGTTCCTTTGGGGCAGGGTAAACAAGATGTCTTGTGAAACACCGACGTGGCAGAAAGCAGCCCAGAGCAGGGCTGAGGAGTACAGTCAGGGAATTGGCGTGGAGACACGAGTCACTCGGGGCCATTTCAAAGTGCAGGGGATCCTCGTGGCTGCCTGCGTCAGGGTAGCCCCTCTAATGGCCGTTTTTTTCAGCCTGATGTTGGTTTGGGGTGTTGAGGCAACCTGTTGCTTAGGGAGCCTTAAGTTGGGCACTTGGGTTTGTAATAGTCTGTCTCATGCTTGTGTCCTGCTTTTCTGCACTGCTCCGAAGAGCAACGCCCAGAGCCTAGTTTGAGAAGCATGTGTGATTAAGTGCAAGTATGCGCACAAGAAACTCGCCTATCTCCAGGGCTCTAAAAAGTAAGCACTGTTTTAACGGTGTCCTGATGTGGTGAGATGCTGAGAGCAGCAAGTTCATTCTTAACTGTGAAGAAAGGGTAGCTACCAGCTGCAGGTTTGATATAAGAGTGTCTAAGAGAGGGTTAAATTCTTCCAGCTGAACTTGGCTACAGTTCAGCCAGGCTGCTAGCCTTTCTCTTGAGATTATAGCTGAAGCTATGCTGTCTACATTTCCTATGTGGTTCATAAGCTTAGCCTTAAATTCCTGTTAAATTCTCATGTGGCTGTGTTGAAATCTGTGGAATTATCCCAGCATAAATCTGCATGCAAGCCACAAGCAGCCAGCCCTTTGTTTTATCGGTATGTCGTAGTGGAGGAGGGAACTGCAGAGAAAAGAGGTAAATCAAATTGAATATGCCTCTTCAGGAGTGACCTTGAGAAATGCAGGTGTTTTTTGTGTGCTGTAGTGTTCCTCCTACTTAATGCGGCAGCCAGGAGCCAAGAACAGAATGCATTTCTGCTACCTTTTCATGCACCTGGCAAACAAAGCTTGAGTAAAAAGGTTTTTATTGCATGAGCAGGTTAAGTAAATGGTGAAGGGGCATGAATGACCCTAAGAAACATTTGACACATGATAGGAAAGGGATTTGCTCCTCTGAAAATTAGAGAGGTTAGCTTGGATAACACAGTTGTCTGGTTCTAGCCCAGATCTTGGTTCTGTGACTTAGTACCAAACTTATTTGAAATGCTTTTTTCTGTTCTCTCTGTTACTGACAGTTGGAACAGAACTTGCTCTGAAAACAAGGAGATTGCTGAATATCCCTTCCTGGGGTTAGTTGTTGTGTAACTACAACATTTCTACCTAATGTTTTTTTTTCTGGATTCCTAGCATTGGCTTTTCCCTGCAGTTTCACTTGCATGCTGTTTTTAGCAGAGACGTTCTGTCTTTGCCCCTCTCTGTTCAGTTAAGTCCTCTATGTAAGCTTGAGCTCCTGCAAGAAGTTTGGATGCCTAAAGCATGTTCCATTCAAAAGCAGAAGATTGAGGTTTTGGTTCTGTAGGAAGGCAGCAACTCTGCTTTGCTGTCAGCAAGTTCTCAACTTCTTTTCAACCAGTGCATTTCATTCATGCCAATGTCTTTGTGTTGCAGTGTTCTCTGTATAGAGAGCTGGGCTGAGCCTACCCAGGGAATATAGTCAAACAGAAGAGACCAGGACTCTCTGCTTTATAGAGTGCAAAATGGACCTAAGAAGACCTTTCAGGATGGTAGAGTTTTTCTTTGTGTAAAATAGTGCACAAGAAAGTGAAAGTTGAGAACTTCTGAAGAATCCAGGCTCTCTTACAATAGGAGGTAATACTACTCCAGTATGATGCCAACTGAACAAAGACAGGTGGTGCTAGAAAACAGTGTTGCTTATAATAAGTTTCCAGTGTGAGCTTGCAGGCACTGGTCATTAGAGAGAGTTAAATGAGGCTAGGGGAGGAAGCGGATGGGAAAACCACCATTATGGTTTGGTATTGGAGTGAAGCAAGAAACAGACTCTGGACATCTCTAACACCTTGTCAGGGTGGGCGATAATTAGTGTTATCTCTATGTATCCACTCCAGACATTACGTCCTGCTTATATTGCCGTGGTATTTGGGGAGGTGACTTAGTGCCACTAAACACTGATGCGGAATGAGCTCAGTCCCAGTTCATCTAGATTCCAGTACACCATTTTAAAAAAAGGACCTTAGTCACCTACCTGAGGTGTGTTTGTTATCTAGATATTTTTCCTTATTCTTGGAAAAAGTGAGGTAAAACAAGGAAGAAATGAAAGGCTGAAGCATCTAAGTTGCAGCACCTTGTAGTGAGGCTGCTCTCTTGTCAGGAGCTGGTGGCAGAAAGAAGGTGGTCAAGGGCAGCAGTGAGAAAAATATCTAGAGGCTGAGACAGGGAGAAGGGAGGGGAGTCGAGTTGTGTGGATCAAAGCCAGTGTAGTGAGACCAGAATATTGGTTTGTTTTCAGTGGAGCCAGTTTTTTTCTCCCACGCTATCAGGAACCCAGGTAACTGAGCCTTATTTTGCTCTGTGAAAGATGTAATGCTGTTAACTGCAGCTTTTGCATTCCTGCTTCCTGTGGTATCCTCTGTTCTTGTTTGCTCCTTTTTTCTCTCAGCATACATTTGGCTGATGCTCTTCTGCTGAGGTCTGTAAAGCTGTGGTGGCAAGGCAACACCTTGTGCCTTGTGCTTGGGTATATTTGACATTCACAGCAGATTTCACTGGAGCCTGCTTCTGCAACATTATTGCTTGTTGTTTCCTGTAAAAGGGTGGGAGAGCAGCATAGAACATCGGTCTTCTAATTCTCTTGGATTCTATGGTCTTTTCTCAAAATAACCCTGGCCTCTGTCTAGCCATCCTCCTGATAAAATAAACAAGCCTGCCAGAGCTTTAATAACTGTCAACATGGCTTGCTTTTTTGGTGTAGCTACCTCTTCCTTCTACAGCTAATCACTTAAATGTCCTGGCCTTTGCAGGCCGTTTGTCGCTGGCTGCACACAGAGCTTTGGTGTGACTTCCTCATGTGGCCCTGAACTTTTCATCACTGTACTAGGCAGTTGTCACCACATCCTCCTGCTCTACTCTTCCCTTTTCTGTTCAGCATCACCTCTGCTGCCACGCAACATCCTGCAGGGCTTTTGCATGACTTGTCATGAGCAAATGACCCCTTCTCCCATGTCTGCAGCGTTCCAAGAGACTGGGATCTTCTCACCTGGCACCTATGCAGCTCCAGACCTGCCTGGGAACAGCTACCCTTACCCAGGCTAGCACTAAAACAGCCTTTCTTCCATTTTCCCTCACCAGCAGCAGGGATAAGTGGGACAAACAGCTTGGCGCTCACAGTGCCACACCAACTTTTTCTCCAAAAGGCAGTTTGGCCATAAAAAAAATAAGTCATCTCTTGCCTGCCACTCTCTGCAGGCTTCCCCAAGCTGGATGGAGGTTATTGCCCCAGGCCCTTGAAGGTGTTCGGCAGCTTAGAATAAGGCATGCTGCACTGGCAGGGGAAATTCTTCTCTGTCACTGGGTGTTTTCCAGATTTTGTTTGCTCTTTTCTCCCAGAAATCCCCACAAATGTGTTGATTGCATGTGTTCTCTAGCTTGACTCTGTTAACGAGGCAGCCTGTGTCACTGCCTAGCAAACACAGGCGGTGACAATAAATCCCCTTGTATTTGTGTGGTGTACAATGAGATTCTTGTGCCATAGGAGACACACTGCTGCACAGTATGCCCAAATCTTCCAGAGATGCCTTACTTAAAATAGATGGTATGATACTAACCAGGGCACACTTCTGATTTCATACCACTTGTTGCACATTAAGTGAATCATTCTCTTGTGGCTACTTCTATATGCCAGAGCTTTTGCTGGGGTGTTTTGGGTTTAAGTTGTACAAGAAATTAACACAGAAATGCTTTGAAATACTAGCCAAATAGAACTGTGATAAAATTCTGAGTAGCGGGGCTGGAAGAGGAGCATTGTTATTAGGTGGAGGGCTGTTGCTTAGTCTTTCTTGGAAGCTTTGTCTGTAAATGGCAAGCAAACTTCCCAGGTTTTTTTTATTTCTGTTTGCTTAGAAGCTATCATATTACTTGTGCATCTCAAACCCGTGGAAACCAAGGAGGTTTTTATGGCAAAGCTGTAACTTGGCATTAGCAGTAAGGTATATTTCTCAAAAGTACTTCACTTGTTGCGTTTGATAATTTATTGCCACTACCTGTTTCTTTTCTCTCTAGTAGTTGCAAGAGGAGAACTTATTCATTTCTGTGGATTCAGTGAATGCCCATATCTATCACTCCTAAATAGACTATGTCAGACCAAAAGTGAAGAACAAAGCCGGATCAGAGGAAAGCGAATAGCAGTAACTACTATTGCAGCAGTGTCCATTGAGGGCTAACATTGTTGCATTGCCATCCAGGAGACCTGATGAGCTTAGTTTCCAGAGTCTGGCCAAATTGGCTTCTAATCTACCAAATGGTTGTTTCAGTGTAAAGAGCTTTGCAGGGAATGGCGCCAAGAACATTCATATGATGGTCTACAGAGCCCTTGGTAGGAGAAAAGTAGCTCATATTTCTTCTCAGCTGCTTCAAGCTGGAGAGAAGTTCCTGTAGCTGCCAGGAAGATATGGTGTGATCACCAGCCAGGGAGGTGGCACTCCATAGCATTAGCTGTAGTCTGCCTTTGTTAAGTAACGACCCACTTTTGTAGGAAAGTTTGAGGAGCCCCTGCATAGGGCTGTTCCCTTCTAAGAATAATTTAGTCTTTTGGGAACTACTAAACAGCTGCTGTTTCATCTCAGAGCTGCCGTCATTAAGAGAAGTCACTTCTATTGGCATGATAGTGAGCGCAGGACTTTGAAATCTCTTTAGATAAAAAATATAAAAAAATAAATGATAAAATACCAGAAAAGGGAGTGGTCATCTCCTAAGGGAATTTTGGATATCATTGCTGGAGTTAGTCTCACTGGAGGCATTCTTTGTTTTCTGTACCAAGTCAGATAAGTAGCAGTGATCTGCAGTGCATCCTGGGTGTAGCGTTGCTTGGTTTACTTCTAGATCTAGTTGATTTGCCTCACCCATTGGCAACTGAAGGTGCATTTGCTGATGTGGTGTCAATAAGTACTTCTGAACAAGCACAACTTTATGTTCTTTCTTAAACACTGGATCGTGACTACCTCTGTTAAAATGATGTTGAAAAGTGGAACCCCTGAAAAATTTTCACCAGCCTTCATGCCAGTGGTCCTGTAGTTCCTCACATAGGAACTTATCCTCTCTGATAAGACACACCCAGGTGTATCAGTTGCTGTTAAATGCACTAGTTTCAGTCTTAAAAAATCCTTAGACCTTCTTCCATTTCCTTTTGCCCCATCCATTGAATCTGGAAGGCCAAGGCACAGTTGGAGCTAAACTTGGCAATGGAAGTAAAGACTAACAAGAAGGACTTCTACAGGTATGTGAATCAGAAGAGGAAGATCAAAGAGAATGTACCCCCCCGATAGTTGGGAATTGGTGGCCTTGTATCAACAGACAAGGAGAAAGCTGAGGTACTCAACAACTTTTTTACCTCAGTTTTTCGCGATAACTACTCTTCTCACACCTTCTGGGTCATGGGATGGCAAGATGTTGACAAGGGGGATAAACCCCCTCCCACTATAGAGGAGGATCAGATTTGTGACCTGAGGAAACTGAACATTTATAAGTCTCTGGGACCTGATGAGGTGCATCCCAGAATCCTGAGGGAATTGGCAGATGTGGTTGCAGAGACACTCTCCTTGATATTTCAGAAGTCATGGCAGTCAGGAGAAGTCCCTGGTGACTGGAAGGGTAACATTGTGCCCACTTTTAAAAAGGGTAGAAAAGACCACCCTGGGAACTACCGACCTGTCAGCCTCACATCTGTGCCTGGGAAGATCATGGAACAGATCCTCCTAGAAGCTCTGCTAAACCACATGGAGGACATGGAGGTGATTAAGGGCAGCCAGCATGGCTTCACCAGGGGCAAATCCAGGCTTTCAGTGATGGGGTGACCATAGCAGTGGACATGGTTAAACTGATGGATGTGATCTGTCTAGACTTCTGTAAAGCCTTTGGCACAGTCCCCCACAAGGTTGTCCTCTCTAAATTGGAGAAATAAGGGTTTGATGGGTAGATGGTATGGTGGATAAGAAACAGGTTGGACGGTCGTATTCTGAGAGTAGTGTTCAATGGCTCTAAGTACAGATGGAGATCTGTGACAAGTGGTGTCCCTCAGGGAACCAGACTGGGACTGGTGCTGTTTAATATCTTCAACAATGATATTGACAGAGAGATTGCATGCACCTCTGCAAGTCTGGAGATGTCACCAAGCTGAGTGGTATAGTTGCCACACTGGAAGGATGGGATGTCATCCAGAGGGACCTGGACAGGCTGGAGAAGTGGGCCTGTGAGAACCTCATGAGGTTCAACAAGGCCAAGTGCAATGTCCTACACCTGGGTTGGGGCAGTCCCTGTTTTCAGTACATGATGGGGGGTGATGTGATTGAGAACAGCCCTGCAGAGAGGGACTTGGGAGTGCTGGTTGATGAGAAGCTTGATGTGAGCTGGTAATGTACACTCACAACCCAGAAGGCTAACTGTATCCTGGGCTGCATCAAAAGAAGCGTGGCCAACAGATCAATGGAAGTGGTTCTGCTCTGCTGTTTCTCTCTTGTGAGACCTCGCCTGGAATACTGTGTCCAGTTCTGGAATCCTCAATGTAAGAGTATGGAGTATTGGAATGGGTCCAGAGGAGGGCTACAAAGGTGATCCTAGGGCTGGAGCAACTTCCTCTTGAGGGCAGGCTGAGGGAGTTGGGCTTGTTCAGCCTGGAGAAGAGAGGGCTCTGAGGTGATCTTATAGGGACCTTCCAGTACCTGAAAGCTGAAGAGGGACTGCTCATAAAAGATTGTGGTGATAGGACAAGGGGTAATGGATATAACCTGGAGAGGGGCAGATTTAGGCTTGATATAAGGAAGAATTTCCTCACCATGAGAGTGGTGAGACACTGTAACAGGTTGCCCAGGGAAGCTGTGCATGCCCCATCCCTGAAGGTGTTTAAGGCCAGGTTGGATGGGGCCTTGGGCAGCCTGATCTAGGTGGATGTCCCTGCCCATGGCAAGGGTATTGGAAGTAGATGAACTTTAAGGTCCTTTCCAACCCTAACTATTCTATGGTTCTATTTATAACGTTACAGCAATTTATTTTTCTTTCAACTTCTGCTTTCTACCTGCTAAAGATTTGGTCAAAGCAACAGAAGAGGAAGTGCCGGCTATCTACTAGCTACAAGCAACACAGTATTATACTAACTTCCATAACCCAACAGTCATTGTTCTTCATGTAACAATCCAGAGCCTATTACCAGGTCATGTGGCCCTACACCATCCCATACTGAGAGCTAGAGGAGTTCTAGTTTGCTTTTGTAAGCCACATGGGTGCAGTGGTCTTAGTTTTCAGCACAGGACCAGTGTGTGTGATGTATTCTGAACATACACTCAGCCCTATCCTCTCATGACATTTGGCTCCTTCCTGTGCCAAATGGAACTGTCCTGTGCATGCCATGGACCCACCCTGAATTTGGTAGGGTCCTATTCAAATTTGTACAGCCGCATGGATTACTGTCTTCGGTGGAATTTGCCAAACTGTACTTTCAGGTAGGCTTAGAATATAGTAAGGGATGCTGTGCTTGCTGTGCTACTTAGATTGGCAACAGGCATTGGGATAACTCTGCCACCCAAATGCTTAATATTCAGTGTGCTTGAGCATTTTTAAATACAAACCTGTAGCTGCATTGCAGAAGCATGCAAGAAGGGAGACTTCAGCAGTCAAGTACCAAAGCTGTCATTTGAGCAACTCATTTGGTCTGGGGACTAAGCACATTAGTTGGATGAGTCTGCTGAAATGAGCAGCAATGAAGTAATTGGCACCAAAGGCCAGTAAGATTTTGGGATTAGGTCTGTTAGCAGTGAAATGCTGTTTTTACTTTGCTGTGCCAAGTCTGTTGCAAATGTCTTGAGGGGCAAAATACAGAAAATGATCAAACACGATAATCTCTTCCGAGCAGCTATGATCTTCTCAATCTTTTTAATCTGTCTGAAATAAGAAAGCTTTACATATGGGAGTCCTGTGTAAAAATGAAGCAATTCAGGACAGTGCTAAAAATAGTCTTGGAAAGATCCATACTCTTAAGCTTCATAATGACACTGCAATCTTCAGTACAGCTCATTTAGGACTTAGGAAGTTCACTGTTCTTTTGTCTACAGGTACTTGCTGGAGCAGGACTTCCCAGGGATGAGAATCGGACCAGAACCTACAACTGACTCATTTATAGCAGTTATGCAAGGGGATGTGGAAGGAATTGTTCCTGGAAACGCGTTGGTGGTGGATCCTAAAAAACCATTCAGGAAACTGAATGCTTTTGGCAATGCCTTTTTGAACAGGTCAGTACTCAAGAAAGTTGCTCTGGAGAATAAAGCTAGAATCGAATGAATAGCATAGCTAGCAATTTAAAGGGGTAAGGCATTACACTGTTCTTCCTTTTTTCCCCTGTCCACATGGCTGATGCAAAGCCATTCCAGTCCTACTGGGTGCACATCAATGAAGGGCACATTAACTAATTCAAGTGGGACAAATATTCATTTTACTTGAATAAACAAAACAGAAACCAGCACAATCTGTCAAGCTCATCATGTAGGAGTCTAGAGGTAAGTCTCTTTTTTTTTTTTACACTTCACTCTTATTTGCTTTTATATTCCTATCTTCTTCTGCTCTGCCATCAGTTCAGTTCTGAAATTAAATAGTTCAGACTGAAATTAAATAGTCCAACCAGACATAGCCACTGAAGTCAGTAGAGAAGGGTAACTGCCACAATATCCATATCATTGCTTCCTTGGTTTTTTAAAGGGTGCTTGAATGTCGCCATTGTAACAAAACTACTCTCTCACCATTCTCATGTCTTACACATGTAACCTCAGGTGCAAACTGATGACAGCTCTAATGTCTTTGCCATAAAAACACTGTAGCAGGGGTGTTGGGCAGTGGCTATGTGACATGAGGAATGTAACCTTTCCACCCCCTGGATGCAGCCCAACCATACTGGGTTTTGGTTCTTGGCCCTGCAGGAAGCCAGCAGCACACACCCATATCCTAGGCGAGCACAAACTGTGCTGCAGCAGGCAGATGGGAAAAAACCGACTACACCCATCATTGGCGCCTTCCCTGCTAACACAGTTGGAAGACGTTGCAAACATGGCATCTGCTTAGCCAAACAACCAGGAGAGCTGTGCTTTGGCTTCCTTTCTGACTTCCAGGCTTTGAGAGTGTCTCTCCAGTGAATGAAGCACCTCCTACCAGCACTGATGACAGGAGTGTGGGTATATGTTGCAGTGAGACATGGAAGGGGCCTGCACAGAAGCATGGGGAGAAGGTTGATTAGAAAAGAGGGACCTAACTGCAGTTGCTACTATGTGGAGAACCTCACAGTGCTGCAGGAAGCAGTATTGATTGCTACACGGGCTTATCATTCAAGTACCTCAACATGGTCCTGCACCAGAGAGTTTGAAATGTTTTCAGTATTTTTGAGATATTTTGAGAGCCCAGAACAACTGCACATGGCCAACAGTTAGGTCACGTGGCTGACTGCCCACTCCCTACATCAGGGGAGGAAGGGGTTTTGTCTTATGAAAATAACAGGCCTCCTGCCTGGAATGCAGAGGTAGTGGATTAATAGAACATTGTTCAGAGCAGCTCATCTGATAGCAGGAACAGCCACAGCTAACAGACTGCTGACTACAGAAGAGAAGCAACATCAGGAGCAAGGCAGGGGGAGGTAAGAAGTAAAAGCAAATACCGCAGCACTGGGCTGATTGATGTGTCCTGAAAGCATTCTATACCTAATACAGCAATGCGTCTCTGTGTCCATTAGACGAGGTCACTGCATTGTGCTGTACTCTAGTTACTCTTCCTTCTGCAGGGAGAGCAGGGCAGAAGGGTGCAGCAGTGTGATTCAGCCACAGCAGAAGTGCAGCCCTGCCAGCAATGCAGGGAGTAGGTACAACAGCTGATTAACCCTTTTCTGCTGACAGATAAAGAAAAGGGGTAATATTTTCTAAGCTAGCAGAGGAAGGCATGCTGAGGGACACTTGCTCAGCAGTGCGATCATTACGGTGCTGAAAATGCAGATGGTAATACCTGACTAATTAGGAAATGAAGTGCATGCAAGAATTGACTCAGACAGAAATTAGCAGATGTAAGTCAGTGTGCACCCACTGGACTGGATCAAGCCACCCACGCTTAACCCTCTTGTGGGCCTGGCTTCTTGGCAAGAGGCAGTTGCATTTATCTTGCTGCTGCTATGTGTTTACTAAGGCACTAAGCTCAGCTAGGGGGTTGTAAGCAGGGAATTTTAAGAAGGGAGAGTTAATCTCCAAGAGCAACCCCTTTGAGAAGAGATAAGAGAGTAACCACAGGCAAGTCTACTTTAACCTTCAGTTGTTAAAGGTAATGACGACTGGGCACCAATGGAACAGAGCAACACAAAGCAGCAGTATTCACACAGACCATGATACCTGTCCTACGGGGTGTAGAGCCTGCTGCTGGCAGAGCTGGGAGGTGATACTCCCTTCCTGGGAGAGACGGATCTGTTACTTTCTAGGAAGTGAGAGAAGCTTCAGAATTTGAAGCAGTTGGGATTTAGCTGGAAGACAGCACCTCACTGTGCTGTACAGAACCTGTCTCCTCATTCCTAGCAGACAGACGACTTGCCTATACCTTCCTAGATTAGGGCAGAGACAGGGCTGAAAAGGTAGCAGCTATGTGGTACCATGTTATGACCCTCTTGTCCTTTCCTTGCCCCAGGTCATTCCTGGATATTGAGAGAAAGGCATGTTTTCCTCATTCCAACTCTACTGGCAGTACCCCAGCATTGGAGGGATGCCAACAGAGAGATTACAGATTGCACCTCGTTACCAGGAGGATTTGTTTGACACCAAGGGCCTGGAGCAAAATCAGGAATGTGATTCATTAATTTAATATCATATTGGTTTGGTTGCAAGACTCCTCCCACCCCCAAATTCTGCCTTAGGAAGTGAAGGTGGAGTCAATCCCCCTTTTGTGTTGTCAACAGCAGGAGACATCTTGAATACCAGACTCCTCCTTCATCCCCATGTTCTGCCTGTAGAGTTAGGAAAAGTAGTTTGGCACCATACTCTTCCCTTCGTATGACCCCCAAGTAGAATTAGGTCATGCTCCTCAAGGTTCCACAGTTCTGCCAGGATGGCAATAGCCTTAAGAACCTTGCCTACGGTGCCAGAAGGGACTTACTCATGCTGGCCTCTGACTTCTATCTGAAATATGTGCAGTACTTACCCTAGAGAAATCAGGGGAAAATTCCCTTGCCTGAGATGTTTAATATTAGACTACAAGGAATGCTCAGGGCTATAGTAATGGAGAGCAAACCTAGGTTGGCTGGAAAGATGGGTAACAGGACCCTCTGGGTCTTGTTCTTTGCAGCTGTGCCTGGAGTTTAAGAGGAGAATCCAGTCAACCCCTCTCCTCTTCATATGAGGTGTTAAATGTTCAGAAATGCTCCCTGTTGCCACCTGCTAAATTGGATGTGTGGTCTGGAATAGCTGACTGCTTTGGAGAGAAGACACTTGGCTAACCCATGAGAATTTGTCAGAACCTCTTTGGAATCATACAAGTAGAAAAGTTGGGTGAGGTTGTAGCATAGCATGGAGGAGTTCATAGTTGCAGGGACTTAGGGAGAACCAGCTAGTCAGAGCACTGCAGGGATTTGTCTGCCTTGAATGTGCCTAGTGGCCCTTGTACCAACCTCCATCCTCTGTGATTCTGTTTCCTCCCACAGTAGCATCGTTTTTTTTCTATGCCTGGATGTCACACCAGCCTTTAATAAGCATATGTACACGTACGTTTATAGCATGGAATGTTACCAGGAGCTATGTAGGTGGATAGGCTTTTGCTGTCTTTTGCTGTTAGCAGCAACTGAAATAGATAAGCTACAACCCACTGAGAACAAGCACAAGTTATTCTTCTTGGGCAATCTTTGCATAGATACAAGATGGGAAACAAGTAGTTAAAGAGCAATTCCTAAAAAATGGGGCTGTAGAGGGGAGAGAAGTGAATTACAAACAATGTAAGTCAACAGTGTCATACTGCTGTTGAAAAAGTAAACATCTCACTGAGATATGTAAACAGGACTGTCATATGTAAGAGACAAGGAGCAATCTATCCACTCTGTTCACCACTGGCAAGGTCACAGCTGGAGTACTGCATCAGCTTGGGGTATCATCCTTGAAGAAATATGTGGAATAGTTTGAGAGGACCCAAAGGAATGCTGCAAGGGTCTTCAGGGATTTGGAAATGAGCCAGAAAGTCAGCCAGAGAGCACTGAAAGGAAGGGAGGTGGGGTAGGAGAGACACACAAACCAAACTGTTTTCTTCAGAGGAAGGACTGGATGGAAACAGTATATGCCATGACAAGAAGGGAAGAGTACATCATTTTCCATATCTGCTGTGCTTGAGACTGAAAGGCATTGTAGTGTGGGAGATTATAGATAAGACGTTAAGAAAAAGGGGTTTTGATGAAAGGATAATTAAGTAATGGAGTAGACTCTCATCAGTTGTTGGTGAGTCTATGTTGTTACAGATTTGGCAAACACTTTAGATGGAAATCTTATTGATCCTGCCTTGAGGCTAGAGGAGAGACTAAGCAACCTCTTAAGATCTCATGCTGTCTGTGGTGCAAGAATAGCACACTTTCTATCTGTTTAAGACCAGATTTAAGAGAGACCAAAAATCTGAAAATACAACTTGCTAAAATCTAAACAGCAAATGAAAATATTTTGATATCTACATTTTCATTCATAATTCACAATCTGGGGCTTACAAAAAAACCCCAAACAAACAGACAAAACTACCCCTCACTCCCTCAACCCTGTCATAGGTCATAACTGAGACCTATGTTCCAGAAGTAGCAAAACGGAGAAGGTGCTCAGCATAGGCTTCTTCCTTATCTCTTTAAATCAAGAGTAGCTCCAAGCTACAGCTGAAGACTTGTAAATGAGATCGGACCCCGGCTCATCCCATGCTGCCTGTGATGTTCAGCAGATCATAAATATCTTTTTATTTATTTACTTTAAACATGTTTATTTTCGCACAGGTTCGTTTGTGCCCAGCTACCTAACCCTGTGTTAGAAAGCATCAGCGTCATTGATACACCAGGAATCCTTTCTGGAGAAAAACAGAGAATTAGCAGAGGTAAGTCTTCCAACTGACAGTAGTAAAAACCAAAAGGATTTTATGAGTTTCACCTCAGGCTGTACTAGCTGTAGACAGAAACGCTAGCAAGAGCCTCTCAGAGAAACTGCGTGACTTTACCAATTTCTCTTTGGACTCAATTTGCAATCCAGTATAAAGAATTTAAATGTTTTCAAGGTAGGTTTCTGTCAAGATCAGTGGTAACTTTGTCATGGTCCATTATTTCCCAATGGATTTCCACCAGAATCAATTAGTACATATGGGCTTTGCAGAAATACTTGCTCTCAGCGACTTGTTGATGAGCCATAGGCAGGGATCCCATGGCAATCAACTCGTTTTCTTTCCAGTTGACCTAGCATGTTTCTTGCACTGTCTGCTTTCTAAATCTAGCACAGGACTAGATTTGGCTTAAGAGCTATTGCCCCCCTGGTATCTGGAAATTCTGGGGACTTTGAATGGATCTGATGAATAGCCAAAAGTCTCTTAGCAAACTTTTGAGTGTCTCTGGCTGACCCTATGAAGTGGGCAACATCTTGATACTTTAATATCTGTGGGCATTTTCTTACCATGCAAGGTGGTAGCAGCTGTTGCCTTTCCCATATTTTGGTGTTCTGTCCCATAGCATTTCTGATAATTCATGCCTTTTTCACTTTTATAATGCTTTTTTTGCATTGAAATTATTCTTGGGAACTTTGATTTCTCTTTTAATTGAGCAGCCATCTTGCATTGAGCTGGGTTGTGTTTCTTTTGCTGGTACCTTCCACCGCAGGGACCTTAGCCAAAGAAGTGTCAATATAGCTATAAAGGACACCTAGAATTAGGTGAAAATTCATATTAGGCTTTTCCAATATGGGTCTCTGCATTCTAAGGGATCATAAATTTCTTCCAGGCAGCCTAAAAAAGGTATCAAGTTGCACAAGCCATCATCAGAAAGTTCAAAAATGTGCTGTGCAAACGTTCCTCCCTTCAGCAGAGATTGTTTGAAAGTAGAGATAAAGATAAATTTGTATTATGGGGTGTAAACATTTTTTCAGTTAAAAAAAAAAGCTTAATGCAACCAGTTCTTTAGGGCAACTATCACTGTGAAAAAAAGTCGCTTAGGGGGAAATATTTTTGTTCTTAAAGGAAAAAAAAGAGGTCGTGAGTCAAAGGGGACACATTTCAAGTCCCCAAAAAGTTTCCATTACCGCTTTTCCAAATCTCACAAGCTCAAGTCCTATTTTTCCTATTTTCCTGTACTGAAAATATTCTCCTGCAAAATGTACTGGCATTTCTTGGCCCTCTTTCTGCAAAATTTCTCTACCAAGCCTTCTAGGCCTTGATGTCCCATTCCTACAGCTACTCTAGTAAATGCCAGCAATGCCAGAGCACACTTACGCACAGCTGTGTGCTGTTAGGAAGATCACGGGAACACTTTGATCTGAACAAATAATGCCTGTCCAAGCATCTGGGAACAACTGAAGGAATGATCTTCAGAATTAAGCAATTAAGTGCTTATGCATTGGCCCTGTGACTACAGTGTGTGGTCATTCCACCTTCTTGCCAGGAGTTGAAAACTCTAGATGAAGCACACCCATCTCCTGCTCATCCTACCATCCCAGAAATTTGTTCTGATACACCTCTAATGAGATAAGGGGCTGCTGCAATCTGGCTGTCAGCTGACAGACACAACAGTTAAAAGTACAGGGTAGGTGGAATCTCAGTATGTCACCGTTTATATCCAGCCTGAAACTGGTCCTGTGGCCATGTTGGATGGCCTTGCAATAGCTACAGAACAAGGTCCTCATCTGTTTAAAATCAGTGTAGCACTGCTAAAGCTGGCAGAACTCCAGCAGTTTCTGTCTGCAGGGGATCCAGCCCAGGGTGCAGTAAGAATTGAGAGTGTCAAGGTGCTTATGTTTGTGGGAAGGGCTGCTGCCAGGCATTGGCTTGAGCATATCTCAAGGAAACCGGTGTTTGAAAGGTAGTTGTGCCGTGGAAGAGGAGTAAGAAAAGGTGGTGAGGCTGTGGCTGTTGCCACCAAGCTTATGCGCTTAGCTGCCCTCATTAGCACATTGGTTTGGGAGGTAGGTAAAAGCAATAATGTGGTTTCTAGGCAGAAAAATAAGACGGTGATAAAAACTGCTGATACAACAACAGCAGTTGCTGCCCTACTGTACCTTCACAGCCTGCTCAGATTTCGCTCAGGCGTGATGCAAGGTCAGGGAAGGGAGTAGATAGTAAAGCAGCTTTGTTATAAATTTGAGGGGAAAAGTAAAGATGCAAGAGATGTGCCATGCTTTCCCAGTCTGCCCATCCCATGAGAATCAGCAGCATTTCTAAAAATAGGAAATTCCTCTCGCTGGGAACATCACAAATCTGCCTCATTTCCTATTAGATGTCAAGAGAATTAGCTAACCTATACAGTGTCAGTTTAGCAGAATACAATGATGTCAAAGGTTTGTAATCCGTGAGGGCCATCTTATAGTCCTGAATTTCAAGGCAGTAGCTGTTCCTGTTATTGCATCAATGTTTCAAGGAGCAGGAGTGAGAATACTGGGTTTGAAGGAATTATTGTGGGGCCAAGACCAAGTTCTGAAGCCTCATTTGCCTGAACTGAACTCTGAATTAAATTCACTACCCCATTGCTGTTGGAAAGTCTAGCATGACAGCATATCTATGGACAGATAGTGTGCAGAAGCACTAGTGTACCAGTGTTAGTGCTAGAAGCAGTCAGGCTCATGTAGCCAGCAGCAAGGCTTTGCAAATGAGTAGCAAGCTTTCCTCCGAGGAATGCTGTGTAATCCTGAGAAATGGAGCTCTGTGCTGGCTGTCTTCCCAGGACACACATGACAGTAAAGGCCACCTTCCCCCTGCAAGGCAACCCGTGAAGTTTCCTAGTATCAGACCTGAAGGTTTAGGCCTTATTCAGGCAGTTGAGGGTAATGCAGTCTGTCTTAGCTGACATTCGCATCTTCTCAGCATTCAGTGAGATCACCAGCCCTGATGCTGCTGCTGTTGCTTTGGTAGAGTGTAGTCAAGGAGCTGCCTGTAGTGACTTGTCCTTCTGAGCTCCTGTGACTCATGCATTTCTTCATAGTGGGCGTCCATGGTGTCAAAAGTGTTGTAGCTATATCCCCTAGGATATACAGGTTTCTTTTACAGGCCTGGTGGGAAGTGTTCCCAGGATGTCATGGTGTAAAGCATCCTGCCCTTTGCTGCTTCTGTGTTATTCCTGCCTAGAGAAGAACTGTTTCTCTTCTGGTCTTTTTCATGTATTAAGGCATGGATCTATGTCCATATCTAAAGAACCACTCATTAGATTGCCTTGTCTCTTGCTCTGTGTCCTCCTCTCTTTTATTGTTTACAGCTTAGCAATAGGCAACAGCAGGCTGTTGAAATGCCCATAAGGGAAGTATTTGTACCAAGGCAGCACAGTTTTGGCTACTTTGACAATTTGATAAAAATAGTGGTGTCGATTTGCAAAACACTTTTCTGGTGTCCCATAAATGAGTCCAGGCCACCCTGCTGGGAGAGAAGATGAGAAAGGAATAACTGTACATACATAAATGAGGACAAAGGGGAGTAGCACAGATCAGGTCATAAAGTACAGCAGAGCCAGGGCAGGAATTAGGACTTCCTCATAATTCACCATCTTGAGCTAACTGCGATGCTGATTTAGACACCTGGTAACAACAAATCATGTGGTTCAGCAGCAGTGCCTTCC
Source organism: Piaya cayana (assembly GCA_013389865.1). Lineage (NCBI taxonomy): Eukaryota > Metazoa > Chordata > Aves > Cuculiformes > Coccyzidae > Piaya > Piaya cayana. The sequence goes on from WAAB01024214.1 coordinate 127,197, forward strand.
GGGGGGGACCGAACCTTACACACTCTGCTAACCATCAGTCTTGATTTATACTTACCCTGAGCTACATAGATCCAAGTCTGCCATGTTCAGTGATGCCCAGGGTGAATTTTATTTGATCCCTGTTTCAGGTTAGTACTTCCTAAGTATATCCTGAACACGTATTTCAACTTCACTGTATGTCATCTCCTTCCTTTCCCATGTTAGTGACGAGCATAAGGTCCTAGCCAGAAGAAAAGGACTGGCAGCATCATTCCTCATCAGCTTTATTTCCAATATACCCTATTCTAGCCTTTTTCCAGCTTCCCACCTAGTTCCATTCGGCTGGCTGCAGTGCAGCCCACACTTCCCATAGTCCAGGAAACCACACACTATTCTTTCTGTCTCTCCCAGGAAGGAAGAATTCATAATAGCAGTGACTTCAGCACCAGGGGTGTTTAGTCACTCACCAATGTGACAGTGAGAACAAAAAAATGCTAATTGGACAACAGTCTTAGGCAGTGCAGAGCTCTCAGATTGACTGCGTCTCAAATAGCCATGCTTGGAACTAAAAGCAAATACCAAGGGAATTGATGGACTTTAATTTCATGCAATGCTGTTTAGCAGCAAAAAAATTTTTTCTCTGAATAGTTTTGCCACTTGTGCTAGCAACAGCATGATGTGCAATCAAAAGCATCCACTCTAGCAACCTCTAGAAGGGAGGTGTTTCAACTGTTTGCTATAATACTCCCCACTGGTAATGTTTGCTTATGTTTTGTATTTCACTGCATTGGTTAATTTTGACTTCCCTGTTCACCCCAACTAGAGTGCAGTAGCCATTCTACCAACTTGCCAGATTCTATCACAGTCTCACAGAAGCGTACTGTTCCACTGAAAGGCTCAGTTCCTATGGTCATACAGTTGTGCATTTCCTCCAAGAGCAGCACAAAAATGAGCATAAAATCTGTGCAGTTGTGGCTCTTTTGATTCCTAGGAATATGTGAAACCACAAGCCTAACTTATCTGACCTGAAAGCAGGATGCACCAAACCATGATTTGTTCAAGGTGAGGGATAGGGAGCACTGTCCTCGTGACTGCTATATTTTGCATTTCTGAAACTGGAAGAGAAAAAAATAATGCAAAAGAACTGAGATTAAATAGTTGCACAGATAGAAAGGGCTGTGCTTCCCATGTGCATGCTCTGCCCGTTAACATTTAGCAAATACTTAATTTTTGTGCAGTTTTCAACAGTTGATTAGTTTTTCTATTTTGGTGTCCAATGGGCTTTCTAGAAATAGTCTGTTTCATCAAGGAAAGATAGTTATGCCCATCTGTTTTTCATCAATTTTCATTATTTATGCTCTTCATGTATTTTTTCAGCATGCATGGGTGCTCAAGCACAGTGATGCTGTTATTAGCTGAAATCTGCATCACAGACCAAGCATTGCAAGGTGGCAACACACTGATATTTTCTGACCAAGTGTAAGAAAAAGTCTATATGTGAGTACTCATCCACTCACACTGAGTGAAGCAATCAAGTTGAGTCTTGTCTCCGTGTCAGGGTATAGTTTATAACTATCTCTTTGTCTCCTTCCTCCCACTCTTGGTTCCCACATTATAGGGTTAGTCTCATGTTTTTTGTGTCAGTCTGCATAGAAGTCTGGAAAGAGGGGCCAAGTTCTGCTGTGTGCACATAAAAGCTAAATCAGGCTGTCATAAGGACTCTTTGCTCTGGACAATGCATCTATCAGTTTTACTCCACTTGTCTTGAACTATTCCATTTCCACTGACAAAAAGCAAGAGACCTGTCAGTCTACGGGTCTCTCCACAACCCTGAAAGCCTTGTAGTAAAGAACACAAAAGCAGAGGACCACAGTCTGCCACTCCAAGAACTGGTTAATGTAAATGGTAGCATTAGCAATATGACACCAGCTTATCTTTCCTAGCTGAGAACATGGCTGGAAGATGTAACTCTCAGTGCTGTGAATCACCAGCTCCAAGACAGATTATTTCTTTTAAGTACAAGTAAAGGCAGAAGTAATCAGCAAGCTGAGACCTGCTTTAGAAATTATGACATGTGACATTCATAGAAATCTTTTAATCCTGAAGGACTTCTATCTACTTCCTAACATGCCCACAGATAGACATTACAAGAGTCTCTTTATATCCCATTGAAAGGCAGCCATCTCCACAGAGGAGCATGGTGGCTTTTTACAAAGATGGTTTAGGATGAGCTGCAATGAGGTATGTCCAGTACCCATAGCTCACTTCTCATCTTCCCTTCCGTCTTCTTGCAGGCACCAGCAGCCCCTCACCTGGAGAGTAACTTACCTAAATCACTGTTCTTCCCCTCAGTTCCAGCCATTTAACCTTATACTCTTGCCTAGTACCCTCCTCTCTCTGTCGAACCATCCCTCCCTGTGTCTCACACCACCCACCCTACTTCCTGCTCATTTTGTATGTCCTCAAAGGGATTGATCGCTTCTCCCTCCCTTCCTCCCTTAGTTTTCTTCTGACCATTGTGTCGCCTTCCTTATCCTTTGCTTTATAGCCACCTGTCACTGTCCTCCCGTCCACCGTGGGCTGCGTCCTGTTTTGCTGTTTTATAGCTCCTCCCCTGGACTTGGAAGGGCTTTCAGGCAGGAAATCACTGTGACTGGTTAGATTGAGTCTCCGAACACTCTCCCTGGAATAGGCACTTGTTTCATTTCCTAGAGCTATTACCTCTCTAGGTAGTCTGTGTTTGCTATGCCAACTTTCCCATCTTCTGATGCTCTCCTCAGACACACAGAGCCAATCTACTGGTTGATTTGATGTCACAAAACTCCACGTTATAGAAGGCTGTGGTCTAGTGAATTTTCATCCTCTGAATAACACCAGCTTTCAAAGGTCAAGAAGGGAGTTCCCAGTGACTAAAACTCGACAGGAAGGAGGTGAATTGCTAATAGCAGAAGCACAATTTAAAGCAGTGGTGACAGCAAACAGTGAGAGATCTGGTGCGAAGAAGCTGCTTTGGGTTTTTCAGCATTTCTTGATCTTACTATTCCTATTCCATCCCACTCAAACTCCACCTTCGCAGTAGCTATGGACATGGTTTTATGAGGCAGGATAACCAGTAGTGTGCTTACTATCAGACAAGAAAAGCCAAACAGAAAAAGCCAACCACTAGAGTAGCTACATGGTGAGAAGTGCTGAAGCAATACTTGCACACTCATTTCTGGTTTGTATTGGCTTGAAGATTTTATGCTGGGTCAGGTATCATCCACCTTCCCACAGTCAGCATAAAGACTGTTGTCTGACTTGACAGAAGTGCAAAAGCATAATTCTACCAGGTCTTTGTGAAACACATACTGCCACTTGTCACTCACTGTATGTTACCATAGCAGCTGGGAACACACAAAATGTCTGAGCAAATACTAATTCCCTTTTCTTGTTGGGCAGAGTGGCATTTTTGTTCATGAAAGAGAGGCTTACAGAACAGATATCCTCTAAGTGGCACTGTGGATCCAGGCTTGATACATGATAAAATCAGAGCTAAGCACCTTAAGATACTTTTGGATAAACCCTGAGACTCAAGCAGATCAAAAGGTTAAGGCCAGTCTCCTAAGTCATCAGCTAATATCAAAACTACACTATGACGTCTGTTATTTTTTTTACTTTCTTTTAAAATAATCAACCCCTGCTTTCATTGAATCACTAAAAGATGGGCTGAGTGTCAGGTGCAGACACTTTCCCACCTCGTTCCAACCTATATTGACACAACAGAGAGCCAGTGGCTGTTCCACTACTGCCAGAGAGAAATCATCCACACGAACTGTGACAGAACATCACTGTAGCCATTAGTGTAGCCACAAGGTGCCTTAGAAAGTGTGACTCTGTTACCCCCACTATTTCCCCAGGGAAAGGTCGGTAGAAGTAGTCATGGTGCAGCTCAAACACGTGCCAGCCTGACAAGAAAACATGAAATTTCAGTGAGATTTGTCAAGATTAAAAGCACAAGCATCTCCAAAGTTGCCCTGACTCATTGCTTCTATGGTGAAAATGCAAGCTGTGTAGCTCTGTGTATGAAGAGTAAACTGTCCTACCATGCTAAATAACTTACAGTACAGTCCAGGCAGAACTGAACGTTAGATGTGTGTGCATGCCATGTTTAGTAACGGCCGGCATAGTTCATGTACAGCAAGCAGGCTTCTCTACACCTGTGCATGTGCAGCTCTGCTTTTCCTCCACCTCTTGCAGGTTATGACTTCGCAGCTGTATTGGAGTGGTTTGCAGAGCGGGTCGACCGCATCATTCTCCTTTTTGATGCACACAAGCTGGACATCTCTGATGAATTCTCCGAGGTTATCAAGGCCCTGAAGAACCATGAGGACAAGATGAGAGTTGTTCTTAACAAGGCAGACCAGATTGAGACTCAGCAGCTGATGCGGGTGTATGGTGCCCTCATGTGGTCCCTGGGGAAGATAGTCAACACTCCTGAGGTCATCAGGGTCTACATTGGGTCCTTCTGGTCCCATCCATTGCTCATCCCCGACAACCGCAAGTTATTTGAGGCAGAGGAGCAGGACCTATTCAGGGATATCCAGAGCCTGCCCCGCAACGCAGCCCTGAGGAAGCTGAATGATCTCATCAAGCGAGCGCGGTTAGCCAAGGTGTGTGTTGATATAAAAGAACCCAAGCATTCTTTTTGGGCTGCCTGCAGTATGCAGGCTGTGAGGAAGTTATTTGGGCCAGTTCAGCTTGCAGGGCTGGTGAATCCTACTCTTTTTTTTTATATCCAATTTTGCTCAGGCTCAACATGTTAGTTCAATGCACTTCAGGGAAGAAAGCATGTCTTGCTTTGTGCATCAATCATGACAGGCCATAATGAGGAAGATACCCACAGATCAAAGCAGGTAGTGCTTGAGGAAATGTGGAAAGCAGTTGCTCTGTGGTAACAACTTGAGAATTAGGGCCAATTCAGTACGTCAGAATCACACACCAGGGGAATTGGTAAACTCGAGGTCTTTTGCCTTAAGTTTTCTTAGCCAAGAGAGATGACTAGCTTAGATGCATGCAGAGGAGGTGGAAACTCGTACAAAAATAGCAAGTAAGCCTGCTATGAATGTGGGAAAATAGCTATATGGGCACTGCCAGAAATTCCATCTGTGAATATTTGAAGTGAGCTGAGCGAAGCCCTCAGAATACAGGGAAAAGCCTCATATCAATTGAGAAAATAGATCAAAAGATTCCCAAAAGCTTTCTATGCAAGAGTCTTCATTTCTGAGAGAAAACTCTTGGTCCACCGATAAAAGAAAGCAAACCAAAATGTCACATAACTTAAGGACTCTTAGTCATTCTAACACACTAAAGAGCTCCAAAACCTATATGTTTGGTTTGTTGGGGTTTTTTTCACTATAAAGCCAGGCCTAGTGGAAGAAAAACATTATTAACAAGATAAAATTCACTCCCTCCAGAAAGCAAGTATGAATGAATGTTAGTTTTTGTGTGCCCAAGACACATACACAGTCCTCCTCTTGTCTCAGCACAGCCAGAGAGCATAGCTGAGTAGCACTTAGCACACAGCAGATAAGGGCAAGCTGAGGAGCTGAGCTTGCTGTTCGGAGTGGGACAAGATGAGATTGACTGCTAGCACAGATGCTCATTTCTTGGAAGAATTTTCTGATTGGCTCTTTAAGACTTTTCTTAATTCCATATTATTTTGTTCCCTTCAGGTTCATGCTTACATCATCAGTTCCCTAAAGAAGGAAATGCCCTCAATGTTTGGGAAAGACAATAAAAAGAAAGAACTTGTCAACAACTTGGGAGATATTTATGCCCGGATTGAACGGGAGCATCAGATCTCACCAGGAGACTTTCCTAATCTGAGAAAGATGCAGGTAAGCAGTGGCATCTTGGCTGGAGCACCAAACATCCAAGAAAAGATCATTAGAGTAACCACAGACAATGTGACATGAACCACTCAGAGGTTGATAGGTGTTGCTTGTAGAAAATGCCTGTTACAGTGTTAAAATGGGCCTCTAAATACATGCAGGCTATATTTGGATATGAACACTTTTTGAACATAAAGTTCATATGAAGCTATAGCTGCCTTCATTTCTCAAGTGTTGGTCTAAATAGCACTTTAAAGCCAGTTATTTATTCTCTTTTTCTTTACTTTTAACTCCACATTCTGTTTTCAGATTTTTCAGGCTTAAGAATGTTGCTGATTTATATTAAAAGGAAAGCTATATCCTGAAAGGCCTGTGTACATGCCTTTCCTCAAGAACTGTATTTTTTGTCTTCTACTTCAATCTTTGTTTCTAGAAAGAGAGAAGGGAGGCTGTGAAAACTTAAACCCCTTTTCTGTTTTAAGCAGAGAAGCAGGTTCTCTGTTTTGCAGAACTGAGACCTGGCCCAGTGTTCACGTAAGTCGAAGACTTCAAAGGACTTTGGATCAGAACCTTGTATTGTAAATTCAAACAATGTTGGTCATACTACATTGCTACCTTGGGCAGCCTGATCTAGGTAGATGTCTCTGCCCATGGCAGGGGCGTTGGAACTAGGTGATCTTTAAGCTCCCTTCCAACCCAAACTGTTCTATGATCCTATGATCTCCCATCACATGCTGAGAAGCAGGGCTATCAGAGAAGGGAATAATGAGCTCCCCACTCCTCTGCAATAGGAGTTGTTTGAGCCAAACAGCAGACAGGTATCCCAGTCTGCACTGTTACTGCTATGTGCACAACCGTATTGCTCATCTTTTGGTATTTTGTCCCACTTTAAGGATCAGTTGCAAGCACAGGACTTCAGCAAGTTCCAGCCTTTGAAGAGCAAGCTGCTGGAGACGGTGGAAGACATGCTGGCCAATGACATTGCCCAGCTCATGGTGCTTGTACGCCAGGAAGAGTCACAGCGACCAACACAGATGGTGAAGGGAGGAGCTTTTGAGGGCACCTTGCATGGTCCATTTGGCCATGGGTATGGTGAAGGTGCTGGCGAAGGGATTGATGATGCCGAGTGGGTGGTGGCCAGGGACAAGCCCATGTATGATGAGATCTTCTACACACTCTCGCCTGTTGATGGTAAAATAACTGGTGCCAATGCAAAGAAGGAGATGGTAAGGTCTAAGCTGCCTAACACAGTGCTGGGCAAGATATGGAAACTGGCTGACATCGACAAAGATGGCATGCTGGATGATGAAGAGTTTGCCTTGGCGAATCATCTCATTAAAGTCAAGTTGGAGGGTCATGAGCTGCCAAATGAGCTCCCTTCCCATCTTCTCCCTCCATCCAAAAGGAAAATAACAGAGTGAGAAGAAGGATACAGGGGAGAGGGAAATGCAAAAGGAGAAAAATAAATGTAGTAAAATATGTTTACTTAAGTTATAACTTTAGATGCAAGATCACAATTGGATGTATACCTGTTTTGTTGTATAAAGTAAAAAAACTAAAGCAAGAACAAAAAGTCCAGTCCTTCATGATGATATGCAATTAACTCTTCCAGTGTAATGTCCCTGTTTTCTAATGTAGTCAGTAAATATGAAGGTAAAGTAAAGATGTTGAGATTAGGAGAGTGTGATAAGCAGGAGTAGAATTTAAACTGAAGTGGGCTGCATTTTTTGAGAGTGGATAGGCACTGGCAGAAATCTGTTAACACCAGTATCACTTTTGAGCTTTGGCTGCACCTTCTGTTTAATGGGTCTTCAGGAGACTGGAATAAAAAACCACAAGGTCTCCAAGCTATTGGCCAAACTAATGAGCACTTCCTAATTCTTATAGCCCACACTAAAATGCTAAACAATAAGCACAGTAGTAACAATTTTAAGAACCTTGTTTCACTGTTACATGCAAATGTCACAAGCATTTCCTTGTCCTTAAAGAAAAAAAAAATAAAATCTGAAACAGCTCTGAATTGGGCAGCTGGAGTTCCTTATTGTTTGCCAGGGGATTGGCACTAAGAATTCCCGATCACCTCTACCTCCCATTCAGTCCCCGGAGGAGATTTGTTCTGCAAGTGTGACAGAACCCCAGCTTGAAGGAAAACAGAAAGAGGGAACAGGAGGTGGGTTGTAAGGGAGGAACACCACTTCCAGGTTCACTGAACATTTCAGAATCAGTGGATAGTGTTTTCTCTTTGAACAATGGTTGCGTTTGTCATTCCAGCAAAGTGGTATGTTTACTCTCATTGTGCATAGTGAAAGTTGGTCCCTTTCTTACTGTAGAGATAAGAACCTTGTGAGAACCTTGCAGAAAACATAGTGGGGCAGCAGACAGAGCTTGCTCAACTGCCTGTGCCCCCCCACGCGTAGCCAAAATACAGCCTTCACCCAGCCTCCTCCTTACTGCACACTAGCACTCAATCTCCTCCAGAGCCCATACCCTGGGCCAAGATATCTTCTCCACACGCCTTTGATGATCAATGACATTTGTTTTCAAGACTTGATTTTGGCAGAAATCCCTTGATTTCTTACTTTGTTTCCTAAACGCACACCCACACACTTCTGGGTTTTGTTGTTGGTTTTGAGCAGCATGTTGTTTTAGTTCCTATTGTCACTTTATATAAGCTGAGCTCCTACTGTGATGAAAAACTGAGACAAGTTATTTTATATCACTGTGTTCATAGCATATAGAGAAGTATATTCTGTGTATGTAGGGTGTGCTTATTGCAGTACTTGTCATAAAAATTAATGCATTAACTTGTTTTTTGTACCCTGGTCCTACAGTGTTATTAAAAAAGAAAGGCCACATTTGTCTATTTTCTTAAATGAAGTACAAGTGAAAAGAAAAAAGCTTAGTTCTACATGCAGCAGGTTGAATGAATCATCCTTAACATGTTCCCTAACATGCATGTACAGATCAGCCCTGCTGGACTTGGGTGTGCACTGGTGAATGACTGATTAGTATCTGCAGCATCTCCTTTGTTTTCTGATAGTCTATAATGACAACCTCAACACTTGTTGAAGCAAGTGGAGTTCTACGCAGAGTTCCCCATGTTCAACATAGGGGAGAGGTAACAACAAAATAAATAATTTCTTCCTGGCAGTCACAGATAAGAATGCTACAGGTTTATCAAAATCTGGAAAGGACACAAAAAAATCTTAGTCTTAAATCTTGCTGGCCCTAATTTTACTTTTGTCTTCATTGTCCTTTCTTTATATGTTCATTACAGTGATAATTATCCCCAGAATGAAGCAGTGAGATACACTGAATAAGACAGTGAGTGCAGTTAGGACAGTGCTGGGAAAGTGCTCAGAAGAAGATGCAAGTTTCCTTTCAGCATACATACAGGATGAGAGGAAATCCAAGTAGAGACTAAGCAAATTCTATTTAGAAGTCAGCAGACTCTATGTCTTTTCAGTTCAACTATCCAGTAGCCCCCAGTTTAACTATCATTACAGCATGCGCATCTGCTAATGTGGTCCAGATCTTTCTGTGAAATTTGCATCCATCTAGCTCCAGGTCAAGGGACAACAGCTAAGGATGAAAGGAGCATCCTGAATCAGCCCTGACGCTCATTATCTGATGACTACTCACACAACTCTTGTTTGTGCCAATTGTGCTGAAATTTAACGCTTCCTTAGAAAGCAGAAGTTTGCTGGTTTTCTCAAAGAGGATGGGAGAAGGGGAGGTCTAAGTCTTTTCGCAGTATACACCAGCAAAGTGTTCGGGTAGGCTGAAGAGCCATTGCACTAGCTATCGCGTGGCTTTCAGGGTACAAAGCCTTTTTTGCTTGTTTGGTTGAGCGTACAAGTTCACAAAACAAACCTACTATTAGAACATGTAGGTGATTAGTTTTCATTGTGCTGACTGTGATTGTGCTTTAGCCATCTCAAAGAAAGGCTTGCTGTTAAACAGGAAACCGATTTTCTGTGTCTCTGGTAGCAGCAGTCACCCCTTGCATCATGGCCAGGGCATGCCAGCACTACAGCTCTTGACACAACCTCTGCTTCTACTCTGCACATTGTGCATATGCTCCTGTTCTTTACATTTCCATGCCAGCCTCATGTTTCAGCAGGATTTAATCGGAAGTTCCAACAGGACAAGGGCACAGAGGTCTGCCAGCACAGGTCAAGTGCACAAATAATGCGGTGCTGCAGCACAGGGGGGTCTTTCAGCACTTGCTCAGAAACCACTTGTGCCGTTAAGTGTGCAGCCTCCATAGGGGAGAAGCCAACACAAGTATTTCAGTGACAAACAAGCAGTTCGTTAATATATTGCACTGTAGTTCAAGAACAAGGAAGGAGACTAAACAACCGTGTTATAGAGGGGGAACAGGACAGCAGCAACTTGAGAGGCTGTGTTTCCAGAGAGGCAGTTTACAAAATAATCCTTCATATTCAGATAAATTTATCCAGCACCTCTTCTGCTAAGCTCAAGAAAACAAACCAAAACCCAAACACAGCATAAAAAGACCAAAGCTCAGGCACTCCAAAATTCTCTATGCAATCTCGTCTCTGGTATGGCCATGAAAAGATAAATATAGTTCTCCATCCCCTTCCCACAGAGAGCAGCTTTGCGCACACATTTCCTCTCTTGCCGCCCGCCCTTTTAGAGTTCTGACAGCAGTGTGCCCAGGTGACCAAGAAGGCCAATGGCATCTTGGCCTGTATCAGAAACTGTGTGACCAACAGGTCCAGGGAGGTTATTCTCCCTCTGTACTCGGCACTGGTGAGACCGCTCCTTGAATACTGTGTGCAGTTCTGGGCCCCTCAGCACAAGAAGGATGTTGACGCTCTGGAGAGTGTCCAGAGAAGAGCAACGAAACTGGTGAAGGGGCTCGAGAACAGGCCTTATGAGGAGCGGCTGAGAGAGCTGGGGTTGTTTAGCCTGGAGAAGAGGAGGCTGAGGGGAGACCTCATTGCTCTCTACAAATACCTGAAGGGAGGTTGTAGAGAGGAGGGAGCTGGCCTCTTCTCCCAGGTGTCAGGGGACAGGACAAGGGGGAATGGCCTCAAGCTCCGCCAGGGGAGGTTTAGGTTAGAGATTAGGAGGAAGTTTTTTACGGAAAGGGTCATTAGGCACTGGAATATGCTGCTCAGGGAGGTGGTTGATTCGCCTTCCCTGGAGGTGTTTAAGTTACGAGTAGACGAGGTCCTGAGGGACATGGTTTAGTGTTTTGTGGGAGTGGTTGGACTCGATGATCCAGTGGGTCTCTTCCGACCCAGTGATTCTGTGATTCTGTGATTCTGACTATTTGAGCAATTCTAAGGCACCTGCACTGTGTACCACATCTGTTTTCTGTGCTTTCCCATGCCTACCAGTACCTCAGAACTGTCCTTGCCAGTTTGTGGAGCCATGCTCCCAAAGGTGATTGTCTGTGTCCAAGTGCTTCCTTTTACTAAAAGCAGTTCTTAATTACTTAAAATGTTTCCCCAGGAAGTTATACAGAGGAACCCATTCATATGCTCATGTCTGTGGGTGGGGGATCACATCACTTTTCTGATCCTGTCATGCTCCTCTTCACCCATACTCAGACAGAAGAGCTTCCATGTGGTCAGAAGAACAAAAAGGTCCCTTCTCTGAGTAGGAACTGAATTTGGTCTTCTCTCTGTACCTTTCTGTGAAGGATTTGGAGAAGAAAATCCTGCACCTTACATGCTATGTGGGCAAATATATGGGCTTCTGGAAAATTAAGTTTTCCCTGCTGTGGAACACGAGGCAGATTGGGTCAACAGCGCTGCACAACCACTTAGGGAATCATAGAATCATAGAATTGTTTGGATGGAAAAGACCTTTGAGATGATTGAGTCCAACTCTACCTGTCCACTACTAAACCACATCCCTGAGCACCTTGTCTACCCATTTTTAAAAAACATTCAGGGATGGTGACTCAGTAAAGAATTCTTTTTCTAATCTGAACTTCCCTAGTCAAAGCTTGTGGCTATTCCCTCTCATTCTATCACCTACCACTTGGGAAAAAAGACCAGTACCCACCTCACTACAACCTCCTTTCAGGCAGTTGTAGACAGTGATAAGGTCTCCCCACCCCCCAATCTCCTTTTCTCTAGGCGAAAAAAATCCTGGTTCCCTCAGACAGTCCTCATAAGACTTGTGCTCCAGGCCCTTCACCAGGTTATTTGAAGGGAAGACTAGTAATTACAAAACTCCCTGATAAAGATTGCACAAAAGATGTGTAGTTTAGCACAAGGCAATTGCCTCTGTGAGCTGGAATTTATCCAGCTGGAATTTGGAAAGACTTTTAATCAGACAGAAAAGGTTAGAATTCCATCATCTTAAGTTCCAACATAAACTTCAAACAACAATGAAATTCAGATTTAGGTATGGAAACTGTTCTTTTAACTTGCTCTCTTTAATATGCCTCACTGCTTTGTCTGTATGACAGGAACCTTTGGTTGGGGAACACAGAGTTACAAGTAATCTGGCTTTACATAGAGTGACAGTGATGCTACAAGCCCTTCAGGAACTAGGGACAAGTTTCTCCAGAACTCACTTCTTGAAACATTAATAGCAACCTCTTCTGCCCTTGTTTATCTCAATGTCTCTCTTCTTATAGGGACAAGCTGCGGGACAAGGGGCTAGGTGACTCCCCATCATCCACTTGAGCAAATCGTGGGACATGGTTGACTATTAAACCCCTTCTTAGGCTCAGGAGTCTTCAAGTCCTTCAGAGCTTGGTAGATGGATGTTTGGAAACACTCATGGAGAACAGCATGGAGCTTGACTTGATGTTATGGAACATCCAAGTAATTTTTGTGGAGTTTTAACAATACAGCATCTATTATTTTCTGATATTACCTTTTTCTTCCTGTGCTTATAAGCTTTTCCCTCTTCCCAGTCTGTGCAAGAGTGGGAGAAAACATGGATTACTTTGGAAATCCAGCATGTTAAGAAGTCCAAGGCTAGTGCGAGGAAGTCAATCACCATATAGCTTTCCATCTCCTTCAGACAGTGTGGATAGAGCAACTAAGCCAGTATTTTAAGCAAGATGAATACACTTTGAAACAATTCCTCTCTGCCTGAAAGGAGAGAAATCCCAGGTGAGTATAGCACACATTCTCTGTGGTGTGCTCATTCCACAGATCCCTTCACTAGTTAGAAGCACATCAAACACTGTAAAAGTGTTTGGGGTTAGGATTTAAAAAAGATTTTTATCCAGCTAGTTATGTGTCATGTAAACAAGTGTCAGCAAGGGCTCCATTAATGCCTTTTGAAGACATGAATGTGGCAGATGTTTATAGGTCTTGGATTGTCCTCCTCGCCTGTGCCATTGTGCAGGCAAATGAAGGCTGTATGTGTGGAATTCCTCTCCTTACAATTCACAAGGCCACTGCAAGCAAATGCCAACTAAAAACTTCCTCTAAAAAACTTTTACCCACCAATCAGTCTACCACCATACACATTCAGCAGCAAGATGAGTGTACCAGTAGCTCCTTATAAAGTGATGGCTGTATAGGGGCCAGAAGGAAGTACAGCTCCCAGGGAAAGCTCTCTGACCACTTCTCTTGGCTTCTTCAACCAATAACTTTCAAGGCAAGGTTTCACTAACTCTTTTTTATAAAGACAGTGGAAAGGAATCAAAATAAGATCTCACCACCTGTGCGCCTACAATGTTTAAGCCATTCATAAATGAAACAAGGAGGGATGATCTGCATCCAAACATCTTTAAAGTTTACATGCCACACAGCACTAGTGACTCACATTTGTACCACAACTGCATAACTGGGGTCCCAGCTGACAGCGAACAGGTATGTTAAATTCTCAAAAGTAGAGTTGCTTCCTGATTTGAGATCAAAGGACCCAATCTATTACTACAGAGTTCCTTCATTTGGACCTGGTGAGATTGCTTTACAGAGTCCTGAGAGAATTGGCTGATGTGGTTGCCAAGCCATTCTCCATGATATTTATAAAGTCATGGCAGTCAGAAGTCCCTGGTGATTAGAAGAAGAGTAATATTCTCCACATTTTAAAAAAGGGTAGAAAAGCTGACCCTGGGGACCACCAACCTGTCAGCCCCACTTCTGAGCCTGGGAAGATCATGGAACAGATCCTCCTAGAAGCTAGGCTAAAGCACATGGAGGATGAGGAAGTGATTAGTGACAACCAGCATGGCTTCACCAAGGGCAGGTCTTGTCTACTCAAACTACTGGCTTTCTGTGGTGGGGTAACAACATCAGTGGACATGGGAAAAGTAATGGATGTAATCTATCTGGACGTAAAGCCTTTGACATGGTCTTCCACAACACACTCCTCTCTAAATTGGAGAGATATGGATTTGATGGGTATACAGTACAGTGGATAAGAAATTGGTTAGGTGGTCATATTCATAAAGTAGTGATCAGTAGCTCGATGTCCAGATGGAGATCCATGACAAGTGGTATCTCTCAGGGGTCCGTACTGGGACCAGTGCTGTTTAATATCTTCATGATTGATATAGACAGCAAAATCAAATGCACCGTCAGCCAAATTTGCAGATGATACCAAGCTGAGTGGTGCAGTTGCCACAGTGTAAGGATGGGATGTCATCCAGAGGGACCTGGACAAGATGGAGAAGTGGGCCTGTGTAGATCTCATGAGGTTCAACAAGGCCAAGTGCAAGGTCCTACACCTGGGTTGGGGCAATCCGCATTTTCAATACAGGATGAGGGATGATGTGATTGAGAGCTGCCTGTAGAGAAGGACTTGAGGGTGCCGATTGATGCGAAGCTTGACATGAGCGGGTAGTGTGTGCTCATAGCGCAGAAGGCCAACCATATCCTGGGCTGCATCAAAAAAGCATGGTCAGCAGGTTGAGGTCCCTTCCAACTCAAATCATTCTATGATTCTATGATTCACATACAAGTCAGCACTCATAACTCTTCTGTATACACAGAAAGATCATAAGCAGCTTAAGTTTCCATAATAGCTAACTAGCATCTATCAATCCAGTTCTAACGTGGAGCAAAATTGGCAAACTGAAGAACTCTCACCATTTGCTACAAGGGAGATTAGTTCTCCAATTAACACCATCTTTGATGGTTCATCCTGCCAAAAGATAAAAGCAGATCAATAACCACCATCTCTACAAAGAAACCACAGCTTGCCAACTAAATCTTAAAAAGAAAGTTGGCATACTTCCTGGGGTCGCATCAGCACTCATCAACATACATTAGCAGAGAATGTCTAAATCCCTTAATTTTAAGCCATGCAAGACCTAACTCTTCCTTCTAAAACTGAGCAACCTTGAAAGGGGAAAGGAGGAAAGGGAATGATCCAGTGGTTGCCATTTAAGCCCTAGTCTGGAGCTTTGTAAGCTACTCAGGGGCAATAGACAATCCAGCAAGTGGAAGAGCAACTGAGAAAGAAGTTTTACTACCCAGAGATGTCTCACATGCACAGGAGTAGACAGAGATATTTACAGAACGAGTGTTATGCATGCAGTGTTAATGCTAGGAATCTCAAGGACCCTGAACCAAAAAAAACCCACTATGGCTAGGTACTGATGATACACCAGGATCTATTTTTTTAGCTCTGGTTCAGAACTGCTTCAGCCCAAGGCAGGCAGTTCGTAACGGCGATTAGTTCTCAACAGAGCTATACATGGATTCGTGAAGCAGAATTCACCAAGTATTGTATTGTTCAACCACTAATTTGAGGGAAAACAAATGTCAAGTTATTCTCAAACTTTCAGTGGGTAAGGGGGCTAGTTTGCTGGCTTAGAGCTGTGCTGTGGAATGCAAATGCTCAATGGACCGCATTTGGTAAGCTGAATCTCTGCTGAGGGATGAACTGCCTTGCCAGTTGTGCATATCAAGTATAACAATTCTATGCAACAAAACTTGCCAAATACCTAATAAATATCCAGGTCCACAGTAAGCAAACCATAGTCCATGGACCTCAATACTTTGCATAAAACTCTCTGTGCAACCATGTGACCTTTATAGTGGTGGGGGTTTTGCTGATTTTTTTTTTCCCTAGTACACTTTACATAAAAGGTGAGTAATGAGGTAGTGAGTTTGGACAGTAGTATTTTATTTAAGCTCTGCTGATTCAATTGCTCCAGCCTTTTTCCTGCAGTAATTTCCCAGCCCTGCAACATATGATCCCCATGTCTGTGAGGAGATGTGGTGCTGTGGAGGTGGCTCTGGCAGTCCTCAGGAATAACCTTTCAGTAGAACAGCACAGAGAAGAGACCATGTGCTGCCAGTGGAGCAGTGAAGTCTAGGCTTGAACTTTTTTTCCTAACCACAGTCCTCTAACAGCTCAGTCAAACCCCAGAAGCACCAAATTATCTCAGCCTTGGCAGCGTTTCAGTACAGATTCAAGGTTAGAGTTTCACATCCCTTGCGATAATCTGGTAGGAGCAGGTATAGGCCTTTTGTCATTTTTCATAGCAATTCCTCTTCTCAAGGCCACTCTCTGTCCTTCTTCCCCTCCCTCTAGGGCTTTGAGGAAGTTCAGATCTCCATCCAGCCTGTATAGTGGGAGAGGGAAGAAAAATGCTTACTCTGACACCCTAAAGACTTTCTGAGATGGTTGAGAGTCATGTCCTGTATCCCCGTGGAGAAAGCCAATCCATGTCAGGTTTCAAAGCAACGTGAAAGAGGTGGCTTGCCAGCCCTCAGGAGAAGCTGCCAATGGTAGGAAAGCAGCCACTAAGGCTCAGAGGATGGGCAGGAAGCTGCTGGAAGTTGACCAAAATATGATGCGTATGCAGCCAGGGCAGGCTGGTTCCAACAGAGCATAGTGGAAGTAGGTCATGCCTTTATGGAGGATCTGTCCAGATGCCAGATCAGCTACTCCCCACCCAGGAGGAAACATGGATATCTCCTTCACAGGAGATAGAAGAGCTGGAGGTGACAAACTGCAAACATGACAAATAAGCACACATTGCCCTTTCTGTCTGCCTCCATCCCAGTCCTTTAGGAATAATGTAAATTCACAAACATTTCTAATGATCTGCTTCTAGTGGGACCCCTCACTCATTTTACCTCATTTCACAGAAATAGAGGTGGAGTGATGGCCTTTCACTGCAGCCTTTTAAGAGGACATGTAGGAACAAAAGCTGTCACAGTCCTGCCGAGAGCTGTTAGCCGCCATCATAGTCTGAGAGGTGCGCGCCAACTGCAGCCCTTCCATTTTTCCCAGAAGCTTATTTACTCTTCCAGCTTCTTGCAGCAGACATGTATGTTGGAGATGTGATTTAAGTGGAAAGGCTGCCAAAGTCAGGATGACAAAGGGCTAGCAGACTCACCTTAGCCACTCAGAGATCTGAGAAAAGAAAAGTGCTCACCATCTCCAGGGCTGATCAGACCTGTTCACCACCAATTTCTCCCACTTCAGTCAAGAAAAATGCCTTTAAAGGACACCAGTGCCCTGACTGGAGGCTTGACATAAAGCCACCAGACCTTCCAATGAGTTTACAGCATTCGTTTTTCTTTAGGCGCTTCAAAGCATCAGACACAACCTCATCACCTGCCCCAAATTCCTTTAGTGGAAGGGCAAGAGAAAGGAGCGCTTCCCAGCCCCATGAGAAGCTACTGATGCCAGCAAGAGACAGTGGGCAAAAGGCTGCTTCCAAGAGAGGCAGGCTGCTGCTGTCAGCTCACCAGAAATGAGTGTGCAAAATACCCAGCATGTTACAGCCAGGTATCATTTGTATTCAATGGTATATCCAAGAAGGAAGGGAAAGGGGAAAAGAAAGAGGCTCTTAACTTCTGCTCACAAAAATGAGATAAGGTATGAGGAGAGGAAGAGTAATTTTTACAGCCCCAGAAAACAGCTGTTTACTTCCTAAAGAAGTGGAAGTGCAAACACCGAATGTTGTACAAGAACAAAAAACACACTACAGTTTGCTAGATTTCAGATAAACATCTTCAAATGCCATATTAGGTAGATAAGTGCATATTAAAAGAGAAAAACATGAGTTCAATGCATTCAAACATGAGTGCAGTTATTATGCTGCACCTCTGTATATCAGCTGTGCTGGGTCAAAGACTTCAAGCAATCATTAAACCACCCTGCTTCCCAGAGGTCCTAAACACTGGCATGCTCACCTCTTTGTACAGGGTACACTGGATTTAAGACCATTGTTTAAAAACTGGGAGGTGAAAAAAAGGAACTTCATTTGAATGTTCTATTTCAGAGACAGATGTCAGATCATAGAATCATAGACTAATAGAACAACCAGGTTGGAAGAGACCCACCAGATCATCGAGTCCAACCATTCCTATCAAACACTAAACCATGCCCTTCAGCACCTCGTCCACCAAGCTAATAAGCATGGACAGGTTTCAAAGTGAACTCGTTATCTGTTAGGAGATGGAAGGATGGACATTTTTAACTTTCCCTGTGTTGGTTTCACAAGAACTCTTCCAATCAAGAGGGCTCCCAAGCCATGTTGAGAAAAGCATCCCACCTTGAAAAAGCCTCACTCCCTACATTCACAAAGCCTGGTCACACCAAGGTGTATTTCTAAACACCAGGACAGGTGCCCACAGAATTGTGCTCTGGATCACTGGTAGCGTTCAGTGAGCTGACCAGAGGCATCATTGCAGCTCATCCATGCAGACCTGACACCAAACAGAGCATGGTCATGGGTTACACACTCAGAAATTCTTTTTCCTTCATGGTCCAGAAGTTCAACGTTCCAGACAAAAGTTCAAATCTTATTTTTAAGCAAAAGAGTTTAGACAGCATGAATTAAAAGATAAACAAGCACTTTAGTCAGCAGTCAGTGTGACAAACATGATAACACAGCAGCACCATTGCACTTCCTTCTTCACTTTGTGCATGCCCAGTACAGTTCGCAGCACACCAAATATCTTTGCTAGAAAGACTGTTGTAAAGTCAGGCAACTACAGGGGTGACAGCAATCCACAAAACACTCAAATAGATACACCAGGAGACAAAGAAGAAAAATAAAAGGAAAAACTGGGCAAGAAGCCAGTGTTGATCAATAAAACTAACTGGTAGATTTTAATTGTAAACTCCTGATCTCAATACATAAAGAGTGTACATACACACAGAGTTTTAGAAACATTTTACTACATTGCATACCTCTTTTTTAAAATCCCAAGATACTTTGGATGAACGCTGTTTTTAAAGAAATTACTTCTGGACATGAACAAGCTCTCCATATCAGAGGGCTCCATATCACTCCAACAAACCAACCTTCTGTGACAAGTTTGTAGTAGCTTCATGTATATGTACAGTTTTATACACAGAGATACATGTACACATTTGGTATATAAAAGCACAGAAATTTGTAAAGTAGGAAATTAGAAGTTCTCCTACCAATAAATTACATATCATTCTGAGTCCCTCAGTTACTTCTGCTGAATAACAGCCACTGAAGACTAAGCCTGGGCATTTTTGCTGTTTCCTGATCTGAATACAGAACAAAAACAGGATCATAATTTACTACAGAAGACAATGAAATATCTTATAATTGTAAATATCTGTAGAAAGAGAATATAAATCCTGTTCCTTGGTATTTCCCCTCCACCCTCTGCTACTACCACCACCCCTTCCAGCTCTGGGGCCTCTCCTCTGCTTGCATGGAAGATTTGACGTTCATCTTAAAACCATAAATTACTCACAAACAGCTACTGAAAGTAGGAATGACCGTAAGGTAACACTTCCACAAAGCAATAGAGCTTCCTGGCAAGCTGATAAGAGTTTCCTGTTTTGAGTTTTAGGCTGAGTTTCTTATTTTCCTCATAAAACTTTACTCTCTCAAACATCTTACAAAAGGAAGGATCGTCAGGCAATTTTGCAATTACCCTCCTCCAAACATGCTGTGTTCAAAGTATGTTCTGTTTTGCTGAATGTGAAATGGGGATCCGGTCCAAGAAATCTGAGCACATCAGCTGAGAAAGCAGGTGAGAGGAGTATTTAAAGTCAATCACCACTTACGGATGATCGATCTGCTTCAGTGTGTATGCATCATTGTAACTTGCACTCTTTCCTCTCAGACTCTGCATTTTGTGCTGCCTGTAGCAACATTTTCTGTTTCTAGTGCAGGCAAAAACGTGCTGAAGTCTCCAGGGACATGAATTCTGCATTTAGCTATTACCTTTGAGGGCGGTATGACCATCTGGGTGCATATGCACGCTTGAGGATAGCAACTAGATGAGTGGCTCTTTCTGCTTATTACCATCCTGCTCTGTTTACATGGAGGAATCTCAGACACAAGTTTTCACTCAAAACCCTGAAGTCACCAGTGAACATTCCTGCAGTGATAGCCCCATGTTCACAGAAGACCAGGGATCACAAAGGGTTTCCCATGGGAAACCTCCTTTCCATCACCTCTACTGCTCTACTGCTTTCCATTTACACTTGAAAGGGACTTTTCCCACACGGGAGGTAGATCATGCCAATACATGTACACACAGAGAAATGTCACTGCAGTCAGGAGATGTGTACCTTGTGCAGTTGATTTACCTGTTAAGTTTGATGGATAAGTTTCTATTGGTTTTTTTGCCCCATAGAGCTGAAAAGGATAAGCCTGAAAAGAGCTGCCTGACTGAATTGCTAACAAGGAGCCATTAGGACCATCTTTGTGATCAGCAGTCCCTGTGGGACTTTCTACAGTGCCACCCTGCCCACAGAGCTGGTAAATGCCATGCAGCTCTGAGGAAAGCCCTGAGAGCATCTGGAAGTGTTTAAAAGATGTGTAAAAATGGTGCTCGGATAAATGGTTTAGTAGTGGACTTGACAGTGTTAGGTTTTCGGTTGAACTTGATGATCATCTTAAGGGTCTTTTGCAATGTAAACGATTCTATGATCCATCTGGCAGAGCCCTGAGGTGCCAAAGAACAAAAACACAGCTGTAACTGGTTGTATTTGTTGTACAAATCACAGTGGTAATGAATATACACAGCTATAGCACTGTTTTGGCAGCTGTATTTCAAGTAAGGAACTGCAGAAAAGGAGGAGATTTGGGATCTGTGGCTCAGGGTTTGTTTCATTAATATGGATCCACCAGAACTTTGCAAGACAGTGCTCAAAATCCAAACCAGATGTGCTGGTCCATCCCTTGCAAGTGACAAGGGAGTCACTTGGTCAGAACAGACCCTCAAGATGCATAAGTGCATCATGTCTAACATGGATACAGAAATGCTTGGTCAGAGAAAACCTTGGGCTGAGCATAGGACGGAGCAGTCAGAAACCGAACCCTTTGGCTCAGAAAGTTGTCAAGAAGCCACATGAAGAAGCTTTGAAAGAACCTTTTCTTGCTTGCCCAGGACACAGGACCTGGTCACAGCAAGTGATTCAAGGTAGTTAATTTAAGCCATTCTCATAGAGTATACTGCAAGGAGAAAAGCACTGCAAATCCCACCAAGAGCAGACATTGGCAGTAAGTTCCTTCTTGGTGTTCACTATCAGATTCTCAATCAGGCAAACAGCAAGAGCCCGCCGACAGGGGAGAAGCTCAAGGTTTAATTTTAGCTTGCACTACCAGTGCATATCTCTCCCTTTTATTTTTAATCTGCACTTCATGTAAAAATAGAATTTCCTGTCACCTGATAAGGGATTCCTGTTTTTGTGGTAGGTCTGCATTCTTGGGAAGCTCGTGCCTATGGGTTATTGATGGGTGCTTCAAAGCACAGTGGCCTGGCCAAGGGGGAAGGACAGTTTGGGATTTACATTGTTCCTGCTCACCTTACGGGAAAAAAAAGTAAAGCAGTTTTCCCCCATCCACAAATTCCCACCAGATTTAGCATTTCCGGAACCCTGGTTTGGAAAAATCTCCATTTGCCTGAATATTTTTAGTAGCAGCGTTATGATTTGCATCCTTCCCAGGTAGATGTTAGTAAAAAACAGAGCGCTTCAAGGTGTATCCTGCCTTTTAAACCTGCTCATCAATCAGCAGATAAATAAAAGCACACAAGAACAGTCATTTCTCCCACCCTTTCTGCTCCTCTACAACACAGCACCCATGTGACCTGACACAGGTACCCATGCTCCCCACAGAGGCCCTGAAGCATTATATATAGAATCATAGAATCACCAGATTGGAAGAGACCCATCGGATCATCGAGTCCAACCATTCCTATCAAACACAAAATCATGTCCCTCAGCACCTCGTCCACCTGTCCCTTAAACACCTCCAGGGAAAGTGAATCAACTACCTCCCTGGGCAGCCTGTTCCAGTGCTCAATGACCCTTTCTGTGAAAATTTTTTTCCTAATGTTCAGCCTAAACCTCCCCTGGCAGAGCTTGAGGCCATTCCCTCTCGTCCTGTCCCCTGTCACTTGGGAGAAGAGGCCTGCCTAAGGAGGTTGCTCCACAGATTTGCCTGCACTTGGCAGGCCACAGGAGTAATGCATTTTCAAGGTAGGCTGTTTCAAGCCTAAATGCCAATGATTTTCAGTCTCTGTAATGCAAAAAAAAATTGGTTTTCTTAGCTGTGTCTGCACCAGGCAGGTAGTCACACACCAAAACCTTATTTGAAAGCCACCAAGGTCACAAGCTTTGCCACCTGCCAGTTCCTTGCTCTTCTTGCCTGCTTTTCTCTGTGACCAGGGAAGAACTCCTCAAGTACTAAAGCGAGATGCAGCAAGAGGGAGATGTTGAGGAATTCCCACATTTCCCGAGTCTCAGGCAGGAGTTTCCCTCAACCTCCTGGTTCCTCCTGGTAAGTGAGTAAAAAGGGAGTGATGGTTTTCCCCAAGAAGAGAAAAAGTGCATTGTTTTTCCCCTTTAAGAAAAGAATAAATCTCAGTTCTGTCAATGGAGGTGTGGATGTAAAAGATGTGGCATTCAGGACTGAAAGCAGTTTCCACTGCAGCCCATTTCCAAGAAATGTTTTTGCGGTGGGAGGTGGGTTCGGGTGGAGTGTGTCAGAGATGTGCAGGCAAGGTTTTCCTCCTCACATTCTTGAATCTAATGGGCCATTCCTGGGCACTCTGTCTCAGTGTGTGGAATGGCTCAGAAAGTCAATATGGGCAAGAACAGCATGAAAAATATCCCTTTAGGTGAACCTGAGAAATACCACTGCTGCTAACTCTCAGGCTGGGGAGAGCAAGGGGGACAGGGAAGCAAAAAGTGCCTTCAGGTCACTGTTGCTGGGGAAGCTCAAGCCTTCAAAGAGGGAGGACATATCCCGCAACTGAGAGAAGCTTCGTGCTGACTTCTCCATGAAATGGTTAAACAAAGACCCTCAGGTCTGACCCTAGCACACTTATCCTCTAACTCCATTTCCCGGGCTTTTTGCCACAGAGCCTGCAGTGCTTTTGCATGTATGCATGTCCTAATTTTCTTTCTAAAAATGATAGATCCCAATACAAAAATTGAACTATTTTACTTAAATAAGACCAGGGGAATGGAAATATTGCAGTACAACAGGACCACTATTGCATCACTTTTATTAATTAAATGAAAATCAAAATGTAAGTAGCTGTTCCTCCTGTGCCAGTGCTCAATGCCACCTCTCCATCAGTCATCTTCTTTGCCTTCATCTTCATCAGGAGAATCAGCTGAAGATGCTCAAACAGAGTGCAGTGACTAGTTGGGGTCACAAGCTCCCAGAGGCAAACCTGCTGCAAGATCTTAGGTAAGAGTTTCCTACAGCATATATGAAATCCGTTTCCAGAGAGATTCCAAAATGTGATTTGTTCTCATGAACAGAGGACCTAAGTGTAGGGTAAGATGAAGGTTCATAGAGTCAGGCATCCCCTGGGGTGGAATAGTTGTTCATCCTTCCTGGACCTTTCTTCAGGCTTGGAGGTTTCTGGTACACGATGTTAGTCCTCTCTTACTCTGTTAGTTAAGAGTTTGTAGTGGTTTGCTGCTTTTAAATTCACCACATAGGGCAGATGGAGCAACAGTGTGTGACATCTAGCCACTGCTGCATTTATCCCCTGCACTAAGAAGCAGAGCTGAAATCCTTTGGGCTTTTTCAGGTTCAAAACTGCCTCAGCTCCAGGATCTGCTGCTCCATTAGTTAAGGTTGTGCGTGAAAGGATGGAGATTGCTCATTTGCATAATTTTTCTTTTCAAGGTATTTTCAGTGGTTCCAGGCTCTTTTATTTCCAAAACCTCTTTTTTGTTCTATGGAAATGTGATGCTGTAGATGAGGAGGAGGTGCTTCCCTTGTCTCCAGTCTGTTTGGTGAGACTGAAATCAAATGTGCTTCAGCACCTACAGGGAGACAAATGCAGTCTTGCTAAGAAGCGTTTCCACAACTGTTTGAGAACAATCACTTGAGGGTAAAAATCACATTTAAATCAATGTAATTTATCCCTTTGCATCCACATGCTGCAATTGTACACCCCAAAATGCAGGGGTCATGACAAAAGTCATATGCCGTTGTCAGTAGCAAGGCTGCTTGTGATGTTCTTCATGGAGTGGTGGAGTCATACGTAGCAGCCAATGGAAGACTTTGCAATGAGGCAACAGTCCTTGTCAATGAAGATTTACATGTAGATAAAGATGAGTGACAGAAGTGCAGGGCTCTCATATTCTCATCTTATCAAATACCTCTAGATGGCTCCACCAAAGCCCTGAACTTGTAGAGAGCCCTTGACCCATACTTGCCATGTAGGATCCTCAGAGATGAGAAGGAGGGAAGGGTCGTGTTTTTTTCACAGAATAAATACGTCTGCAGATATGCCTAATATACAGACAGGAAAGTTTTATCAATAAAAGTATGGGAGGAGGAGGCAATTTGCCAGCTTTGAATGAGGGAAGCCATCTTAATTTGCCATCTTGGTTCAGACTAAATCCAAAAATGCTGGGAAAAGAAAACTAATGGGAAGAGAAACAAGCTTCTCTTTTCTTCACTTTTAGATAAAAAACAAGACTGAAGAAATTTTAAAAAACCAAAAAAATGACCAATTTTGACATCAAGAAGGAGGATGTTGGATTGAACATGAGCTACAGACTGCATTGGATCTGTGAGCTCCTGGCATTTTCTCACAGTACCTGCCCCAAAGTGAAATTGGCAGAGCTTCCGTAGCAGCTACCAAGTCTCCATCAGGATAAAACAGGTGCCTGATCCCCCAGGACAAGAAAATTCCTCTCCTCTGACATGTCTAAGCACTGGTGGTGGTGTGAAGCTTCAAATTCATGCATATTTTGTCCTCCCTAGACCTTCCCTGTCAGGCAAGTAGCCAGTGGTCTCTGCAAGCAATTAATTTTAAAATGAATAAATGTTAAATGAATGTTTGGGGATTCCTGGTTGTGCCTATCCATGATGGGCTGCCCAGCTCCTTCCAAAACATGTCAGGTATTCACTTTGTTTGTAGGAGCATGCAATATATGGGAGAAGAACACAGAGCATCCCTCAGCTCTATGTGATCGGGCAGGGAATGAAAGCTCTCACATCCACAAGACCCACAAGACATCCACAAGACAGCTCTGGGTGGCTGTCACTGAGCAGGGACACCATGTGGTGTACCTCCAACTGACTCCTGTGGCTGCTGATTCTTGGACAAGGATTGTGTTGAGGAAAGGCACTCTACCAGCTGGCTGGACAAAGCTGGACATCAACCCTTGCCAGCACAGCTCCAGCTTTGCCTCTGGCCCTGCTTACAGGCAAGTCCTGTTAGCTGTGGGAATGCTTGAGGCTCAGGGCCAATGAGGGATGGCGGTATGCAGGCATGATGAGCCTGGTCTCCCTGGATGGGGTCAGATGCCTGGTGCCCATGGAAGAGTTGGTGTAATCCAGGCACAGCCAAATAGACGAAAGCCCTGCAGCTGATTCCACTGTGATGCCTCCTGAACTGTGTCACACCAGGGAGTGCCACGCCTTTGGGAAAAACAGCGGCAAGTAGAGTTCCAATTTGTGGTTCACATCACACAGACTCCAAAACCAGCTTGTGGGATAGGAAGACTGATGAGGCCACAGGTGTCTACAGTTCTATATCCCACAGGAGTTAGCAGAAGCAGAAGGGGGGTAGTGTGGGGCTGGCAATGAGGGCCAAGATCTGCCTTTCATGTGCATCTGCCCCTGACCTTAATGCCACCAATGGGGAACAAGACAGGCATTGATGACCTTGCTGTGCCCTCTCCAACTAGACCAAAGTAACCAGGCCACACCATGCATCACACCAGTGGCATTAAGAAGCTTGAGGCTGCCATGCCTGACTGCAGCAGTCCATGAGTCCCACGCTGTGTCTCTCCCCAGGTTGAAGTAGATGTGTCATTTTCCTTTCACAGGAAGTGGAGCAGCCTTATCTAAATATAAACAACCTGGGAGTATTTGCTAGGTCATTGTCAGAGCAAAAAAGTAAAACAAACACACTCTTTCCCCCCTGCCACTTCTGGTACAGTAAAGCAGTCAGGACCTGAGACTCCAGAGTTCCCAAAAACATTACTCATCAGAAATAATATCTCACAAAAACAAGTGTGGAGGTGGCCAAAGTAAGCCATGTTCCCACCTTCTCTACAAGCTGTTCAAAAAACTCATATATCTCTGAATATTTAAGAGTTGCTATACGAATAAAGGAAACAATCAGCAACCAAGAAAATGTGATAGCTAGCAGCATAACACAAGAGTATTCCCTTGGAAGAGGTCAGAAGCCATAGGCAGACGTCTGGGTGCCCTCTAAAACAAATGCAGTGTTCAGGGAACTTCTGCAAAAGCCAGTCCCTGAGCCAAAAGCTTTCTGAGAAAACATCCCCATATGCCCAGCAACGGACATGTGCAAGAGCTTTCCTCATCCAGCCAGGCAGCAGCAAAAACTAGTGGGGCAAAAAGGGGAAAGGTCTGCCATAAATGTAAAAAAAAAGGTGCTTTCCTCCAAAAAACAGGACAGGCACAAGATATGAAGCCTGGGGAAAGGGTCTGTGTTTTGCAATGAGAGAGCCAAGACTCAGGAAAACAGGACCCATGGGAGACAGAAGCCTGTGAGATCTCATCTTGCTTTGCCCATCTCCTCCCAGCCCACACCTTCCCTTCCCTTCAGGGACTGTAGGAGGCAGATCAAAGTCTGGTTCCGGTGAGCAATGTTTCACATCTGAGGTTTTCTTCCCTCCATCCCAGTGTTTTTCACTATCATCATCTCTTTTTCAGGTCTTGAGATATTTAAGACCCACATCTCCAACACTGTGGCCACCCAAGAAAAGCTGTACAATCTCTGTGAAGCTGGGATTCAAGCAGTGGCATTGACCTCACATCAGTGAGGTGGAGAAGTGGTTCCTGAGGATGCTTTAAGAAAAACTCTTTTACTCATATCCCAGATTGAAGAGCAGTCCAAAGGGGAGAAATATCTGGATGAAATAAATAAGCATCTGCCTGGCTTGTTTGTAAGTGCTTCAGGTCTCCCCAAGGCCCTTGTGGTGCTACTGCATCTTGGAAGTCAGAGGAAGTGGGAGGAAGGCCAGAGGAGCCTGGAGGTAGTTGCAATGAAAAGCAAGACCAGGATCTGCTTAGAGAAACGTTTAGCACTAAAAGATTTTGTGCTGTCTGGGCAGCACCATGAAGCTCTGTGGGTAGCTGCTGGGATGGAAGTGATTGCCATCTGTCCTATGACCATCCTTCCCCTGCACACATGAACACACACAGACTGAAACACACACTATTTATATTTTTTCTCCATGGGATTCCCATCTGCTCCCACAGACAGCTGATGGCTGCAATTCGCTTGGGTTTTAAGACATTCAGGCCATTGAATCCCATGGTCCATGTCTCCAAGGAAAATGTCTGTGTCCCTAATAAAACAAGGAGAGGTGACATGCAGCAGAAGTTGCATGGCTTCCTCAGCCTCTCCACCATGGTTAGATATTCATGCTGATGTAGGCCCAGCTGAGTTGACGCAAAGTTTAACATCTTATCTAGTAATTAAGAAAAACCTCTCAACACAGCATCACTAATTATATGAATCCTCCCTAAATTACTAGTTCATAGCACCTTGTAAAATCCTCATGTAATACCTTTAGAAAAAAAAATGACACTCAGCACTGGCAGTAAGCCACACAGCCCACACAGCAGTTGCATAGCGCTTTGGGTGTTTATGAGCCTTTTTTAAAAAAAAATAAAAATAAACATCTAAAATGTACATTTCCCCAATGCTTCAGCTCTAAGGAGTATTAAAAGCAGCACCTTGACTCAGCCTACTCCATAAACATCCTGCTGCCCCTGGACAGCCCAATACTGTCTTCCTCTCAGGATGAGGAGCTGAATAAGAAGTGACAATCACAGCTCCTGCCTGTGGGAAAACAGGAAGCACCAGAGTTGTACAACCACTCCAAACATTGTCCTACCTGCTCTGTTCCTTGGGTGCAATGTGAACTTGCTTTTCTTTCCTTTCCATGTTGCATAACTATTTCTGACCCAGTGCTGGCTAGTCCCAGCATACTGCTGCATGGGACAGTCTCTGTGGCCTCTGGCTTCTCCCCACCCGCCTAAAGCCAGCCTGGTGCTCTCTGTCCAACACAGAAGGACAAACTTCCACCTTTCTAACTCACCGTGTGGTGGCAGCACCGAATACAACCACTGGAGGAAATGGAGACAGGCCTAGGGCAGATTGGTTCATCTCACAGTTTCCTACATCTGGTAAGAGCTATATAGAAAATCCCAGTTCATCTCCACCAGGAAGCAGCCAAGCCCAGATGCTTTCAGACACATATTTTAAATAATCATGAGACTAAAGGAGCTGATGTTTACAGACTTGCTCCTGTTCAAGCATGAAAGTGCTAAAACTGGTCCAAAGCAGTCCCTGTGACTAAGGCAATCCTGTGGGAAGGCAATAGGGTTAGTCTGCCGTGGGAGATGTGCAGCCAAATTTCTCCATAAGGATGCAGAGAGGAGCTTGGGGAATTAGATGTGATGGAGAAAAGGCCACCCACTCAGCTTGCAGCACCCCCAGTTTATCCACAAATAGCCACTCCCTCTCTTGACTTTATGTTTGATTTCAAGGAACCCCTTCCACTGAGAGCAACACATCCCCAGCCAGTGGCCTGGCTCTCAAAATCATCCTTCCTGAAGGCAAGAGACTCTTCCTGTATACTCTGATGGCCATTCCTCCTCTGGTTGCTTCTGTGTTTCTGCCTAGTAATGTACCCAACATCACATGTAAACTGTAGATGTCATACCCAAGTTTCCAGACAAGAGGGGAAAGAAGAAAAAAGTTTCCTATCCACTCCTCCTGTACTTGCAATGTAAAAACATCCCTCACCAAATGAGGCAGCATTTGCCATCCCTTTCCAAAGTTCACATTCCCACAAGCACAGGCAGACACAGGGAGAAGTAAGGAACAAGACAGGGGACCGGTACACCAGTGTCCGCAAATCATAGTCACACAATACTTTGCAAAATTTGGAACTGTGGGAAGAATGTGGGAAGGCAGAAGACGGGGATGTTTATTAACGAATAATAATATCTCCACAGGGTTTGCAAACTATGAAAAAAAACAAAAAGAGGGCCTAAGGCAAGACAGCTGAGCCATCAGTGAAGCTAAATCTGGAAATCCTTATTCAGGAAATCCTATTGGTGGTGCAAAGAAAAAGATAACAGCTTTTTCTCATGTCATGGAAGTAAGAATTTTCCTAAATAAAGTGAAGTCTCAAATTAAGTCCCTAATTAATTAATTACCTCATGTAATTAATTACTAATTCACATCAAGCATTTAAATAGTAAGGCGCAAGTACATTTCCACACTTGGCTGAGCAAACTCTGGAGAAAAACATCACTGTGTTAACCATTTAAATGGCAGATATAAGTTAAACGGGAAGAAAAGAAGTTCCCTGGTTCTCTTCCCTGTTCCTACATCCACAGCAGTTTCAGGCATCTTTGGGAGCCACACAGTAGTGCCAGCTGTGTGAAGTCCTTGCCCCCCCAGATCATGAGTACAACTCTTGATGATGAGGAAGACCACTGAGTGGGTTTTATACGTGCTTCTGAATGATGTTTGATTGTTAATGCCTACAAGTCCCCAGGGAGCATCACTAGGTGGCAGGGCTTAGCACTGCTCTGGCACCGCCTGGCATGGAGAGGGAATTCAACCTCTAGTTAATGATGTTAACCTCTACTAGAGAGGAGAAATCTGCATTTGGGACACAATCCCCCAGGCACCTCAGCTGAAGTAGCCACAGCAATGCAGCCACTTCCCAGAAGCAGTTCCAGAGCAGTTTATTCCCGTTTGCAGGTCACAAAGGCAGAGCAGATGCCCATGCTCTCTCAAACATCCCATACTAATAAAGCTTTATAACTTCCATTTTCTTGCAATGCAGAGAAAAGGGGATTTTTCACTATTTTTACTGTTAAACAAAACTAAACTGCATTTCTTCCTAGCAGTTTCAGCTGCACTTTTGCTCGCAAGTGCTGAAGTTGGGGCAGTCCCTGCTGAAATATTTTAATGCAGGAAGACACGTGTTGCTGCCACCTGCTTAAGACAATTTGCAGAGTTCTTTCTGCCCTTTCACTTATTAACCTTACTGCAGAGTGCTAACAGAAAAGGACCTCCTTGTGCTTGGCCTGGTGCACTGGTGGCTGGATGGGCTGCTACAGCAGTCCCTGGAAGGGTCTGCCTCTCAAGCATGTGGCTGGAAAGGACACAGTTTTAGGAGCTGCAAAGGAGAATAGCTGCTGAACACCAGTTTGGTCACCCAAAGAATGTATTTTGTGTTGCTCTCCACATCACCTAACCAGTGCTGGGGAAAAAGGGGGGTATGCTGCATTGTATAGAGACCTACGCTGCAGTCGTTTCCTGATGATTGTCAAAGCAATTGTTGGTTGGTACACAAGTAACACTTATTTATGGCCTCAAGTTGTGCCGGGGAGGTTCAGATTTGATATCAGGAAAACTTTCTTCACTGAAAGGGTTATCAAGTGTTGAAACAGGCTGCCCAGGGAGGTGGTTGAATCACCATCCCTGGAGGCGTTTAACAGATGTGTAGATGAAGTGCTTAGGGATATGATTTAGTAATGGACAGGTATGTTTGTACTTGATGATTTCGAAGGCCTTTTCCAACCTAGTGATTCTATGATTTTCAGTTAATATGTATCTTTCACTCAGGCATCCTCCTGCCCTAACACCCATCAGGCTGAGAGAAGAACTTATAGCATTGCAGCTCAAAATAAAATGCGTTATCTTCTGCTGGAAAGAGTGCCCTTTCACTCCTGCTCCCACACACCTTGAACTTGGGCTGTACTCTGCTTCTCCTGAATTTGGGGGGACAGGTTGCAGAGACATGTTCAGCAGAGTCTGCCCGCAAGACCTGATCTCACAACATGGGGATCCCATGACCTGGAAGAAACACATTCTCCTTGCTGAGCGATTAAAAGCATTTAACAGCTTTTCCTAGAGTCCCAGCAGCTTTCCCAAAGCTCGAAGGAGACCCAGCAGACTCTAAAAGTCACAAATGTGGTCTTGATGGCCGTGAAATTAAGTTATTGAAACCGCAATAGGTAAGAGTTGCACGTACCCCACCCCTCCATTGCCAGCCCGGGCGCAGGCAGTGGTTCCTTGAGCCTGAAGCACCCTCTGCTGGGAAAACCACGGTTGTCCAAAAAACAAAAAAATCCAGCCTTGGTAGAAGACTGGGCACCGGCGGGGGTAGGTTTCTGTCCCACAGGGTTGCTTCATTGCCAGGCCCCCGTGGAAAACAGTCATAGAATCTTAGAATCACCAGATTGGAAGACACCCATCGGATCATCGAGTCCAACCGTTCCTATCAAACACTAAACCATGTCCCCTCAGTGCCTCGTCCACCCATGCCTTAAAACACCTCCAGGGAAAGTGAATCAACCACCTCCCTGGATAGCCTGTTCCAGTGCTCAATGACTCTTTCTGTGAAAATTTTTTCCTGATGTTCAGCCTAAACCTCCCCTGGCAGAGCTTGAGGCCATTCCCTCTCGTCCTATCCCCTGTCACTTAGGAGAAGAGGCCAGCTCCCTCCTCTCCACAACCTCCCTTCAGGTAGTTGTAGAGAGCAATGAGGTCTCCCCTCAGCCTCCTCTTCCCCAGGCTAAACAGGCATCCCCAGCTCTCTCAGTCACTCCTCATAAGGCCTGTTCTCCAGCCTCTTCGCCAGCTTTGTTGCTCTTCTCTGGACATGCTCCAGAGCCTAAACATCCTTCTTGTGGTGAGGGGCCCAGAACTGAACACAGTATTCAAAGTGTGGTCTCACCAGTACCAAGTACATATGGACAATAACCTCCCTGGACCTGCTGGTCACACCGTTTGTGATCCAAGTCAAGATGCCATTGGCCTGCTTGGCCACCTGGGCACACTGCTGGCTCATGTTCAGTCACTGTCAACCAACACCCCCAGGTCCTTCTCCTCCAGGCAGCTTTCCAGCCAGACTTCTCCTAGTCTGTAGCTCTGCACAGGGTTGTTGCGCCCCAAGTGCAGGACCTGGCCCTTGGCCTTGTTAAACCTCATGCCATTTGACTCTGGGAAGGATCCACCCTTTGTAACACCAAGGATGAGCTGAAATAAAATTGTCACAGACTTTTACCACAGCACTAGTTTCCACAATATTTTTTTGCTTTATTTTGCAATATTGTGATATTCACAGAGAATTCCGCATACATTCATGTGACAAAGGCACTGATTCTACAGTGCTCATTAAAACTGTCAATTACAACTGACCTAAAACAATTGCTAAAAACTTGATCTTCCTCTCTCATCAAAGGACATGCAACTAATAGCATTAATACATCAGATCAGGTAGCATCCTTTCACCCTTCCACAAAGTATCCAGCTATTTCAATTATTACTTAAGTGCCTTTGTCATGCATAATACATTACAGTTTAGCAAGATGGCATAGTTGTTCTTCTGAGGAACCAGTTCTGAAAGGAGAGAAGGGGCACATCTCCAATTATGTGTAACATTAGAATCATGCATCCCTACTGCATTTCACTGAAAACTACAAGGAAAGTGTCATTTTCTCTTCATAAGTAGCTTTCCCTTCTTTGGCAATTGTAAGCTAAAATCCCAAGCAACAAGATGTGTATGAAGATCTGATGCAGCACCTCAAAGGACAGTCACAGCAGGAGAGCTGGTCTTCCACGGCTTTGTAGCACAGACTACACTTTCAGACAGGCAGTATCAACTCTTCCTCTCAGTCCTCTACAGTGGGTCCCAGTCCTTCCCTAAGTTATCTAGCACTTAGTTCCATGGGAAAGCAGTGTATGAAATGTTAAGACACCAAGAGATGAAATGAAAACCTCAGCTTCATATTCCTTAGGGTCTCAATCCCACCCATAGCCCAGTCAGCTATTACACTGATCTCACTGTAAATTCCTGTTAGTCCTCAAGCTTCCCTCTTTCATACACCCTCAAAGCCAGTTTCTGCAATTACTTTGTATACCCAATTTTATACCATTTCTCCTACTTCCTCCGCTCAGGTGTTTGAACTCATCTGCATTCAATTCAATTCCAGTGCACCCCTAAAGAAAGACTTTCCCCCCCTCCATCAACCAGTAGCTGTGAAAGAGTAATAAGAGGGCCCTGAGCTAGGGAAGGCAAGGACTCCATTACAGTCCTCAGGTTCACCTATACTGCAGCAAAAATGGTTCCACAGGCTAAGGTTTGCACTGAACCACTCCACTCTAATGACCGCATATACACAGAATTTGGCAAATGCACATCAAGCTGATGCACAAAGTGAATAATAAGATACTTGATAAATATAGTTTTTAAAAAATCCACCTAATCAGGCAGTCACCACAGCAAACCTATTCTGAAACAATGATAAAGGTGCTCCCAGGACCATGGAGGATAAAGAGCACTTAGTCATCCCGTTAGTGACATCCCATCGTGTCCCAGGACTCTCAGAGGGAGCAGGCCTCTTATGAGCACTTGGTAGCTTTCTCTTGAGACAATGCTGGAAGCTCCTTGATACCACATTCTCTCAGTATTCCATATTATCACACATTACATTCCTTTTGAATTTCTCCTTGGTCTGGTTTGAATGACTGTGTCTGGTTGTTGCACGAGTTCCAATGTCACAGAAACAGTGCCTATATTGATACTTTACAGACATTGCATTTTGTATCTTTTCCTGGACATTCAAGAACGGGGATACACAGGCTCCAATATCTGTTCCTGCACACAAATAATCACATTTTCTTCTCTAAGATGTTTTTTGCATATTGTTAGCTTTCTAGAGAAACAAAAATGTGTTCTTGCCTAGTACGTCAGAGCTTAAGAAACACCATTATCATATTTCAATTAATAAAACAATTACACAGCAAGCCCAGCAGGCACAAAACACTTTCTGCAACTCACATATACACATGCCCCTTTTCCAGATAGTAGAACTACAATCCTTTAATTTGGGAAATAAATCTACACATTTCCAAACTATATGCCCTGGAGTGCTTCCAAAAAATATTTCAAACTGTACATACATTCTTGGACCTCCTCAGACGGAGTACATGAGCAAAATTTTATATAAGGCAATGGAGTTACATAGTCTTACACCATATTTTTTTGATGGCCCTAGGAGTGCAAAAATAGGAAAAGGACACTTTCACAAAGCTCTGGGCCAGAGAAACTGATAAAAGTTTGCATGTTATGAGCAGGTACAGTACATGGCTGTCACCATCTAGAGAGAATATGATGTACAGTGTTATATCTGACAGTGGCAAAACCTGTGAAGAGAGATGCCCAGCTCCTAAAAGATTGTGGAGAGAAGAAAGTTGTGGAGGTACAGGGAGAAAAGGTTGAGCATGTCAAATGAATCCATATCTTGCTGGAACTCTTCTTGGTATCCTCAGGTTTTGTCTTTAATCAGGGAAAATAAAGTAGCATGTGAACTAAAAATTAATTAGAGCTCTGGTGTAGACATACCAATTCTTGTTTAACTTAAGATAAATTAGCTACTGGTCATATTTTAGGGTTTTCAGAATCACTTTTGTTGCATAGGTAAGACCATCATCATTAGCTAACATCAAAACTCCTCTTTCATCTTCCTGTACTGTATATCTGGTTTTGTGTGTAGAGTGGACACAACAGTGTCCAGCCCTCAGTGCCTCTTATGTCCTCCCTCATCTCAACTAGAGGACTATTTTTGCTAGGTTTAATCCTCAAAGCCTTCCTTGGCATAGTGTCACCAGGTGATCTGTCTTTTCCATGGCAGAAAAAGACAGAAACAATGACCCTGCCTTTTTACATTGGCTAGTAATAAGCTTATCTCCCATCCTTGCAGTAATTTTAAATGAAACCTGTAAGATTCTTCAGTTGCATGAGGATAACATCATCTTCCTCATTCTTCATTTGAATTTAAATCACAGCTATAATCTGGCAGCAATTCCATCTTCTAGAGAAAACAATGATTAGACAATTAAATGTGAAAGCTCCATGAATCAGTGGATGAGTGGTATTAACAGATTTTTTTTTTCCATTACAGTCCTACTGCCTTGTGGTCCCTCTGGTGTAAGCTCAGTTTCATGAGGAGAGTTTTTTCCTCAACCTTCCTTTTCACACACGCACAGACCATGGCTTAAAGGTTCCTGGCTCAGCAGAAGGGCACTGAAAGGAGGAGGAAAAAAAAAGAATTCAGCAACAGTAGCAACAAATGAGCGTCCTAGTCTGGGTTCAATATGCCCCACCATACTCCCTTTGAGGTAAGTGACTTTGTACTGTTGAAAATCTGAACTCATATTCTAGTCTTTCAGAACACAGAGATGTCTGTCATATGGTACTTCTACTAGAGGCTGTGGCTGCCTCTGGCTGGAGACCCAACAGATTTTGTGAGTTCTCAAAGCCATTTCAGAGCCCTTCTCCCCAGAGTGATGCAAGCATTGGGTGAGAAGGACTAAGATATCCAGGTTTTGCTGTTAACCGTAGTGGGATTCAGGCTGATGAAACCTGCAGGATGCTCACATGTAGACAGCTGTGTTTTCCTGAATTCACAGGAATGAGCAAGACTGGGCAGGAGCCCAGTCCTAGACAGCCCTGTCATGACACAGTGACAGAAGAGGAGTACATGAAAAAACAGTGACAGAGTTAAACCCTGCACTCTCTCAGATCATTCCCACAGCCTCCAAGGACACTTCTGCAGTCATAACATTCAGCATTTTCAGTAAAACTTCCCTCTTCTTCCTTCCCCAAGAGGCACCACTAAATCACAAAGTAGACCTGTGAGATATTTTAGTGGTGTCAATCCTTTAAGAAATGATGGTCAAGAGCATCAGGACAAGGAGTCAATGCCTTTGTTCTACAGACAGCACCTTGAGAATGGTGAGGTGAACTGTAGCTTCAATGATACTATATGATAGCTCTTCCTGCAATGGGAGCCCTAGATATGCTGGCTTGTGGATTTGTCTCTTGTTTGGTTAACTGAAGGATCATACTCATGAAATAAAATTCAGCTGCTTAAGTAGGGCCACAGTCTCTGTATCTTGCCCCAGTCCCAGACCTGGACCAGTGTAACTAGCACACACACTGCTTGGTGGAGTGGGCTGCCTAGAGAGTAGACTATGAAACCAGAAGCTGTTACCATTTTGGTGAATATGTCCACACAAGCATTGCGGATCCTCTCTGGGGTGGCAGGGCTGTCCAACCTGAACAGTCCAGTTAGGCCAGAGTCCTTCCTTGCTGAGTAGATGGCATCTTTAATAGCATAAAACACTGAGGCAGACAGGAACAGAGGTGGCTCTCCCACAGCCTAGACAGAACAAAAGTAAGAGTGAGACTGCAGACCAAAATAGTCCAGGCTCTGGAAAGACAAATGATTCTAACAGAAATATGAGTGAGCTCTATGGGACAGTCAGTTGTTGTTCTTCTTCCTCATTCCTTCTTTGTAATTTCTCAGTCTCCCACATGTAATCAGGAAGGGAAAGCCAAGTCAAAATAGCCCCTCAACTTCAAGATGTGTATCTAAGTCTACCAGATGTGGTTAGCGAGGACCAAACTAAACCAGCCTCCATGTCTGCCATACGTGATCAGTGAGAAAAGACTAAGCCAAAATAACCCCCAGAACACTTAGAGACACTGAGAAAATATAAGCTTTCTAACACAGCAAGGATGTTTACAAGGAAAAAGGGACTAACCCATTAGCACCATCCAAAAGGTTGTGGAAAAACTGCAAAGGCAATTCATATAAGGCAGAGGGTTGTTGTCTGGGTAGAGAGCGTGATGATCCACCACTAGAGGTCCTTGCAAACCAGCAGAAATGCCTCCCTCGAAGACTACACAAGATTATCTAGTACCGAGATCCCTGCTAACCCCCTTTTTTTAGTTCATTCTGTCATCAACACAAATCACCCAGATTGTTTTCGTTGATACAGTTGTTCATGTGGACGGATGGAGGGGACAAGGGAAATATTAAGGAGGCAGGCCAGACATAAAAGGTGAAGATGTGGCCTCTCTAAATGCTCTGCTGAGCTGTGAGTAAATTCTTTGATGCTGTACATCCAGCCCTGCTCTATGCAGCCCTCACTAGCTGCAGAGAACAGCACTAATTGCATTGGAAACAGCTGAAGGACACATAGATTAATAATGGAGCTTTAAGGGTGATATGAGTGCTGTGAATCAGTAAAGAAGGTAAAACATGAAAACTTAGACATAAGATCTTAGTATATTGTTGGGGAAATGACACTTCTGGAAATGTTATCTCTGGTGCCAGGGAAGGGCATCCAGAAAGCTGACATGCAGGGCTAGGCTGGCAGCCTCAGGTATAGCAAAACTGGAATAGCAAAGCTTCTTCAGTGCTCTCTAATGGGCAATCAGATCAGCAGTGTGCAGGTTATTTCAGTTCTTCATAACTATAAAGGATACTATACATACTTCTGGTAAGGAATGGGGAAACATCCTAACCCCAGAATAAAGCCAGCGTAGCCAGATTAACTAGTTAGACACATGCATCATTACTTTAGCACACTTGGCTTCACAGAATTATTGAGCAGTAGGAGACCCGCTGATATCGCAGATATACCTTGGATGAATAAACTGCCTTGCTATTTGGACAGTCACGAAGAAGAGACACATAGAATTCTGTTGGGATGTCTCCAAACGCAGGAATTTTGTACATCCCAGGCCCGCGGGTGTACAAGTTCCCTTCAGGAGAATAGCGCAGCTCCTCCATGGTGAAGAGCCCAATGCCTTGGACAAATGCTCCTTCTATCTGCAAACACATCCAAGCAAGGTTACATTCTTGTTCTTGTTGTTGTTCTTGTTCAGCAAAAGAACAAACAGTAATGGTTTCCATGTCAGTTTTCAGCCCTCTCCTCTTGACTGATTTCCCATTTTTTTCTTTCCAAACCCTTGTCCCTTCTGCTAATTACAGCTTGGCACCTTTGCACAGTTCCTGTTTTCCCATATAGATGCAGCTTCATTTCCCACTCAAATAAAGCAGTTTACAAATACACAAACTATTGTAAACACAGGACAGGAATTTTCTGAGGAAACAGCTAAAAAAAAATCAGTGTCAAAATATTCATAACTTCATCAGCATATTAACACTAGAAGAGTCATATGAACTGATAATTCAAAGGACAAGAAGACTGAAAGGACTGAAGACAACATATCTGAAGACAAATTATTCAATGTTTTCTATTTCAGTATAAATGCTTTGCTAAGTACTGTATGTTATCAGGTCACGATCAGACACCTGCAAAACCACTCTCATATTCATTCAAGTACTAGAGACTTCTTTGCATAATTTTTCTAATGCAAATTTTAGGAGAAAAAAAAATTAAAAATTAAGGGGAGCAGCTATGAGAGGAGGATGTGCTTGAACAACCTTACATGAAGGATCTCTGCTCTCTGTGCCCACACAGAGATCTGACAGAGTGACCAGTCTAAAGATTTGGCACAAACTTAAGATTTGGCATTATTTTAGCTCTGCATACTAGTGTCCCAGCAATCATACAACATCCTTTCTCTTCTCTGCCTTAAATACTCTGCAGCTATTCATGGAACGGCACAGCAAACCAAGATCTCTAACAGGTTCCGTATAGCGCATCTCTTTATTTCCACACCCAAACAGTCAGGCTGCAAAGACAGAAAGGCTCCTTCTCTCCTTGACTACTCCTAGAAAAAGTGTTTTTCAGAAAAAAATATCACTTTCTAAGAAGATTCGTTTTAAGTAGAGCTGAACTCTGCAACTCCTGCTTACCTGCAAACCTCAAATCCTGCAGCAGTTTCACTGGAGTTAAACTATACTAACAACTAGAGTTAGCAAGTGAGCTAAGAGAGCTAGATGAACAGGTGCAAATGCCTAACAATTCATTTTTTTGTATATCAAAACCCCCTGTGTTTATTACATTTATTTGATGAGAAGTATCATTGTGATTATTACTGCATAATATATGGAAGTAAGCTTGTACCTGTCCAAGGAATTTGCAAATTGAGATCTCTGCACAGCAGTAGCTGGAGGACAGAATCTACCACCCTAACTCTTTCTTTACAGAATTTTCACTGAATTAAATTAGATTTGATATTGATAGGTAGGAGTATAAAAATCAGGTGTTGGAATTAGGCTCACATGCCACACTGTAGAAACTAACCTTGGGATGAGGTTAGTCAATCATGTTAGTATTATCTAGATTCTCTCCTTAGACAAGGCTGATGCTGAAAAGCATCAGTGTAGTGGTAACTGGAGAATATCCTGTAGTCTTAATAAACGAGCTGGGGATGGAGGACCACATAACATAGACCCAGACTATTTCCCCACATAATTCTGCACCTATTGCATAGTTAAGTATAGGTCAAACTGTTTTCATAGCTAGCCTAAAATACCTCACTGGATACCCAAGTTTAAAATGTACTGTTGGCATACAAAAGCATAACCTGGAGAGGGATAGAGGCTCATATAGAAAAGAATAAGAGTAGTGTGATTGCTTTAACATGGTGGAAATCATGACACTATTTCACTTACTTGTCCTATATCTATGGCTGGATTCAGACTGGTACCAACATCCATAACAATGTCTGTGCGAATGTTCTAAAAGGCAGAAATAAAGAATAAATCCACATGGAACACTGAAACTGGTAAACCATGGTGTTGTGTGAGGAGGAGTAGTGTATCCAACCACTACCCAGACCAGTGTTCAATAACCTATCTCAGCTCAACGCTTCACACTGACTTTTAATCTGAGTTCATCCCTAAAGGAAATAAAAACTCTCTGCAAGCTTTTCCCAGGCTACCAATGGACCCAGTTTATATTAGTTCCAAGATTTTAGCCTTCGTGCTCTGGAATGATTTTTTTTTTTATTTTTTGTTTCAAAAGGTCTTCAGTAGTATTTTTAATGATTTGCTCAATATCAGTACATTTCTGATATTTTGTGCTAACACAGTGTTGCTATCTCTTACTTAAGCAAATCAAATAACTTTTGCAATCATTCATTAAGCCTCCTAATATCCCTGCAGGGTACATAATTATCTTTTTTTTATATACTTTATGGATAATTGCCCTATGGAACAAAGGAGTTAAGAAATGTACTGAAGGACACACCAGACCAATTGCAGAGTTAGGAACAGGCTGACAAACCTGTTAAAACGAACCCAATTGTTTAAACTCCCTGTGAATGTTTCCTTCACCTAAACNCTAAGAAGATTCGTTTTAAGTAGAGCTGAACTCTGCAACTCCTGCTTACCTGCAAACCTCAAATCCTGCAGCAGTTTCACTGGAGTTAAACTATACTAACAACTAGAGTTAGCAAGTGAGCTAAGATAGCTAGATGAACAGGTGCAAATACCTAACAATTCATTTTTTGGTATATCAAAAACCCCTGTGTTTATTACGTTTATTTGATGAGAGGTATCATTGTGATTATTACTGTATAATATATGGAAGTAAGCTTGTACCTGTCCAAGAAATTTGCAAATTGAGATCTCTGCACAGCAGTAGCTGGAGGACAGAATCTACCACCCTAACTCTTTCTTTACAGAATTTTCACTGAATTAAATTAGATTTGATATTGATAGGTAGGAGTATAAAAATCAGGTGTTGGAATTAGGCTCACATGCCACACTGTAGAAACTAACCTTGGGATGAGGTTAGTCAATCATGTTAGTATTATCTAGATTCTCTCCTTAGACAAGGCTGATGCTGAAAAGCATCAGTGTAGTGGTAACTGGAGAATATCCTGTAGTCTTAATAAACGAGCTGGGGATGGAGGACCACATAACATAGACCCAGACTATTTCCCCACATAATTCTGCACCTATTGCATAGTTAAGTATAGGTCAAACTGTTTTCATAGCTAGCCTAAAATACCTCACTGGATACCCAAGTTTAAAATGTACTGTTGGCATACAAAAGCATAACCTGGAGAGGGATAGAGGCTCATATAGAAAAGAATAAGAGTAGTGTGATTGCTTTAACATGGTGGAAATCATGACACTATTTCACTTACTTGTCCTATATCTATGGCTGGATTCAGACTGGTACCAACATCCATAACAATGTCTGTGCGAATGTTCTAAAAGGCAGAAATAAAGAATAAATCCACATGGAACACTGAAACTGGTAAACCATGGTGTTGTGTGAGGAGGAGTAGTGTATCCAACCACTACCCAGACCAGTGTTCAATAACCTATCTCAGCTCAACGCTTCACACTGACTTTTAATCTGAGTTCATCCCTAAAGGAAATAAAAACTCTCTGCAAGCTTTTCCCAGGCTACCAATGGACCCAGTTTATATTAGTTCCAAGCTTTTAGCCTTCGTGCTCTGGAATGATTTTTTTTTTATTTTTTGTTTCAAAAGGTCTTCAGTAGTATTTTTAATGATTTGCTCAATATCAGTACATTTCTGATGTTTTGTGCTAACACAGTGTTGCTATCTCTTACTTAAGCAAATCAAATAACTTTTGCAATCATTCATTAAGCCTCCTAATATCCCTGCAGGGTACATAATTATCTTTTTTTTATATACTTTATGGATAATTGCCCTATGGAACAAAGGAGTTAAGAAATGTACTGAAGGACACACCAGACCAATTGCAGAGTTAGGAACAGGCTGACAAACCTGTTAAAACGAACCCAATTGTTTAAACTCCCTGTGAATGTTTCCTTCACCT
Source organism: Piaya cayana (assembly GCA_013389865.1). NCBI lineage: Eukaryota > Metazoa > Chordata > Aves > Cuculiformes > Coccyzidae > Piaya > Piaya cayana. The sequence goes on from WAAB01024214.1 coordinate 169,017, forward strand.
AAACACAGACTGCTAATTCACTGCTGACCCCCTCACCTTGTGGTCACCTGTGAGGCAGTCTATCTCAACTTCGGAGCAAGCAACACCATAACTGAAATAGCAGAATGGCTTCCCTTCATTCTTTTCAAAGTCGTAGCCAAGCTCAGGAATTCTTGATACATAACATAAAAAAAAATCAAAACACGTTTCATTCTATGAGCAGTTTAAATGAATAAAAACACATTGTAGCTTATCAAAATTTTTCTTCACTTTTGTTTCATCTCTTCCATCAAGGCCATGCAGAAATGAAAAGTGTAAACAACCACAAACAGACACCCGCTAAAGCTGCCCTTTGTTCCAAAACCTAACTGAATCTAGCAGATTATTTAAGCCATTTTTATTTTCCCAGGGCTCGTGATTACTATTATGAACCAATTCCCATTAATTCAATAGTAAATCTTTTGCTTTTACAGTGCAGTCGAACATTTCTTGCAGGTCATTAAATTTCAGAGTCTAATCAAGTTGAACCAGATACATAAATAGCTTTGTCCTCCAGGACAACCCCTGCTACCCTTTTCCCTGCATGACAGTTCTAGTGCTAAGTCACAAGAATGGCAAAAAGTAGAGCCACAGGCAAATCTCTGTTTTAATTTATGCCTCCTCAGACCTAGGTCAGCCAGAGTGAAGACAGAACTACTTCAGGTTTACATGAAATCTGAGCCTGGCCCGAAGAGGTGTGCTCATCTATCCAGCTAAAGCAGAGTTAACCTCAGCTTTACATTTCTAGGTTATAAAGGGCATGCGGCACTAAGTTAGAGCAGTGGCAGGGTGTAAGGGATGTTAATCCTTCCAGAATTTCTCTAGATGCAATCAAGCAAGAGCTGTGCCTGTGCAATATGAATATTCACTCACCTATAAAACCCCGTGGCTGACAGGCTAATGCAATCCTCATAGGCAGCTTTAATCTGGTAAAGTGAACAAGAAATTGAAAACAGTAATTGTCCAAACAGTCCCTACAAAATAGCTACCCCAAACACATTTCCAGGATACTATGAATAGAAGGTGTCTGGTAACAGACAACTGTCATGCTACCCAGCACCAGCAGTGCCAAGGGAAACATTGTGAGGTATCTGCTTCCCCAAATAGCCCTGTCAAAAGCTACCAAGAGCACAATTTGCCCATTGGCAGTTGGATAAGACTCACTCTTGTTTGTTTGGCTCTCAGCTACAGATTTTCAACCTCAGAGACAAAGGTTATACTGACAATCATCTTGACTTCAGCCAGACCAGGGGAAATCCTAACCTGACTTCCAAAACACAAAGTTCCTCCCATGAAGAGAAGATCTTGGATCTGAAAATGGCTGAAGAGCCTTACAGCACTCCAGTCTGTTACTATTGAGGGTATAGAGACATTGCAGTCAAGGAACATAACAGGAGGTAGATGGCAGCTCCACAAAGAGTTATCTTTGTCACAGAATCCCTTCATTAAAAATCAGGTTTTTTCCTGTCCAGGTCTTCAGCCTGACCACAAAGATATATGTAACCACTCAAAACTTTTATTTGGTGAAGTTTGTCATAGGCAGGACCCAAGATCTGGAGAATTCTCAGTATTAAAGCCATAACTGATGTTTTGGGGATGACCTCTTGCAAGCTTTGTTTACATCCTTTGTCAGGTTTCTGTTTCACTGTCTTTGCTCAAACCTTTGCTAGTACTATGCAGAAAACCTGGAGGATATACCTGCATATGAGGTTTGCGAGTTAAAACAATCTCTGACAATGACCCATTGTTTCATGACAGATATAAACAGCTTACCCAGTCTTCCCAGGATCCTCTGGGATTAGACTGTTTGATTGGCTCAAGTCTTTTTAAGATAGTCTGACAGGCATTCTAAAAATAAAGAGAGAAAGAAGAAATATTATAAGATTCAAAAAATTGGTTTGCAGTATTATATAGAAGTTTCAAAGATCCTTTTGTTTAAATAAATATTGCCATTAGGACTTTGACATATCGTAAAAAGGAACAAGGTTCACTAACGGATGTCTTGCTATACAGGAGGAAACATTAACTGAAAAGGATTTTAAAACAGATTGGCTGTGCTGATAGAAGGGAATTCCAAATACAGCACAGCCTCTCCAGACCATGACACAAAATATCTGAAGTCCAACCCCTTTATACAGGAATTTCATCTGTATCCAGGCACAGGAGGACACATTAGCATATCTAACAAGATGATCCTATAACATTGAAAAAAAAAAATAAAACCCAACCATTCTTGCCAAAATTCAGCATCTTTAGACAAGCACTTCAGAACTGCAAAAGGACTGAAGAAGAGTTCCAAACAACTTGAAAAATAATCATTCTTCATCTAATACCATGGTAGTTACAGTTAATAAAGAAGTTATGAGGTATCCTTGGCCTGGAATCACCTCTTGATTGTTACATTTTCTTTAGCAATAGATAAATACATGTCAGCTCTTCGTGTTCTGAAGTCCCAGCTTATAGCCCACTAGTTTAAATAACTCAGTTTCCGTACGTGGACAGCCATTCCATTGATGTCTGCACTGACAGATGCAGCAGTCGGGGAGGTATTTGGGACAGTGTTTGTGCTGGTCTCGCTGATGTAAATTTTGGAGGTGGGAATTCCCAGTGACCTGCTAGCAACCTGCAGAGTAAAGGTAAGCAATTGGTAAGCAGCTCTTGTTATACACAAGCATTATTTATCCCTTGTTTATGGTGCTAGGATCCACAGTGCAACCTCTCCCATCCTAATTTTCGTTTTTCTTTAAGACTCAATTGGTTTGGTGACTAAGAGCTAGTCAGAACATTAAGTTTGCCCTTCACAGACTGAATGTGTGCATGCACGTACATGTACACTTTTCCCCACAATGACAGGCATTCGCTTCACTATTGTGAAACTAAATTCTTCTCTCAACAATTATAAGAATCAGAGGATAAATAGTCCTATCAGATTTTCCTTTCATTTCCCTTCTGTAGCAGTGTTGCTCCCTTAGGCCTTTTTAACTATACAGGTGTTAGTATATGTAGATAAATATGCTTGCAATATGACTGATTTTTGTATAAAATACATGTAAATTGCAATTTTATGGGATGAAAAGAAATTCCCAGAGAAGCTAAATGGTAACCTGCACTATCTACATAATAAGTGTTAAGATTATAAAGATTCTAATTCTCATACTCAATTACTCTCAATTGTAATAGCACTCTGGAAATTGCTGAAACAATTAAGAAGAATTAGCAGTGATTTGTTAACCTATGCATGCACACAGAGGAAGTGACAAGCTGTCTGAGGAAACTTGATAGAGTGAGTGCAATGTTCTTGAAGAGAGGTCTCTTTCAGTTATGTCCAAATTCATTGGTACCTGGATCATTTTGGTGTGCAGTCCTTGACCCATCTCAGTCCCACCATGTGTAAGTAATACAGAGCCATCAGTATACACATGAACCAGAGCTCCAGCCTATTAAAAGGAACATTAATCCAAGAGTCATCAAAAATGAACTAGTGAAGCAGTTGGCAGACTTCAGTTACAAACTACAGAGAATGAACTTCTAACTCGGTCAAAGTTGTTCTTTGGTGTAATTATAGCCACTAGTTTACATCTGAGGTAAATTTGGTTTAGTGTTACCAACTCACTAGAAGTTCCATTGATGTGGCAAACCTCAGCCAGTGTTTTCAGCTCCAAAAACAAGTGAAGTAACCCAAACCTGACTCTGTCAAAGTGACAGGTACCCTTCTCCTGAACTTGCTACACCACTGATAATCCATAGGAACAGTGTTTCAACTACTGAGTAAGAGAAAATATGCAGAGAAATGAACGTAACACAATACCAAAAAACCAGAGGTGCACCGTGGCATTTTTTGATGTGTTGTTCATTTTGGTTTGAAAAATGTGTGCTCTTTATTAACTAATTTACTAGTGCTCTGAAAAGCTCTTATTTGGTAGAAATGGAGGAGGGGCTGGGGAAGGGGCCATAATTCTAGCTTCTTTTCTGTAAAGATGAATGACACTTACAGACCTGGTTCAGAAATGGAATAGTGAAGCTGATGCCAAATTTGGTAGGAATAATGCACAGCCCTCTCTTCTTCCAGCGATTTTGCCTGCAAGGAATGAACATTATTCGTATATTCCTGAGGCTTTCATCGCAACTCAATTGCAACTCAACTGTGCTTTCCTCTGACAGCTTGAGTACGAAGCAGAAGTGGAATACCCAAATGCAATATAGACTGGGCTAAAATCAGTAATTTTTATGAAAGATTGGCTTTGTTTATGGGTCCCAGTAAGAAGAAATCCAAACTGAAAATGCTCCCTCAAGCACTGTAGAAGCAATTATTGAGACTACTAACTATTCAGTTGTATACACAAACCAACTAAAAAAGTTAAGGCAGTGGAAAGCCTTCATAGAAATCTGTCTAGCTAGAATCAACAGACCCACCCCCACCCTGTAAAAAATCATGTCGAACTAGGTCCGATTCCTTCTTTACCTAAGCTACCAGGTAGAGGTTTCTCTACGGTGAATCTGAAGGGACATTTTTAGAAGTTACTTTGCAAATGCACTGGCTTTCTTCACATTGCTCAGGTTTCTAAGAGAAGTTCAGAAGTTGGTAGGCAACAGGTATACTCAGTAAACAGACAGCTCCAAAATACCTACTTGTTGAATTCTTCAATTAGTTTCTTCCTGGCATAATAGCTAGAACTTGACAAACATTCATCCCAGCATCTTTGTAGAGTAAATCCCTCCAGTTTTTGATTAAAATGAGTCAGGTCTCCTTCGTTATAGAGATTGAGCTTCCGTACCTTCCCAAAGAGACATACAAAGGACATGCCATGTTTACTGCCACAGACTATTTTTTTCTTAATGAAGGGGATCAAAACCACATTGGTTCCTAGATTTACATCTCTGCTTAAACTACAGAACAATAGAATTATCAGTCATATATGTATTATGGGAAAATGGGGATTAAGACATTAAGGCTGGGAATATTTGAGAGATTGTGACTCAAGATTGAAGTTCCTATATCTTTGGACTTTTTCAAAGTATCTGTCCTTAAAGCAGGTGTTACATAGTTGATACTACTAAGGGAATTTAATGAAGCAGAAAACAATCCATGCTATAATGTGGTTGTCATACACATAGTTTGAGTTCCTGCTAAGGTCTTAGCAAAAGATGAAGCAAAATTTAGTATGCTTAATAATTTTCCATCGTTGTGTCCAGTTCTCATAGCTTGCTCAAAGGCAGCAGCACCCTGAAATCTGTCAGTGGATCTGTACCTCCTCAGGTTGCAGGCCACACTTCTGAGCAATGTCGCTCATCCAGCACTCGGCAATCATCATTCCTTGGGGCCCTCCAAATCCCCGGAAAGCTGTGTTGGAAGGCAAGTTGGTCTTGCATACAATGCCTACACTGCTGACGTTGGGGATATTGTACGAGTTATCCAAATGTAACAGGGCTCTGTCCATAACCTGGTGAAGACAAGGAATGGTGATGGACACATTTTATATGAAACACGTGTCAGACTTTCCACAGGCTTTGAAAGCCAGGCTGGAAAGCACTAGAGCTAATTTACAACAAGCAGTTTCTCCTGCACTCTGCATCTCTGCAGACAACACAGATGAGTTTTGAGGTGCAGGCAGTACTTCCATTTGCAATGGAGTGTCAAGCCGTAACTTCCTGATGAATAGGAAAATAAAGACAGTCTCTGTTGACATTTAGAACAGTCATGGTCATCTGGGGCAGACTGAGTTTCAAAGCCCATCATTGAACCTGTATTAATGTAGAGCCAAATAGCTACTAAAATGCCATTGCCCACCTCAAAGAACAAGAATCTTCTTTTAATTATAGAATAATCTGTTACTAGAAAAGTCTTACTGTTGTCAAATAACTCGGCAGGTGGGCTCTGGCAGTGAGGGCAACTATATGAAATAAAGATTTTCAGCAGCTATATCAAAATTTTAGATGTTTGTCCACTGATTGTCCAGACTAAGAAAAAAAAATTCAGAGCTGCTTTCTAGATTGTGTTCCCAAATTTCCCTTCCAGCAGCAGCACAGAGAGTAGATGATGCACAAGCTAGTCTTATTTCAAGATAGAACATTTTCCAATCCCTTGATTCAAACACAGTCAAAAAGACAATTCAGATAGGTGCACTCTCAATCAAGCCCTCAGTTTATACAGATGCTTGGCTACCATTTTTCTCCTCACAGCACCAGCCACATTGCTAGCCTCTAATGAAGTTCTGGTAGAGCACTCTTGCAGATCTGTCCTACTGAAATGGATTCATTTTTGAAGAAAATTTACAAATACTCAGTGGACTTGAGAAAAGGAGCTAGAATAAACATGACTGAAACAAGGCTATTGAGTTGGTCACTCACATGACAGAAAAGGAGAGGTTTTACTCATCAGTGCAAAAAAGATCAGATGCAAACTCAGAATTCAGGCCCACTTTTTCTCCTTAGTGCTTGTGAGTGCAATGTTAGCTTTAACTAGTCCTTGTTGATTGAGGCACTCTGTCCTGATTAGGAATGGATGTTCCAGGAACTAGCTTTCTCCCAAGCTGGGGAGCCATCAGTTGCCTAGCATGGTGTAACAAGGTTCTCACCATACCCCTCTGCACTGTAAAGGAAACTTTCTCGACACTTTGCCCAGTCCAAGTTATTACAGCATTAGTAAGAATTATGTGGTACATGCCAAGGCAGGTCAATTGGCTCGGAGAACTGTTGTAGAAGCTCCAAAACCCATCAAAGTCTGTTATCAGTCATGTCAGAGCAGGATGTGCAATCAATGCTGTAAACAACCCTCCGAAGTCAAAAGGTTGTACAGGAAAATATCTTCCACCTAGTTAGTCATCAGAAAATTTTACTTACACCATAAGAGAGGTCTACAGAGTTGCCCCCATTGCTATAGTAAGACACTTCCAGGCTCTTGACTTTCCCATTCTTCATGAAACCAACCTGTCAAAAGAATTCCTTCAGTAATTAGTTTTCTACAAAGCATTCTGCTTCATGTTTCCCTCCAAAATCTGAATGGACCTCTTACAGGAAAAAAGGCTGTCTGTCCTCTTTTGCAGCACAGGACAAGCACAAGCAGCAGCTGAGAAAGCTTCCTAGTAAAGGGTCCATGAATGTATCTTAATCTTGCTCCACAGAACTTCCTAAAATAAATGTTGGCCACTTGTCACAGACATAACTGCCTTAACAGTGTTTTGCTTTGACAAGTAGAAGCAGTTGGATGGGGATTGAAAAGGAATAGAAGACAAACTGTGGTACAATACTGTAAACAAAACAGGGGGGGAGGGGAGGAGGTGGCCTCTAAAAGCAACTTGATTGTCAACAGGAGCAAAGCCTTAGTTGCAATGAAGAGGGAAGTATTTATGCTGAGGTCACAAGAGTGGAATCATCTAACCCAAAAGAACTTCTGCAGGATTTTAATAGGAAAATGATATAACTCGGCTAACCTGATCCATTCACAGCAGGGGAGATGAGCAGTGAAACACCATTTTTTTCACAGTATCTTACTACTCTGATGTTCCAGCTGATAAGACAGACAAGATGCATTCATTTCTTATGTGTGCATACCTTGTACCTCCCCAGGAAAGGATGTCTCCCACCACTTATCAGCATGTCCTCATCTCGATCCAGCATACATCTTACTGGGCGGCCAGTTCTGTTAAAGGATACATTTATGAGGCAATGCCTGAAATGCACAGTACAGTTCCTAGAGAGCAAGACTCTCCTAATTTTTGTGAGCTTATTCTTTCCAGAGCATCAGTGGGGAGTTAGGGGTAAACTGATTGCTATATATATGTTTCTCTTAAGAAAATGGCAAGATTAATTAAAAAAAAATCTTAGAGGCTGAGATCTGTTCCTGAAGAGTTTTACAGATGGATGCTCATAACTGAGCAATCACTGTTTTCCAGACTGCTTCTCAAGGCACTCTCTTGCCTTTGCAAGAAAGAATGCTACATGAACTATATGACAATGCTAAGTACTAACTTCAATTTGGCCTTGTTTCTTATTTGCTTATTTATCATCCAACGAGGACAACAGGAGGAGAGGAGGAGTTAATATTAATTTTCTAACAATTCTGCCTTCCTGGTTACCCTCCTCATGTTGTAAAAATATCTAGAGAACATCACAGATATTTTATAACCTCTGGGATACAAAGCAGCGGTTTGGCTGGCATAAATAAAGGAAATAAAATTCACATGTACTGCTGATCAGTTAGAGAAAACACATGGTTTGCTCAGAACAGCAAAAACAAAGCTGGTTTCAGTACAGGAACTTCATTTTCATTGTTGTCTTCCAAAGATATTTTATCAAATTGCTGTTGTGCTGCAAGATCCATCTAACTTTGCCAGCAGGGTGCATCCTAACCTACAATGGCAGTATTGGAAAGGGCAGTGTTATACAAAGTGAACAAATGTAACCTTAACACACCATGTTAGCTCACAACCAAGGAAAGTTGCACACTTAAAGGTGAGCCAATATGAACACCCTAGAAAACAGAATCATATTTCCAATCTATACTTTGCAAATGGTTACAGTCTAGGTTCATTCCTTGCACTTTCAGGGGTATGAAAAGCATGGGTTTGTATCCAATGGCCTGTCATACTTCCTAGGAAAAAATCCAAAGGAAGAGTTGGTAGAAGAGCAGAGAAAGAGTGGTGCAAGGCTTATTTACAAGAATTTTAAGCAAAGAATAGACTCTCACACTTCTGTTATAAGAAACAACAGGAACATTTACTGCTTGATTTTGAAAGAGTTTAGGGTAAAGTGGAGAGGACAGGCAGAGTACTTGAGATACAAAAGTTTTCAGAGAGCAAAAGAGCAGCAGAGCAAGGGGATTTTCCTCCCTCCTATTAAACGCTGACATTCCTGCACAAGCTTAGCCAGTCTAATCAGGTTCAGTTCCTCCTAACAGCTAAGAGCCCATTAGATACCTCACTTGGTGAATATCAAGATATAAACTCCAATAAAGAGGTAGGTTGGGACAGTCTAAAACAAAAAAGTCCCGTTCCCCACACTCAAACTTACTTGAAGGCTGCAACAGCCACCGCAGTTGTCAAAATAGTATTCCTAGTTTCTTTTCCTCCAAATCCTCCTCCCATTCTTTTCACCCGAACCACAACACGATTTGAAGGGACTCCCAATGCATTAGCAGTAAACTCCTAAAGAAAAACAGAACAGCAGAACATGTACAGAGCTGACCTGGTGTTTAGAACTAGATACCAACACATTGCCTAGATAGACAGATATCTTTATTAAATAACAGGTTGATAATACCTGTGTCTTCGCTGGGTTTTGGGTTGACACAAATAGTTCCATCTCACCCTCTTCCCCCTTTGGCACAGCCACGGTACAGTGAGTTTCCAGATAGAAATGCTCCTGCCCACCAAGGTACATTTCTCCTAGAAAATTGAAATAAATGCTCCAATATAGGGATGTCCCTGGAGTTGTCTCCCATCATGTGTTGCCTGCAAGCTCTGTTGACATGTGTTAAACAACAGTCCTTTGCACTGCCCAGCCACAGATATCCCTAGCTCAAAAAAAATGACACCTCTGGTTCAATGTTTAGAAAATAAAAAACAAACAGACACACCCCCCTCCACTGTTTAAAAATCTTCAGTATAAAAACATAGGTCACTGGCATTTAAAATATAAGCCTGCACACCAAGCCATTAGACACAGCATCCCTTAAGGTGCAGAGCTTGTTAGCTTAGCAAGGCTTACTTTGATGTATTATCATATGCATAAAAAGGAGGCTGACAGTTTGACTTGTTTTGTCACTAACTATCCTGTTTTAAAAGAAGTATTACTGATTATTCTTACCTTCCAAAATGTGATCAGATTCTTCAAATCCTTTCTTCACATCTCCCTTAATAATTCTCTTTATAGACTTAAAAAAGGATTGTTTCTCAATGGCTTCCTAGGAAACATGACACAATCCAATTTTTGTGGAAGTAGAGTGAAAACAAAACTTCATCTGACTAAAGAAGAAATATTCAAGATGTAAAGCACAAGAACTTAGCAGATACTAGCTATGCTAACAGACCAACAACTTGACTTAGAACTGTACAAATTAATTTTTGGCACCACAGCAATTTCACAATCAACACCACAACCTGACAATCTTAGATTCCTCTCTGTGGATCATTTTACTGTATGGACCCAGTACTTTATCATCTTTTGCCACCAGAGCTATGACTTAAAACAGGTTCACTGTAGACTGTGGCACAAGGGCCTGGGGAGGGAGAAGGAAAATAAAAACAAGAGACAGAAGAAAACTAAATAGCTCAAATGAGATGAGAACTTCTGCAGAAATAGTTAACTTCTGATCTAAGATAATCTTTCCTGGAGAAGTTTTAATTTCACTTTTGCCAAAACTGAAGCTTTCTGTGGTGAAAAAAACCACATGGTGAACAAAAAACAACTACAAAAAAAATCAACAACTAGGAGCCTCAGAAAAGGAAAAATTCTCACATGCTGTTAATGAACTCATGAAGCATTCAGATCAAAACCTCTGTCCACAGATGACAGTACCAATATCTATACCAGCCAATGCACAATCCCTTTTAATCTAAATAAGTACAATTCACATTCAAAATATGCAGTGTGAAGTACCAACCATATAAATAATTAGAATCTCATAGGTCTAATCTCTCGCTAATAAGAATGACTTCATAGTTTTTTTCATTTCATTTCTAGATGTGAGTACTGTATCAGAAGTCATCATTGATTTTATTGTCACACAAGGAAAACTTGTTAACAAGCCTACACTTATGAAGAAAAGAAGGCATTAAATGATCAAATTGTTTACATTAATTTCTTCAGCTTTTGAGAAAAGCCACTTAGGGGCCAAGTCTGTAGTGCCAGTGGAAATGTTCATGGTGCAGAATCAATGCTTGAAAATTAATTTCACCAGCTTTAGAAACTAGGCAAGCAGTCTGTACAAATCTCAGAAAAACAGTGCAATGACAGAGCTAGAAGAGCCATTTTCACACCCTTTTATTGAGTGTTATAAATCAGAGAACAAAGAATGAATGAACAATCAAGACAGCAGGGTAACACCAGAGAACAGTGAAAGCAAGCACCTGTGGGTAAGAATGTAACTGACAGTAACCTTATTAATTTAAACAAATTTGTGCCCAGCATAATATATCTGCCAGATCTTGGATTATTTGTTTTAGCTTTAAATAACACAGAACAAGCTAATGTACTCTCAATCAGCACCACACCTAAGTGTCCTCTTTACCTTTAAACATAATATTATTCCTTTTATCCATACTGTGTGGCACCCACAAAGACTAACAAAACATGTGGCTAAATAACCACACGTGTGAGAACTGAAGACATTAGGGTGCCTCAAGTTAACTGCTGAAGCAGGTCTGAGCTATCTTACCTGAATTGTGACAATAGGTTTGAGTTCTTCATACTTAATCTTCACAGTTTTAGCTGCTCTTCTGGAATGTTCTTGTGTGTCTGCAAGAACTGCACCGATGATATGACCAACACAAGTGACCTAGAGGCAAGATTAGGACTCATTATTTGATATGTATATATGCAGTAACTGAAAGGCTCATGATAATTCTCTTCACCTATTCCTTTTGTACAATATTTCATCTATTTGTTTAGATTAGTTTATTTAAAACCAGTCAAGGGAAACAAAACTTTGGACAGTAACAGTGTAAACCTGTTCCAGCAGCCCGCAGCTTAGATTTAATAGTACATACACACAGAGGAGAGGGGCATGGGGCAAGAAGACTCAGGCTGTATTGAATTTGGTATCAAGATTTCTATCAACTCTAGTGAAGTCAGGATTTATCTCTACATGGCAGGGGATGTCACTGGACAATATGAGAAATCTTATCTCCTAAGCATCATGATTTAACCACATACCACATCCTCAGCAAAGACAGTTTCATCATGAGCAATGCCCGTGATGTTACTGCCAGGAACATCCTTGGCGGAGACATAACACACAAATCCAGGAATGCTCTGGGCTTCAGATGTATCTACAGCACTAAAGAAAGGAGGAGAGGCATCATTATTATTTCTCTTTTTTTTTTTTTTTCCCTGTAAGCACGTTTCATATACTAATACAATTTCAGGTCTGATTCCCTGAAGTTGGGCTACACAGAAGAGGAGTTTGTCACATGAACATCATGTAAAACCAAGGCAGAAAGGGCAACATATTAGACTAAAACAATTAGGGACCTATACTATAATCTGAATTCTGACTGCGAGTCAGATCACCAGTCTGCTTCTTTAACCTATACTGTATCATACAGTTTTTCACTAAGACATACATAAACTTGATCCAATTGCCATATGTGCTAATGATCCCTTGACACTCTTTAGCAAATGTAGACTGGTGTAAGTGATGGTATGTCTTCACTGTTGTCTTAGCTGCCATGATTCTGTGAAGGTGACATTCCTCCCTATCTATTGATAAATAGGAAATTTTACTGCAGAACCCTACTTGTGGGTTCACCTCTAGAGAAAAAAGTGGTTGTGAGCCAGGAAGAAACTGCTGAGTATCAACCACAAGGAAGCTGCAGAGTATTTAAAAAGACAGAACAGAAATAACTCTCCAAAAGACAAAAAAAGCTTCATGAAAGGCTTTTTTCAGTAATCAGCAAGAGAGTTATCTAAGCAAAATACTTGTGTGCTTGAATCATATACAGATTTAAAACTAAGTGACAAGTTGGATGGCAAGCAACATGTAACATCATTTAATTTTTATATGGAGTACTTAATAAAAAACATATTACAAAAGACGTTTTAGCTCCTTTTGCAACATTCTGTACTTCGGCTCTGTAATTAGATTGTTTTACAAGGGAACTGTTGCAAATAGAAAAGCTGTGGCTTTGTTTCTGCTAACTGAATGAAGTATTGTATTCTGTAAATTGCTGCAATATTTTCAGCATTCTTGTTTAAATTCCTGAAACTTTGATACAAACTGTGCCTGATAGTAGCTTTTTATGCATCCCAGTGAGCTACAGACTTTTTAAAAGAGACAAAACATGTATGAATGAACTTTCCCTCATGAACTCTTAGGCAGTAGAAACTGAAAACAATGCTGTTTTTCTTTAGAAAGTTCACTTTCCTGCACTTCTGCAGTAATGCCACAGAAAGAATCCCCTGAGTGTTTCTCTTAGTTACAAACAAAGAGGCAGATGATTTCTAATTTACACTTTGTGGTCAAAATCTGACTTAGGTAAAGTGGAAGCTTTCAAAGCCAATATTTTGACCAAGAAAATAGGCTGTCAGCTGATGAAATACTCTACCACTTCCTCTATGGAACACCACAGGTTTACACCTTGAAACATGAATGCACAAAACAAATGCAAAAGAACGTGTAGAACAACCCCTAGAAAATACTGCATATTGTGGTTATGGGGATAGGTCTGATATCTTCTCTATTGCCCCATCTGCACCTGTAGTAGTTACAATGTTTATGTGCTCCCAGCGCGCGTCAGTGACCATGTTGCAACACCTAAGATTAAAATACGATGACAGAGCAGTTTCTTTCGTAACCTAGGATTTCTGCATCCATGAACACCATGGACCCAGGGGTGCTGGTTGACAGCCGCCTGAATATGAGCCAGCAGTGTGACCAGGTGGCCAAGAAGGCCAATGGCATCCTGGCTTGTATGAGAAATGGCATGACCAGCAGGTCCAGGGAGGTTATTGTCCATATGTACTTGGTACTGGTCAGACCACACTTCAAATACTGTGTTCAGTTCTGGGCCCCTCACCACAAGAAGGATGTTGAGGCTCTGGAGCGAGTCCAGAGAAGAGCAGTGAAACTGGTGAAGGGGCTGGAGAGCAAGTCTTATGAGGAGTGAGTGAGAGAGCTGGGGTTGTTTAGCCTGGAGAAGGGGAGGCTGAGGGGAGACCTCATTGCACTCTATAACTACCTGAAAGGAGGTTGTAGAGAGGAGGGAGCTGGCCTCTTCTCCCAAGTGAGAGGGGACAGGACAAGAGGGAATGGCCTCAAGCTCTGCCAGGGGAGGTTCAGGCTTGACATCAGGACAAAATTATTCACGGAAAGGGTGATTGTGCATAGGAACAGGCTACCCAGGCAGGTGGTTGATTCACCTTCCCTGGAGATGTTTAAGTGACAGGTGGATGAGGTGCTGAGGGGCATGGTTTAGTGTTTGATAGGAATGGTTGGACTCGATCCAGTGGATCCTTTCCAACCTAGTGATTCTGTGTATGAGGCAAGGTAATGCAAAGCGTTCCACATCACAGCATTTGAGAGCAGATGAGATCCTGCAAATCCACCACAATATAAGCACAATTAGAAACTGTGGGTGACAATCAGTACCGCAATATAACAGCATTAAAACTCACATGAGAATGTAGATAGCATTACCCGCCAGGACAGGCTTTTTAGAGTTGGTTAGTCACTATAGTTATAAATCACACATTGGTCATGCTCTGTTTGGACAAGATGTTTTCCGAGAGAGCTGCTCTTCCAAATACTGACCTATCCACCTGGCTAGAGCCAAGCACAAACAGCTATATGCTTAATAGTCATTGTGGCCAATGCAAGAAAACACTGTGCAAAGAGGAAACCCCAAGACAGCATACACGCATCTGACTCAAACACCAGCAGGAGTGCTATGGCGGAACTGCACTTACAACCTAAATTTTCAGGTAGGTAGGAAGGGCATGTTCAAGCTGCATGCTCTGATCAGTGACCAAAATTACATTGTCTGTGATGCTGTGGTGCTCTTCTACCTTGCTCCTTCTTATTTTTGCATGCTTGAGTTATATAAGAGATGGGACCTACAGGGAAAGCTGCCTAGGGCCGAGGACTTTGCTCCAGCAGAGTTCCAAGTTCAGTGTTAATTTTCTTAATAACCACTCAAACAGATTTCCAGGGCAGCTGTAACATATACAGCTCACCTCCACTTAACAACATTAAATGAAATGGAGTTCCCACTAATGCAAAAACCTTTCCCTCACCTTCAGCTTGACAGATCAATGTTTTCTTAGCCTGGATGCACTGGATGCATCCAACACCTAAAACTCAGAAGCAACACTTACAGGATCTTAGCGTGGGCTTTGGTGCTGGTTACCAGTGTTAGGTATAGTTCATTCTCATAGTGAGGGATGTCATCACAGTAAACAGCTTCTCCACATGCTTGTTTGGCTGCTGAAACATGCATCAAAGGACGGCCAACCATATCTTCAAATGCCTGCCCTCTGGGCACTTCCTGGAATAAAACACATGACTGACTACTGCTGCTTATATTGCAGCAGAGAGAAGAATTGATGGGAGAGCAAAAGGCAAAGTGAGACATTCTAGCAAGATGGGGAATAGGATTGGGCTTAGTCCCATGGGAAAGGAAGGCAAACAAGATGGAGTGGCTACACAAAGGAGGTCATAGAGAACGAAGTGAGAGGGATTCACTTTTTGGGAATATGGAAAAATGGGGTTTGATGTGATAGCTCACATAAAAGGTTGAAGTTCTGCAGCTAGCTTCTATCCTCAGAGCTAAAGAAAACTGATCATTAACAGAGAAATAAGGAAGGAGAATCTGAAGCCTAAGAAATGAAAAGGGAGTCAGGCTGTAACTGTGGAAACAGGAGGGCAATTTCAGTTTGGATATGGAGCTGGATGCAGAAGGACTGTGCAACCCACAGCTATTTTTATGAAGCTGTACACACCAGGAGCAGTCTGGAGCAACAACAAGAAAGAACGTTGTATCTTAAAGCAAGAAAGGGACAGACTCAAATACAAGCCTCAGGAGTAGTATTATGTAGGTACACGTGTTGCTTATACTCAGGAAGGCAAAAAGAAGCAGTTTGAACTACAGAAAAGCCAGGGTCTATGTCATGCAGGTAGTGTTACTTACTTGGAAGAGCTGGGCATTTGCAATAGGATCTTTGTGAAACAGCTCTGTAGCACTTGCGTAGTTTGAGGGGATGGGCTCACATATATTGTTCTGCCAGAGACACGTTAAAGAACAGTCATCTTCCCTGCCAGTCCCTTTCTCCCATTCCCCAGTAACCTGAGATATTATCCATTCTTCACTGAAGATATTCCATCTTTTACTGTGTGAAATGCAAAGAGGGCTCAGGATCTGTGCAAAGAATAGCCACAGACCCACAAGAGCAGTTGTGATGTATGGAAGAGGAGAACTCCAGGAATCCTCCTATGGAGTTCCACCCACAGATCAGCATCCTTCCACAGCAATGTGAGGGTGCCACAAGGAAGCAAGTGTAAAGACACACTAGCCACTGTCGTGCAGGGAAGTAGCAGAGTAGCTCTGACAGCTACCACAATATGGACTTTGTTATGACATACAAGTCTGCTTGAATCTGAACCCTCCCCCTACCTTCGAAAAAAGATGGTACATACTGGTCCACCTGTCCCAAAACTACCTTCCCTAGTAGCACTCACAGTGCCTTTGTGGTTCTTGATGAGTTTTTGATGGACTGTCAGGTAGAACTTGAAGAAGAAACTGAGTGTGAGTGTGCGTCGGAAATCCACCATTCCACCAGGTGCAGAAGGAGACAGATCCAACTCACGTGCCAGCAAGCAGCAGGCATCTTGCAGCAGTTTCTCATTCCAGTCTCTGCAAGGGAACAAAGGTGACACAGAGTCCTTTCTCAACCCTAAATATCACTGGGACAGATTAACTCTACTGACATGGCAGCCCCACAAGCTCTCGAGCAATAGTCACCTGTTCCATCCCTGTTTATAGTATTTGTGCCAGATTTGCTGTCATCTTGGGCTCATGTCATCTTTTCTAAAGATGGGACAAGGCTATTAAGTGATAAGAGTGCAGATTTTTCAGTCCAGTTTGAAAGAAAATCAGTTTTTATAGGTCATGCCCACATCTAGCTTCTGCCCTCTTCAACAGATGAGAGAATTTAGCAAGAAATGGCTCTGAGAAACTGACATGATCTTTGAGGGTAAGGCGTACTGGAGGAAGCAAGACATCAGACAAAACACAGACTGCTGTAGAAGTGCTACTACACGTCTCTTTCTCATTCTGTAACTGTCAGAGAGGATTTAAGGTATTTGAACTGCTTCTGTAAAAATCAGCACCATTCCATTGAATGCCTTTTCTATCACAGAAAAATCCTACCTGCCAACGAGCTCCTGGCAAGTTTTCAGTGCCAGGACAGTTGTAGGAGCCATTCCTCCATAGCTTAGTTTTATCTCCTCCACTTGGCTAGTGCCGTCTTGGAACAAGACTCTCATCCCACAGGTCACAATAGCAATGTCATCCTCCCGACGGGAAGCCTGCTTGAATGCTGAGAAATATTCACCCTAGAAGATAGGAAAATATTTCTTTATTCTCTACCTTGGCATGCTCTGAGTACCAACATGGAAAGCTGTTAAACCGTCTCTATATGGATGAACTCTTTCAGGGAGCTGTATCTCGTTGATTCATCTCACAGGGCCTAGCAGGATGTGTTTGTTCAGGCAATACTGTATATTTTCACATTATTCAATGATTAACTCTAATTATTTGATTAGTGGTTATTAGCCAACCTGGAACTGTGTGGGCCATCAGCTTTGACAGATCTACCTGTCACAATTTTTCCATACCTTGAGAGGAAGAACGAGGGCAGATTTTTTTTAAATAAACAAGTTTACAGTTCCCTCAGAAACTTTCCTTCTCCCAGGCTGCTAAACTAGAAGCCTAGTAAGTAAAACTCATATCCTTAACCCTTTCCCTTTGGAATTCTCTGAACTCTGCAAGAACTGAAATTGATAATCACAAATGTCTCAGTTCTAGACTAGACCAGACTAAGGACAATTTCAATCTGTTACTACAAACACAATTCTCCAGCTATCCTGAATCCTCTGCTGGTCTTCAAGGAGTGAAGACATTCTGTGAACTGCACTAGCAACTACAACTCACAAACTCAGTAGCTTCCCTATGAACAGAGGCAGTAAATACAAGATTAACACTCTACCAATACATACTGAGTGATGAAGTTACCCTAGAGTCACAGTACAGTCCGTTTTCTCCCTTGTCTATCCTGCAGATTATGATAAATTACCATTCAGGCATCCTGCGGACTAAGAGATTAGTCAGATGCAATGTCTTTGCATAGCCCTTCAGAAGAGTTTCCTGCCAAGTTTCTTCTCTAATAGCTTAGCCAAGTGACTCTGCATAGCACAGTGGTCTGTTCCATTAATTATTTCTAATCAGGAGGGGACAGAAATTCTTTCATTACTGTAAAGAATAATTCCTCTATTGTTGGCAATGAGAACAGTTTCACTAGAGGCTCCCTTTGTGCATTGAGAATTTGTAACTGGAGATATAACTGAAGAGTGCGTTTCAATTTCTGAATCCAAATAATTACTGGGCAGCCAGCAGATAATAGCAGAGGAGCATTAATAGCATCCTTCAAATGAGGACATTCTGCCACTTTCTTTGTTAAAGCAATTAGCTTTCAAAAGGGAGAAAAAGCAGCTCATTCTCGTCCTGCACACTTCAGAGATTTCCAATAACATGATTACAACAAGAGTGCAATATTTGCCCTTACTTCTCACGAGACACCTTAGTATGCTTGGTACAAAGTCCTCTGGGAGAAAAGGCATTCATGTTTTTTTCCTCACTAGGAGTGTAGGTAAAGTAAACAGCACATAAGGTGCCCATGTCTATCCTATCTCTTGATAAAACAGCCATGTTCCCTCTGAACTATCACAGTGAAAGTTTCTACGACTTAGGTATTCTCACAGGAAAACCCAGCAACCTTTACTTTTAAGGACTGCCTATTAGGGACCTACATTATTCTGCACTCTCCCTTTCTGGACAAAAAGCAGGATCAGGCAGAGCCTGTTGATTTCTCAGTGTTCTCTTAAAATATTCATGGGCAATATTCACAACTGCAAAAATGTTGCTTGCATGTCATTTTTTTCAAGACCACCACCATGGAACATTGAGATCAATAAGGGATGAAGGTTGGAGAATACTAATTTAAAGGATGAAGTAGGCCTTCAGCAGAGCAAAAATTGTGATACTATGAGCCTATGATTGCAATACTAAGCAAAACATTAGGATTGTTTTCTAAAGACAGGAATATATAGGCATTGCATTGTTAGGCTTTTTATAACTGAAAGACAGTAAGTGTCTATGCAATACAGAATTCTTGTAACAAAAATTAAGTAACAGTGACAAGTGTAATGGAGAAAGGTGTATACAGGAGAAAGGACATGAATACTGATTGTCACAGAGCAATAATGTAAGTGGTGCCTAACATTTGTGAACATTATCTGGAACACAAAGGAAGTTTTTACGGTCCAGGAGAGAAAGAGTATTGTTTAAATAAAGAATATGTCCTGTTCTAGGAATTCCCTTTTATATATTCTTTTCTAGAGTACATTTATATTTTATACTGTGAGCTGTTTCCTTTTCTAAATGCTGTCTTGCTCATCTGCATTCCCATTAAAAGTATAGACTAAAAAATCTTTATTCCCCAAGTATCTTAAATACCTGACACAAAAAACCAGCAGAGGAAAGAAGATGTTACCTCCTCTCACTTAACTGTCTAACCTGAGCTCAGTCCCCTTACAGTAACAATGGATCGTGTAAGGTGCTAAACTTCATCAGCCTAATTATTTCTGTTGTTTGGCCAGTCTTATCCTTAGCATGACAAGTCACATCAATGCAAGAGTTAACATCAGTTTTAAACAGACATAAACCAAAAACTTCAATGTAGCTGTGTGCTGACATAGCCCTTCTTCCAGTTGTGAGGAAATCAGAGTTCCAGAAGCCTGCCAACACCTTTAGACATCTCCTGAAGAACTTTAGTCTTCCTGACTTAATGTTTGTGAGCAAAGATCAGCCAAGAAACCATCAAGCAGAGAGTTCAAAAGTTGTTCTAGTTTTTCAGATCAATGAGCTGCACATAAACTACAGATGAAGCAATTGCCCTGCTGGTAAACATTTGATTGTTTTGTGAAATTGCCATATGACTGTCATACGGATGGAGTAATATGGTGTTTTCCATTGATTTTACCTCAAGTGTGTTTCTCATTTTAGCAAAACAATGCTTCCTGCAGTTATCACAAGGTCAAAGAAGAATCATTCAGAAATAGATGGAAAATCACCATGAAATAGCTTTTTTCCCTTAACAGTTAGATATAAAAAGTAGAGAGGATAGACAGAAGATTTATGGGTTCTATCTCATAATATTACGGCACTTGAAGTAAATCAGTGTTTTCCATTTATAAAGAAAATGTGTCACTACACTGTGAATCCTTGCATCTTATAACTTGTAGCCTCAAGCCCTAAAAAGGTAAATACCTTTAAAGGCACAAAATTACAGTCTGATGTTCTCAGCCATAAAGAGAAAAAAAAAAGTTTTACCTCTTAAACTTTCTGAACCTGTTACAGCTCATGCTGCTACAGAAATGTTCATTGCTCAATTTGAAGGAAGTTTTGCAGGCTCATTTGAAGTTCCAAGTCCATATTACCAAAATGCCCTAATAATCAGTCCTGTGACTTCAGTCTTGCAAAACAAGGATGCAGAAACTGAACTTCCGTCTTTTCCATACACAATTCTCTCATTTTTCCCATTTCAGTTCACAGAAATTAAGTAGGAATATTGGGTACATTTACTTTACTTCAAGAACTGCTAGCATCTTTCCTGTACTATTTTGCAATTACAACTTAGACCTCTGGGAACATAACTTTGCCACTGTTCATCATTACTGAATGCACTCAAAAAGCTCTGAACAATAAATTGAAATTTATATTTCTTGCACTGCTGAAAACTTCTTGGGCTTACCATACTTTACCATAGAGTCCAGCTCCCCTTGCTTGTCAAAAAAAGTGTGTTCACCAAATAATTTACTTGCTTTCTGGTCCACTTGGGACTGCATAAGCACTGTGAGGCTAGTCACCAGGGGAAAAATGTACCTAACATTGAAAAATAATACTCAAATAACAGCATTTTAGCTCCACAGACATAGAAATCTTTTCTTACAAGTTTACCTTCTTGCTGTAGGGTATTTCAACAGAGAGAAGTATTTCTTCAGGCTTAACTACTGTCTTTCTGTATCCAGTGAAGAACTTCTCATCCATTGTGATAGTCCTTTTGCCCTCTGTAGAGCAAGGAGAGATCAGTGGTGGATGAATGAATAACTCAGATGAAGAAAAGCTGTAGTACTTGTGAGAAAGTCTTCAGCCTACCCCTCTTGATATATCAGTTTTCATTTTTCCACCCTCTTTCTCCAAATCAGGAAGGACCTCTGACAGTTTCCACCTATACATAAATTTTATTTGCACAGGAATTGATCAGAGATCTCTCTCTTCTTATTAATCTAAAGGTGAGCAAACAGGTGAACCAGTTTCAAACATCTCAATGTAGTTCCCTCTTTCCTTAATCTGCACAAAACCCAGTAAAAATCTCTGATCAGGAAGCGTCCTGATTTCAAGGATCCTATTTCAAAAGTATTCTTCTTAAGAGAAAATACAAATTGAGACTTATGTCTTTCTTCATAGAAAAAAACCCCCACAAACAAAACCAAGGTTCAATCTTTATGTGAAAAATCCACAATAATTGAAGCATGATAATGACAGAAACAATTTCATGCTTATTGTCTGCTCATGAATAGACATTTTAAACCAGGTCTTCACAAGGATATGTGTGTAAGTATGTAGATAGTACCAGAGATTTGTTCTAGCACAGAAGTTCAAAATTCTTTAGGAAACTAACTTTAGAACTTCAGACACAACAAGGGCAAAACATCTGAAGACCAAGCCTATTTTACAGAATGTTAACTTCCACTTTCAAATTCTGACCTCACCTAACAATCTATGGCACAGGACTGGCAAATATACCACTCCTCTCAGTGCCACAAGGAAATATAAATAACTTACCTTTTGAGACAAGAGTCAGTTTGCTTCCACTTGCCATTAACACAGGATTTAAGTCAGAAATTGGACTTGCTGTCATTATGTTCCCACCAAGAGCCTAGAGTGATAATATATGCACCACAGAAATATTAAAACCCCTGGAGATACAGCCATAGCATCTTCTAATACTGCATTATTCTGAACACAGTGCAGAGCTCCGCTTTAGTTTGCTTTAATAAATTCTTTTTTCTCTCTCAGAAATTTTATGCCTTTAATGAAGTGGGAAAACATGAGAAAACATTAAATCAATTGTTGTCGCCGTCAATGGAAATGTTTGCCTGAAACAGTTTTAGAAATAGTCCTTGGGTAACGCATCAAATCACAACTGCCCAACAATGCCCAAATTCAATTAATGCGGCTGCAATTAAGGAAGGGTTCATGGAATTATAGAGCCTCTTTTCAGCACCATACAGGAACCCAGCTTTTTTGGCTGCAATACAAATGCACTATATCATGTGGATGAAAATTTTGTGTTTGGTATGTTGCTTCATCTACTTGCTTGGTATGTTTTTCTACTGTTTTTTTCTACAGTTCTACTGACTTCAAACCCACCAAACCCACCTCCTTTTTCCCTTTGAAACTAGGGGGAAAATTGCCAGATAGGATTCATAACACTATACCATAACTGGGCTGTCAGAAATCTACACACCTGCTTCTTTGCAGTTTGTCCAGCACTCTAAATACATTTTTTTCAAATTAGTCTAGCCTCACTACTATTTCCCTCACTTATCCTCACAACAAAGGAATATCTGAACAACTGTCATGTTTCCCTCGCTTGCTAAACATGTAGTATCAGTGTAGTATAGATACCAGCTGAGATTCCTGTGTTGCAATCAATTCTTGGGATTGATTTACGTGTACTAGATTCTTCATCTAGGTTTGCAAATGTTGCTATATGAGAAGCACAAGGCACACGAACATTGGATGAAGTGGGCCGGCTCTTCAGGGAGAGCTTTCAATTCCAGTTCCTATCACTTACAGCAACATTCCTGATCTGTGGCCCCGCAAACCATCTTAGTTGTTCAAGGACAGCCTGGAAGACCTCTGTTTTGTAAGAAGGAAGCTCTGCCACTGCTTTTCTTAGCACCTCCTCTACTGAGCTGAGCGTACAGGCAGCACCAAAGGTGACCCCTGTAAATGAACAAATGAAAAGAACAGTTCTCCCAAATGTCAAGGTACAGTGGGATAGTTATAAATGTGTCTACAATTCTTAGATGAGTTGAATTAGACTGCAGGATTTAGAGAATATATTCAGTCACCCTAGATTATTTTGTACACACTTCATGTAAATATCACATCCCCATAATAAAATTCACCTTTAAGTCACAACTTGTGTTGCTACTGCCTGTCAAATGGCAGGTAATCCACTACCCTTTTGCTGTAGTGTTGTTTGAATGGTACATCCCTGCTATAGGTTTAGTTTGTCCTTTGATAAATTAAATACAACTCCTCTCCAATTTCCACATCTTAAACATTCTACCAGGCTACATGTAATGGTGTCGGAGCAAGGACTGCATAGGGCTACATACATTACATTGGTCTCAGCCCCAGTGGTCCAGCTTGTTCAGATCCCTTTGCAGAGCTTCTCTACCCTCAAGCAGATCCATGCTTCCACCCAGCTTAGTATCATCTGCAAACTTGCTAAGGGTACACTCAATGCCTTCATCCAGGTCATTGATGAAGACATTGAACAGGGCTGGACCCAGCACTGAGCCCTGAGGAGCCCCACTTGTAACTGGCCTCCAGCTGGATTTAACACCATTTACCACCACTCTCTGGGCCCGGCCAGCCAACCAGTTTTCTACCCAGGAGAGTGTGCGCCTGTCCAGGCCAGAGGCTGACAGTTTCTGTAGCAGAATGCTGTGAGAAACTGTGTCAAAGG
>WAAB01024214.1:192928-245992 GCA_013389865.1 Piaya cayana
TGCTCCTCTATCTCCTGGGCTTGTACACAGAGGGAACAACTTTCTTTACAACTAAAGACTGAGGCAAAGAAGGTATTAAGTACCTCAGCTTTTTTCTCATCCCCTGTCACTGTTGTTGCTTCTGCATCCAATAGGGACTGAATATTCTCCCCAGTCCTCCTTTTATTGTTAATATATTTATAGAAAGATTTTATATTTATAGAAATATTTTTTCCACAGAGTACTCACTTCACAGGCATTGTGCCTCTTTCTTGCTCACCTGTTTCAGTGTGCTGAACAGCATTCATTTCCAAGATCCATGCTGGTGCTATTATCACTGGATACAACATGTTTTTTAACTTCATCTCAATGCCTTAAAAGATAAGTAAGAGTCTTTCAGTTATACACAAATGACGGAGAGTATAGGTCACTGTTTCCCAATTAAACAGCAGCAGGCCTACTGAAGAGTCAGATCACTGATCAGCTGTTAAACAGATTACATAAGGTTAGAGAGAAACCATATTAAAAACAATTTTCCACTAATACTAGAATTGGCACATTCTTTTTATGTAGGCTTACAATAACCTTAAATACATTGTATGGTAATGATGTAACCTGGCTATTGTACATAATCCTAAAGGAAAGAACAATTAATACAGTGAACCATACAAAGGTTGGGTATAGTCTCCAGAATCAGTTGCTTAGGATAACAGAATTACTAAATATGTCTGAACTCTCATCCTCAGAACTAATGTTTACAGAAGTATATATCTGGGGAGAAAAAAAATTTCAAGTCTTGAGAGCTTACTAACTGAAAATATCTTTCCAAATGCAAGTTTCACAACTGAATTCATTGGACAAGGGCATTTTATGCTGTGCCACTACTGACTTTTCAAAATTCCTCAAAACTAGCACAAAAGTGCAGAGGTCTAGATAACCGTATATTTTTTGCCCAACGCAGTGAAGAACAAAATATTCACTGTGACATTAATCTACCTGAGAAGAAAATTCGTTACTTCATGCAACCTGAAGATTAAAAAGCTCTTTATCAGCAATGGCATGAAAAAGTCTACATTTGTACTGTTCTCACAAAATACTCTATAGAAAGTTCTCCAGCTGCTCATAAAGAGCATCAGTTCTTTCTCTTACCCACTTCTGTGTTTCCCACAACAATCTTGGCATTGGGGTACTGGGATTTGAGAGCCACCAATTCCTTGAGAGTTGTAGGCTGGATCCATGTCACACGTTCACCTTTGAAACACAGCTGTTTCTGCTGTTTGTTACACTGAGTCTGCAAAAATTAATTCAGAGAGAGCTTAGACCCTACACCAAGCCAAGAATCCCCGCCCATGTGCTGCCCATACCTATGCTAGGCCAGTCTCCATCTCAGTGAAGTTACTGACAGGTGGCTGTGATATTCACACAGCCCTTGGCAGTTAGCTATGCTCCATCCTCCTGCTAGTAGAGAGTCTTTTTCGTGCTGACAAAAGTTTTCCCTTCCCAGTATTGCCAGGTCGATGCAGCTGCCACATTTCCCTAGCAAGACTTCTCCTAGGAAGCTCCATCTGACCAAAGTTCTCACAGATGCCTGTGGCTTCAGCCATCTTTTAAGTAACATGTTTTCCATTTCATCTCACTGCAAAAATGTCTTTAGCATTGCTGAATTTGAGTTACCAGCAGAAAGGCTGGATTCTGGTTCCCTTTTAAATTCCTTCATGTAGTGACTCAAGCAAACAGACTAACATGGGCACCTCTCAGCAACACCAAATCAACCCTTAGGCAGGAAGACGTCTTAGAGAAGAAACAAAGAGGACATATCTCAAGTTGAATATAATTTATGCTGTGGTCAATAAGAACCTACTCATGCTCATGACACATTTAGGTTGGGTGCAGCAGCAGTGATTCGGTTGTTTCTTAAATGTGAAGGAAGCTGTAAACATGCCATGAAACATTTGCTTAGGGAAGAACTATCCCCCAAAAAGACAGAAATGAAACATGGAGAAAAACTAATTTCATCTAACTTCTGATGTCACTGTGAGCCAGTCAACTTCTGCTCCCACTACACTGGGTAGAGAGAAGATAGATGACTTCTGGAAAGTACTAATTGAATCATATATTCATCTACATTTCATAGCTCTTACTTTTCTTCTTACATGATAAAGGAAGCACAGGGCGATAAGCTCAGATATGACTGTATTTAAGGTAGAAATTCATATCTGATCTAGTAAATTGAAATCTAGATGCTCCACCACTGGATAGGCAGTGAATGGAAACAGAGGCAACCCAAGAGCAGGCATTGTAAGGTGAGAAACAGAGAGGAAAGCCAGCTAGCTGGGGCAGGCGCTTGGTCTGTGTTCCTCTTAAGCCACCGTGTCTTAAAAGCCTTGCCTTTTATAAAACAAGGAAGGATTTATGCCCATGCATCTTCTTTTATCAGAAACCATCTTTTTTTACTGCAATTTCCTCAGGACAGAGACACTGCAGACACTCAAACCTTGTGCAGAACAATGAAAGCAACAAACCACATACTATTTGCTTTTGAATGAACTTACCATTAACTCTGGTGGAAAGATTGGTTCCTGTGTAGGGTCCAAAGGCTGGAACTCAGAAGAATCGAAAAGGCTGGAGGACATCATTTTCTATGACAGAGAAAATGCAAGTATCTGGGCAGTAGAGGACAAAGCTATCCACATACGACCCTAACGCATTCCTTTTTCCAGTCAAATCCCTAGTACTATTTCATGAAACAAAGAATAGCAAACACAGTGAAGAGATGACACCTGATGCAGCAGTTCTTCTGTCGCATTTTTCTGATCATAATGCACGTCTAGTCAGAAACCCGAGGTCTAAACTTGTAATGGAATTTTACCAAAAGTGACACTGCTTTCACATTAGCATTTAAAATTACATCAAAGGTACCTTTTCTGAGGTAAGATCAGCATATGACATAAATAAAATCTAAACTTCTTTGCATAAATACAGGTAAATTAAGAACATTGGTCTTTGGCACTGAACAAGACAAAGCTAAGATTTCAAGGCATCAGAAATATACAAAAAACTAATAGATGAGAGGCACCTTACCACATTGTCTTCTTTTCCATTCATGCAGCAGCCTGGACCATTGACTTTTCCTCCACAGCAGCCCCCATTCTGAAGAAGGAACAAGTACCTTTCAGCTATTCAAAGTCAGAATGTTCCAGCTTTCACAGGTTATATTTCTCCCATTTTATCAAACCTTGGATCACAGAAATTTGCAGTTTCTTTAATAAACTAATTTGATGAAAGAACTTCAAACAGTCTTAATTGCTGGAGTGTTACATGTAACACTGGATACTTCCTAACAAAGGATCCACAGGAGTTAGCTGGAATTTCCTGGCAAAGAATTGCATTATATTCTGTCTTTCCTAAACTCATTTTATACTCATATTACTTTATGCCATAATTCCTTGTTGTCATCCCTCCATCTTTTGTACCTCAACTGGTACTTAAAATGTGCTTAACTTTTTTCCTCCAGATATTCCAAAAAGTTCCAATTGTAAAATTTATTGTATTGGCAATTTAATCACTTCATTCATCTTTGGACTGCTAAGTAGGGAAATACCATACTGTGGAATTAATTGGGGTTTAGATCTGTTTCCACAGGAAGATGGCTTGTTTTGATATACCAGAAGCCGGTAACACATTGCTTATAATTGTAATGATACTATTGTACAGAAGTGTTGTGCCTCACAGATGCAGAAGGAATGTATTTAACTCATTATTGCAAAACCTGTGCCATGATCATTACTTATGCTAATGACATATGCAGTCACAGCTTTCCAAGAGACAGGCATTCAAACCAGCTCAGATAGCTCTGAATATCTGTACCACAAACGAGCCAGAGAGGTGACAAATACATCAAAATTAATACTATAGAGGTTACAACTTTTAAAATTCAGCTTACCATGCTATTTTCCCTCTCACTGCGGCAGCACCCAGTGCCATTGGCTACTCTACCACAGCAATTCATGTCCTGTGGGGACAAAAACGGTTCTGAGAAATATGTGCAGATGCCAAGGAAATTAAATAATCTTGACTCCCTTTTGAGAGAAAATGATCCCATGTATATTATATCCAAAGCAGAAAGGAGGAAGATGGAAGGCAGTATCCTGCAGTGTGATGGCTAGGTCATGTCCAGTCTACTGACAGACCTCTAGACTCCTTCTTCTCTTTAGAACTATTGTGACAAATCACCCTGTAGCTTTGGTCCAGCTGGACCTAAGGCAACACCCAGATAAGAGTTAAAGGGACAAGCACATACAATACAATACAATACCTTATACTCCTGTAGAATACAATTGCATTCACTGCAGCAGACTACCTTAGCCCAAAGTGGTTTCTATCTTCACAATAACCCTCAAGTAGCTCTCTATCCAAGTACTTGCTCAGTCTCCCATAAAGCCATGTAAGATTTTGGTACCCACAACACCCTTTGGTGGGTTCTGCAGGTCAGCTAACTTACTCCTACTAGCTTCATGTCTTGACACCTTGCTCTTGTTTTAGAAAAGGCAGCAACCAGCAGCTGCCTGTCCACCTTCCACCTGCCAGTCACAATTTTGTAGATCTCTCTGAGGTCAACACAAACCACTATGGGCTATGCAGAGCTCCTACCACTCTCTGACATCTTTTTTTCCAGGCTGAAGCATCCCACCCTACTCAGAGCTTTCTTGTATGGAAGCAATTTTCTCATCATATTTCCTCACAGGATGTCCTTATTCTGCACACCATTCCTTTACTCTTTTTCTACATCAGGGATCTTCTGCAAGCTGTATAACACAGAGATGTTGAGTTTTTAAGAGACTTACAGAAAAGAATTAGTCTGATTACCTGTGACACAAAAAGGTAACATCAGATGTGTCTCATTTAAGTATTCCACTTCCAACAAGTGGAGTAAGCAGAAGACTGTCCTCTTGCGTTATTAATGCATAAAGCACATGCAAAGTGGTTGAGTTAGAGCTGAGATGTTGTAGCATATCAATTTCCTTCCTTTCAATCTCATCTCATCTCATCTCATGTTGTATTTTAGTAACAGAGTGCCAGCGTTCCAGATTTTTTAAACATTATCTGAAACCACTTACTTCAGCAAAGGTCCTGTATCCTTCCAGAATGGCTCTGTACCCTGTACACCGACACAAGTTCCCTGCATTGCCAGAGCAAAAAGATAAAGATTCAGTGTCTTTTAGAGAATGTTGTTGTTTCTTACAAAAACTTAACAAATCCAGATAAAGCTAATGAAATAAAACTGTGAAGAAGAAAATTTCACTAGTAATCTTGCAACAATTCTACCATCCATTTTTGTTGATAGTTTAAATTGCAATTAATTTAAAAATATATATCAATCTTTGTAATTCAGTATTCATTTATCTCAATTATCAGTCAGTATACCAACTATCCATTCTCCTCAACTACAAGGAGATGGATTTGTGCTGCATCTGATTTCCTCTCAGATCACTACCAGAAGGGCAGTAGCAGCTCAAACCTCAGCATTAACAGCAGCCCCTTGGATGATTTATGCAGTTGGATTCAGCCCCAGTCCATCATGTATATTGCTGTCTTAGTACTTTCCTTGAGGACTGCTGGCCCAGATATGCTCTCTCACCTCTGCAGACTCTTGTGACAGTAACAAATAAGATGTGGAGGCTCTTACAGACCCCTCCCCAGGGACAGGCAACATTTTGATGTTTGCTCAGCTTAATGAGATCCTAATGCAAGACTGAGGCCACATGCCCCTGTTTCAGGACAAAACCCAAGCTTCTGTAACATCTTCTACAAGCCATTTTTGTTTTTCACACCATCTGGCCAATCTCCTAGTGGAAAACTAGTTCTTAACCTCATAACAGTTGCCTATCTTTAACAAAATACACTAAACAGAAGTGCACCTCCTTCCCATTTTGTGAAGCAGATGCAATGAAAGCAAAACAGATTACATCTCTGCAGGACTATGAGTATTACCTTGGAAAGCATCTTCTATGTCCTCCAATCTGGGCTCCGGTTTGTTCCGAAGCAATGCGTACATGGACATGACAATGCCCGGAGTACAAAAGCCACACTGGGACCCATGACTTTTTGCTATTCTCTCCTGAAAGAAAGTAAAAACAACTATCAGCTCTCAATATCAATGTGAGTTCACTATTGTATCTGTTTCTGTAACATCTCTGGTAAAAAAAATAGAATAGTCTCACCAGAGTAGCTAAGACTATCATCAGATGTTCTGTTGAGATGGACAATTAATCTGTGAAACAGACTTCAAAGAAGAGAACACTCTGAAATTTTGCATGTAGGCTTTCAATCCCCAATGTAAATAAAGATGACATGAAGCCTCCAACAAAATCAGGAGTTCTTCAGATTTACCATGCTAGAAAGATTGAGGCTATCTGTATAGACCAGAGTATGAGTTTCAAAGACTAGCTGTTCATCTTCAGGGCAGGTAGGGAAAAGAACACAAGTAAACAAAGGCCAGAGCAGCTACCAGCCATCTATGCACATCTACTGTATTTTTCACTTTGTTGTTTACTGTCTCAGACACTGGCAAACGTCCTATCCACTGCACAAACAGAGATTAATCATAGTTTCTCTTAAAGGAGCAGTATCTCAGACAAAGCCAAGGCAAGTCTGCTGCCATAAAAAGTGTATTACGACACCTTGCTAGAAGAGCAAGGCTTCACATTCCTTTCATTCCTCCCCTCCAAGAATATTTTCAACTGCAGGCAAGGTTCCTAACTATGTAGGATGAGAAACCAAGGTCATTCACTAAAGGCCATAGGAAAGCCAAAATGTATGTTATATCTCCTGGCTCCAAGTTATTATACTAGACTTTCATCACAACATCAGTCTCCCCAGTTCTTGGGATTCAGTCCAGGATGTGGACCAAATACAGCCATGTAGTCCCAGAAGAAAAACATTACCGATTCAGCCAGGATAGTACCAGTTAACTTTTTATAGCATAAGAGAACTGCAATTTTGACCCAGGAGTTTGATTCCATCGCTTAGTCATTCCTACAAGTAAACACTACTCATGTGGAAAGACAAACTCCCAGCTTAAACATTGTGATGGAGATCTCAGCACCCTGGAACAGGATAAATTCATATAAGAAGAAAATATACACAGAAGGTTTAAAAGTTACTAATTACTATTAATAACTTACCTGCACTGGGTGCAGCCTGGATTTTGTGTTTCCTATGCCTTCAACAGTAGTTACAGCTACATGATGCAGGGCACAGATAGGGAAGAGGCAAGCATTGGCAGTATGGTGGCTAAAATAATAAATTAAGGTAATTAAATCTGACAGTGCTTCCAACATCCTCTTTGAATGTTAAGCGATAGAACCCATGTAAATTATAGAGGCACGCTACAAATACCAAGATGGCCTGACCCACTCAAAGAGAGCGTGGAGCTCTCAGCCTTTTACATAGGAAACCATTTCTAGATGATACATAAGAGGAAAAAGTCCAGAATGAAGGTAAAATAGAATAATATTGTCAAAATTTTTCTAGGAACTAGCATTTCATTTCTATGAAGACACAATAATCATATCCTACTCGAGATCTTGTTACTAAGCAGAACCACTAAGTTAGGTGATCCCAAGTTAAAGTATCTGCAAGCATTATTCCAAATATATCCAAGACTTCAGTGCTTTCCCTCACAGTAAAAACAAACCAAAGCCTGTCCCTTGACCTCATCCTCTCTATCCACCTCCCTTTTAGTTCAATTCCACTGCTTCACTCTTAAATTATAGAAAGAACAGGAGGAAAGTTTCTGTCTTAGGAAATAAGAGTCATTCTATAGAAGCAGAGCAAAAGTGAATATCTACCAGCATACAGAAACCAGATTATTGTATTAATACAATTGCAATACAGATTTTATCACAGTAATCATCACTTGCGTCATCACGGCAAGAAGTTGTATTACATTGTGAGAAAAGAACATATAGGTTTTCTGAACTGGGAAAGGTAGATAGACCACCTGCTTGAATCAATGCAGATATTTCAAAGCACAATAAAATAGTTCCCTAGCAGCACTATGCGATACTGCAGGAAAAAAGTACCTTGTCTTAGCCTTCTGGGTTTATGCTCTGAAAGTGAGAATTAAGCTTTGGCAGAAACATACATTATACAGTTTTATTTTAAGATAGTACCACATCTGGAACTTCAAGAGCCTAGATCTGTCCCCATTTCATTTTTCTGTTGAAGAGCTCAGACTGCAAAGGATACAGGAGTTTCTTCCGAAAGGGATCGTACTTCGATATCATAACAGTGCAAGCACCACATCCACCTTCTCCACAGCCTAGTTTGGTTCCACAGAGGCCCACTGAGAGAACAGGAATCAAGGAAAACACAAAGAGCATTGGCAGAAGCCTGCTCAAACAGTTGTCAATTAAGGCTTAGCAACAGATTCTTGCTGGAAACCAAATCCCCCTTTTTCCTGCCTAATAACTTAATTTAACAAATGCTGACACCATGACCTCTGAGATCAGCACCCAAAGCCCTAATAAGGAAGCAGTGCACATTCCAATAGACTCCAAGATAAATTAAAAAATTCTGAATTTCAACTGTTCTTCCTTTGATTAGACTCAGAATACAAATCTACATATGGGAGACTTCCTTAACTGTGAGCACAAGCTGTTCAGGCATGCAGCCGCATCCCTGAGACACAGAGTGACATGTCTTTCAGCACCCCTCAGCAGTGGTAGCTGACTTCTTCCCACACTTACTTGGTGATTCCTACCACCTAGAAGATGATCGGTAAAGGCAGTCATGCAGTGCTACAATTTACATAGTTTAGCACAGACGTGGGAGATGCACTTTAACCATGCACAAACTTCCAGTGCTTCAGGAGTCATGGTCTGGTCACTCTAGTTCTCTCTTGGTTCTTTTTATGATGATTTCCCCGTTGCTAGGGACAAAATGAGCCAAGCACACCCTCCAATAGCCTAATTCCTATAAAACCACATGAGGGTGACACTAAGAACTATACTAAGCAGAAATGTACAGAAACAGTGCACAGACACTTGAGAACTCACAAAGCGCATGGACTGGCCTAAGCAAATTCCTCCACAAGCTGCAGAGAGGCTACATGTCTGTACTTCACAATCAGGCATTACATCAAATGTTCTGCAAAGGGATTTCAGGAGATAATTCCTTAAGTCACTTCTGCTTTGGGTTCCTTCACTCATTAGGAGGTAATTCGACACTTATTTATTGTGAAGAGAGTTGACCAGTCCAGAGAGAGTTTTGGCAATGGACATATGCCTGTGCTGAGATAATCAACCGAGGCCTGTGGAAAAGCAACAGACATAATGAGATAAAACTCAAATCGTCCTTGTCTTCACTGCAAAGATCCTGGAACTGACTGTTTTCATGAAATCATAGAATCATTTAAATTGGAAAATACCTTTAAGATCACTGAGTCCAGCTATAAACCTAACACCACTAAGTCCACTGCTAAGCCATGTCCCTAGGCACCACATCTACTTTTCATACAATCACATCCCTGTTTCAGCAGAAATAACAGCTTTACTGCACCATCTTTTCATTACAACAGTACTCATCTCCCTCAAAAACCATGTCTCTCGATGTATTTTTCTGACCTTAACCAGACTCTAACTAAATAAGTTCACCAGAATTTTAATGTAGATAATCAGTTTTGAAGAGCTTTGATTACTTCTTTACAAAGCTATTTCCATTAGTTATTAACAAGCTTAGATGTAAAAGGTCTAGCAGTAAGAAGCACACATAGGCACAAGAGTCACAGCACTTATTTTTCTTCTTGAACTTTATCCAGACAGACAAAATAGAGCTCTTGATGGTTCTGCTAGAAACCTCAAAGAGGAGTGTGATTAATATCCCTGTAGTTCTTACAGATCCCAGACATACAGAATGCAGTAGCATGGTGAAATAAGTATGCCTGATTCCTTTTAAGGAATACATCAACACAGATGTGGACAGTTTGGCATATGTACACACCCAGCAGATCAGACAAAAAACTCCAAAAAGATGGAATGACACTACCTACTGAACCAGACTGGTCATCACAGTAATAGCTACCCAGGTCCTGAAACTAATCTTACTCATATGTTGACCAGTTTCAAACAGGAATGAAATGAGACTGCTTGCATCCATTCATGTAAATATCCCCACAGTACAGGGTGAGATCCCCTGCCTCTGAGTTTGCAGAATTTTCAGATTACTTCTGGGTCATCTGATAAAAAAACACATGATAATCTAGTTATTAGACATTAACTATCCAGTAATACCCAAATTGTTGGATGATTCAGAAAGCAGCTCAAGTGGCTGTAATGTTTTAGCCAGAAAATTGTCTGCAATTTGTGTGAAACACATCCAAATTCCCTTCCTTTTTATTGTTATCTCAGCATTGTTTTTACCCCATCGTATTCTAATTCCTAGCAGTCCTGAAAGTTTGGCCTTCAAGGTATTAATAAATTATTTACGCTTTATTTAAAGTGTCTTATTTTAAATTTGCTTTTGTTTAAGCCTGGAATACCAGCTGTAACCTTTACCAGCAAGAAATACTAGGCCATGCAGAGCACTCCTCCCTCCTGTGCACAAGCTCTGCCTAGCATTCAAGTGACAGACAGAACAGTAACCAATTACAAAATGCTGTAGGTATTTAAAGCCTTCTGCGGTTTCTTCTGACACTGGATACATTTTCTTCGCAGATAGGTTAGCAGAGTTGTTTCTGGATCCACATCTTTTTCTATCACCTGCAAGAAGGTAAAGTTGCTGTTACATACAGATTGCTTTACAACACAGATTTGTTATTTGAAAGGAGAAAGTTTGGTCTTTCTGCAAATTATTTTCCAAAGCAGGGAGCAGAACTGCTGATTAACTTCTCTTACTAGGTTTAGCAAGGTTGTTCGTGTAGTCAGACACATTTCCTTGAACTGATTGTGACAAAGGAAAGTATATGCGTTACACAGGTCAGAGATTTTCAGCCATGACCCACAGAGGCAAGTCTTATAAGATCTCTTCATTAAAAATGGCAAACAGAATTAGTAGTGATAGGGAGAGAGAAAAAAACATATTTTATACTCAAGTTTTGAATTCTTGACCTCTTCACAACTTGTAGTTCATCTTTACAGAGCACCTATAGCTGACCTCTGCCCCTTCTTACTATTAGTAGACAGGAAAAGCAAGCAGATAAACAGAATGATAGAAGCAGCATCAGTAATAGAATTCACAGAGAAAACAAAAAAACCCCAAACCCAACAGTGGAAACTCTAACATGGCCAATAGAGAAGCTGCAGGACAGACAGCAAGTACCAGTCATCTTGAAGTTTCTCTTTCTTCCCTGTTAATGTTAACTCAATCTTATGTTAGTAGCCATTTTAAATGTGGGAGTATGACATTTCCAACCAAGGAGAAATTTTCCCTGCACATTTTGAGTCTGCTCCATCCAATTAGTGAACAACGCTATTAGCAGTTATCCATTAGACATAAAATTAGTCTTTACTTCAACCTCTGCCCAATGGTCAGAAATCAAAGTTCTGCCCTTGCCTCCAAATGGCCACTGAGCTTCTCTTCCCCTTTTTCTGTTATTAAGAGTGCCAAGAAACTTTTACATTTTCACTGGGTGACCATGTAATCATGTAATCACGTGTTCTTGGCTCTTATGTTGTACAAGTCCTAAGTACAATAGCTACAGTTTATTTAAGTTAATCGCTCCTGGTTTGAAGGGCAAATTGAAACAGAGTTCATTTGTGTAAGCCTATTCTCCTGCTGATAAGAAACCTTCACAACCTCTTCAGTTTTATGCCTTTGACACATGGCAGGGTTATTCTACAGAGATAAAAGTCATACCTCCTATTTGAGTCCAAGTTTTTAGCACCATCCAATAAAGCTGCTGCTACAAAACACAATTGTTCATTTTTTGCACGTCACGTTCCTATGTCAGGGATAATCTACAAGAAAACAGAGTTCATTCTTCTACTTTGGGGGTGTCTTACTGCAAATCATGCAGCGCTCATATTCCTGCTGTTCAAAGCAGAGTTTTTCTGTTCCCTAACCTTCTGGATGCATAGAAACAAGTAAGAGCACATAGAAGCTTTGTCATGAGCAATTGTTTCAGAGTAAGCGCATATATCCCTCTGCAGTAATTTGGTAAATAGACAGATGCAAGCAGATCATTTCAAAAATGCCTGTGACCAGTGTAATTTTTCACAGGTTAAGAGCTTTCCCCATGAGGTCATACCCTCATTGTCAAAATAAGCTTACTCCTCTGGGCTATAGAAATGGCCATTGTAAATCTTTTCAAAACAGATTCCAAGATAGCTAGCAGAGAGAAAAAGCTTCAGAACAGATTTCCAGATTGTTAAAGACTACTGAGATTACTCTATACCTCGATCAAAGAAAATACCTCAAGAAGTTTTCTTGAAATAATACAAGAAGCAATCCATTATACACACAAATCAAGCAATTCAATGTCTGGCCCAACAGACCCTTTTCAGCAAGTTAAGAAATAAAGCTTGGGCCTAGGCTTCATTCAGCAAAACATTTAACCCCTCAGCACCATACACTTTTAGTGAAGCTCTTTAGCATGTATTAAGTCCCAAAATTGAATCATAGAATTGTAGAATCACTAGGTTGGAAGAGACCCACCAGATCATCAAGTCCAACCATTCCTACCAATCTCTAAACCATGCCCCTCAGTACCTCATCCACCCGCACCTTAAACACCACCAGGGAGGATGAGTCAACCACTTCCCTGGGCAGCCCATTCCAGTGCCTAATGACCCTTTCTGTGAAGAATATTTTCCTATGTTGAGCCTGAACCTTCCCTGGCAGAGCTTGAGGCCATGCCCTCTTGTTCTGCCCCCTGTCACTTGGGAGAAGAAGTCAGCTCCCTCCTCTCCACAACCTCCCTTCAGGTAATTGTAGAGAGCAATAAGGTCTCCCCTTAGCCTCCTCTTCTCCAGGCTTAACAACCCCAGCTCTCTTAGTCGCTCCTTGTAAGACTTGTTCTCCAGCTCCTTCAGAACGTGCCTCCCACTGTGCAGTAGAACATGTCCTGAACAATCCTTACTCTTATCCTACTCAAACCGATAGCCCTGATTTTTACTTCAGCCTCCTCAAACTCCTCCCCTGTAGCTGTATATCTGCAGTACTGGCAGAGACTTGGGATCAGAGGAAGATAAGGGGTAAGAGCTTGGAGGACATTCTGGATTAAAACAAACCTCACACATCAGAGCAAGGAGTCATTTCTTTGCACTCAGATTCCTAGTGACACAATGTTTATTTATGAATCTCTCTTGCTGGCCACAGAGTGGAAAATTTTACCATCCCTGTCTTTGGTTGATGATGGTTTTGTCCTCCAAAATGTTATTCCTCCAATGGGTTGTTACACTCACCTGCTGCGATTTGTCCTCTAAATATTTTAAAATCCCATGGGTACAGATAAGATCTTCTCTTGTTTGATGCCCAGAACAACATGATTCACAGCTCAATATCTTACCCATCAAAAAACTTCTTGCTCACCTTCCCCAGTGTCCTTGTACACAAGGAAGCTGAATTACATCCATTGCCTTCAGCGGGAGTTGGATCATGATCAGCCTGCTTAGATACTGTAATTATAGAAATATTTCCTTTTTGCTCTATTAGTGGTGTTTAGGTGGGTTTTTTGGCGTTGGGTTTGCTTTTTTTTAACCTAGTGTCATACTGCTAAATACATCATGTCTATGGCTACATTTTGGTAGATTCAAAAGTGTGGATTTTACTGCATGTGATATCTTAAATATAAATCAAATGCGGAAAGAAACTTTATTGAAAATGTTAAGGTTCACTGACAGTCAGCTGCCAACAAATTTGCTCTGTACTGCTGTGTTTGTACTACACATTATTTGTCTACGGATTCTAAAAATCTTAAATACTGGCATCAACTCATCAGGGAGTGCAGCCTGGCCCTACAGTCCTTCAGGCTTTAAGGACTGTGCAGACCTACAGACTACGGGAAGTCTGGCTGGAAAGCCGCCTGGAGGAGAAGGACCTGGGGGTGTTGATTGACAATCAAATGAACATGAGTCAGCCGTGTGCCCAGGTGGCCAAGAAGGCCAATGGCATCCTGGCTTGGATCAGAAACAGCGTGACCAGCAGGTCCAGGGAGGTTATTCTCCCTCTGTACTCAGCACCGGTGAGACCTCTCCTTGAATACTGTGTTCTGTTCTGGGCCCCTCACCACAAGAAGGATGATGAAACTCTGGAGTGAGTCCAGAGAAGAGCAACAAAGCTGCTGAAGGGGGTGGAGAACAGGCCCTATGAGGAGCGGCTGAGGGAACTGGGGTTGTTCAGCCTGAAGAAGAGGAGGTTGAGATTATTGCTCTCTACAGCTACCTGAAAGGAGGCTGTAGAGAGGAGG
Organism: Piaya cayana; assembly: GCA_013389865.1. Lineage (NCBI taxonomy): Eukaryota > Metazoa > Chordata > Aves > Cuculiformes > Coccyzidae > Piaya > Piaya cayana. Next base: position 207,315 of record WAAB01024214.1, read on the forward strand.
GTGATGGCCTCTTCTCCCAAGTGACGGGGGTCAGGACAAGGGGGAATGGCCTCAAGCTCCACCAGGGGAAGTTCAGGCTTGACATCAGGAAAAAAATTTTCACAGAAAGGATCATTGGTCCCTGGAACAGGCTTCCCAGGGAGGTGGTTGATTCACCTTCCCTGGAGGTGTTTAAGGGACAGGTGGATGAGGTGCTGAAGGGCATGGTCTAGTGGTTGATAGGAATGGTTGGACTTGATGATCTTGGGGGTCTTTTCCAATCTAGTTATTCTGTGTGATTCTGTGTGATTCTGTGTGATTCTGTGTGGCTACACAGAAATAAGTTCCTAAGCAGTACTAGAGCCCATGGGCTGATTCAGAGAGGTGTTAAGCTTACTTCCCCATGATTTCATGTACAAAACTTGGATCTCAATAAATATTTTGTTTGCTATCATCTTGTCTTGCCTTTCACTAACTTGGTTAATTTTGCCTTTGCAACAACATAAATTAGTATTCCCAGAAAGTTAAATAAAGGATTTTTCAGTTTAAAACAACACTAGTTGACTAAAGTAAATAAAGGAACAAAAAAGAAAATAAAATAGAAACTTCCTTAGTTTACTAAACATCCAAAGCTTTCCATCAAGTAGGGTCTTTAAATGAGAAACAGAAGATTTTCTGAGCAACAAGCTCTCATTTAACCACTAGTCCCTAGTAAGTCAATTAGCTGCAAGAAGAGAAAGTGAAAATCTTTAACCATACTGCTCTGCAGCAAGTAAGATTAGTGAATGGTAACGGCCCCCTAGGACCTTAAAATCTGTAAACGTATATTCCTGATGTCAATGAGAGATTTAAAATTCATTTACTAGGAAAGACAATTAGAACACAACTAGACAACAAACACAATATAGCCGCACAATGCAAATCTGCTATTGGTCATGAGAATATTTTGTTCTGCTTTAAACCAGGACACTGAAAACTTGTAATTTGCTGGTTATGTAGGAGCCAGAGGGTCTTATATTTTGGCTAATCCCTTCTGCAATCAAACCTCCACAGAGTTCAGAAGAGGCCTAATATGGCTTCCAGCATAGACCTTCTCTTAACATTCAGGATAGAAATAGAAATATAGGAATAGTGCTCTATAGAATATAAATATATAGAAATAGTGTTTTAACTAAAATTACATGCTACACATGCATGAGACAGATTTGTGAACTGAGGAAAACAAAATTGCCACTATTAGCTTTAAATACTGCGTGTTGTTTTCCATTCTAGTCTAGGCAGACTATCAAGATAACTTTGCACTAGTTGTGTGCCAAGTTTCATGCCCAGTAAAGTAAATAGGTGCTTAAAATAAACAACCCTGAATGTGAAGTATGCTCAGCTGTTCTAAGGAGACATTTTCTCGACAACACTGCAGACCGGGCTAATGCAAGAGAGAACTCACTGCCATGAAAGTCCCTATCTTATCACCCACCTCTTATCACGCAGTTTTTTGCCATGACATGTGAGCCGCCCATTAGCAACGCCAAACTGTCACAAATTCCTGCCACACTAACTTTTCCCACAGGCCACACTATCATATTCCTTGCAGCAAATAGCCTGGGATATTTAGTCAGGACTCCAGGCAGATGGAGCCCTATCCTAACTTGTTACCTGTTGTTTCAGCACATGAAGCACTGCCCAGGCACTTTCCAACACCCTTTCTATCACATAACCCATCATGTGCAGAAATATTCCAATGAACTCCACATTTGTTGCCACAGAATGGATTGCCCCATAAGTCAAATTTTCTCTTTTAAACCTGTATTCGGTGTGGGTATAACTAAAGTCGCTTTTGCAGCACATATAAATAGAGAATAGGGAAAAAAAGTCACTGGAGGCGCTGGGTAGAGCACAACCCAGGAAGCCTTCTCCTTTCTGATCAAGGGAACTTGCTCCTTTGGTAACCCTGGAAGTTCCATGAGCCAGCAGGGAAGGATGCCGAGACAGCCTTGACATATGGAAGGAGTTGGTACAATTGGTAGTATTGATTGTTCCCTGGTGGGTTGTTTTTTAGCCAACAACTGCCAAGATTACACTGTGAGAAATCCCTTTACACATGCACAAGGTCAGCTCTGAGATGTGGCTTTTGTAAACAGCAATTGCAGTTCCACAAAAACTGCTGATACACCAAGGGCAATGTCATTCACAGCATGTTTGCTAGCTTACATCGCAAAACCAGACAGCAGATATAAAAGGAACAAATTGTCTTCTGCTGCTAGATTTCAAGGTCTAGGCTGGTCTTTCTCCCCTTCTCTGCCTCAACCCACATGCACAGAAGAGTTTCACAAAAACAGTTCTGTGCAGCTCAGGCTCTTCTTTTTTGCTCTGACTGATACACATTTTCATATGTTAGACAAGAGGACACCTCAGGAAGAAGGGTTTTTCTACCAATTTACACAGAGCAATGTTCCTGTCATACCTGAGCACTGACCAATGCTGAAGCACCAGTTGTAAATGCATGTGGGATTTTGTTTACAAACTCTTCTTACCTACCATGAGTAGCATATTGGTTCTGAACCTTAGCTGATCTGGCACCAGAACTACAATTCTCTTTCATTAGAGCATACCAGAAAAAGAAAGCAAGACAGTACATTTGGCCTGTAACAGGATCTGGATTGTCCAGTATGTTAGTGAAAAATCTCCTACTGCAAGGCTCCAAGTTCCCAGTTCACCCTCTAAAAACTGGGTTTTACAGAGGAGGGATCTGAAGTCACTAAACAAGAGGACAAGTTATTGGTACACCACCTGACTAATCATAGCAGAAAATTCATCAGATTAAATTCACAGATCATCCTGTGCCACTGCTTCTTGTTTTCAATTACTAGACAGAATTAGCTAGTCATGATTACTTTCAAGTACCAAGTTTTCACCTCCCTCTAAAAACAATGAACAACTGGTACGTCAATTGACATTGACACATGAACAATTACTGATCGGTGTGAGCAAAGCTTCAGTTGTCATCATGTACAAAACCGCAGAACCAGGGCTAGGTTCTACATCAGTATTACACTAAAGAGCTTTTGAATAACTTATAATACATTCTAGATAAGCTTAATTCTTCATCTAACTATTGGCATGTAGATAAAAAGAAACTTTGAAATCAAATGCCATAGTACTTTGTAAAGCCCAAATTTCAATCCAGTTTTGAAAAAACACCCCAATTGTGGCAGCAATCTTATCCACATTCGCACTTGACTGAAGTAGCACAAAAGATCAACAAAAGCAAAACTGATAGTAATTCTATGCCACGTTGTAGGGCAGGGCACAGAGCTTTTTAGCCAAATAAGAATACTGTGAGATCCATCTGGGGATTAAAAAAATTATTCCTCTAGCCAAAACTTAGTGCTGCACGTAAGCACACAGGTAAGCTTCACAAACCCTTGGCTCCACAGTACACAGTGAATATGTAACTGTCTCCTCTGTCCAAGTTTTCCAGCTTGAATCTCCTTTGACACAAATCTCCCTGCCCAAGTATATAGGCAAGAGGAAGGTGGCAGGGCAAAATTAACACTGAGCTACACTCAGAAAGAGAACTAACTTGGCACTCACAGCTCAAAGAAGAAGCAGTCTTGACTGTAACAAAGTTTTGAAGAATCAAGGTTACAGTGCTAGCCAGGGAAAGTCTAAACTGAGACTTGGGAGTCTGGTACAAACTGTTCAAATATGTCCAGCATGTGACTACCCTACCCTCCTGTGAGACACAGTTACTTCTAAAGTAATTGTTATCATTTTCTCTAGAAAACAATACCCGTTAATGGGCTTTGACTTTAAAGAGTTTTCTAGTTTTTTATAAGGAAATGGAATTAATATTTTACTTAAACCCCTTTAAGAAAGCAAATGTCAGAATTTCGTACTGAATATATGAATTGTATATGCATGTTTACATTTGAGCTACATGTCTCAGATTTGTTGTAATCTATTGTATTAAAGATGTAATGCACATTTTTTAAAAGTAGTTATCTCAGAATTGCACTACATTATTGCCAATGATACTAAAATGTAAAAGGCACATTATATAGTTTCATTTTTTTAATAATTACAAGCTGCAGACAAAGAAGAGGAAAAGCCACTCAGCAAAACAGTAAATAGTTTTCATGATTTAATATTTTAAAATCATGGCAATTATACTGATAACCAAAAACTTCAGAGGAGGAAAAAGATGACTGGGAAAACAAGTAATCAAGCCAGGAACAAGCCAGTCAGAAAGCTGGAATCTTCCTTACCTTTTTACCATTCACAAAGAAAACAAGTTGATCCCCTGTCTCATTTGAAGGCATCCTGCACACCTTCCAAAATTCACTCAAATAGGGCCACAGATCACCCTTCCGAGAGCAGCCCTACGCCCCACGGTGAAGTGAGCACCAGCGATACAGACAAGTAATATGAGTCTGCCTCAAGTATGTTTGACTTTATTTCTACATCACTGCCCTGTGAAACCCCATATTATATAAGAGCCAATGAAGAGGCGTGCCAGCTGCATTTGGTTGGTTCTTCTGCAGCAGTGACAGAAAAGGAGCTGGAACAAGCATAATGACCCACCCCCTTTTATATAGAAATAGAACACAATTCAGCTGCATTCCCTTTAGATTATACTGCCAGGTTTGGGGCACTCAGAATGTGCTACTGCAATGGCTGCCAGGAATTCAGTGCATTTTGCAATACAATGCAAACTTCAGCGGAGAGGAGGTTTCTTCAAACTATCCCTCACCAAATATTGACAACGAAAAGCTGTTTCCCTTCCTCTGTGCATAGCCATTCACCTGGCATTCACCACACAGAGGTCTTTCCCATGACAACACCTGCTTTTTAAAAAACTCCTTGATACCTGCACACCAGCTAGTAGGCTGACTGCAAGACTACTTCGATGTTTTTTCTTAGAGTTTTAAAGCCATAGTGTCCTCTGCTTGCAAGGACGTAGTTTAAACAGACATGTATTTGCCCAGATAAAAGTAATTCTAGAGAACTGAAACTAATTCAGCACCTCAAAAGACCTGCAGAGCTAAGACCATGATGCTAGGCTCTTGCAGTCTTTGAACTTACCTGTTTTGGCTTAATCCTCATGTCCTGGTAATCAGGTGCTTGTTGCCAGTGAAACACAGAGGAAAGCAAATTCTTGCAAGAACTTTTTGACATCCATTTCCTTGATGGCAGTTTCTTTTGGGTTCTCCATTACACAACCATACATTTTGCATTAAGTCTTCTTGGTTTTTTTTCCAATGTTGTTGTAGAATTGCCCAGATTCCTAGATATGATATGCATTGGTTTCATGAACAAGACAGCTAGATCCTAGGTCCAGTAAAACTCCTCCACAGAACAGCATGATTCCAAAGTCTCATGGAAGTTTCCAAGCACTGTATTTAATCTTGTCCGTTCCATTCTGATTTTTGTGACTTTGGTCAGTTATTTTGTTTTCTTAAAGTCCCTGGAAAAGCAGCACATCGAAGTCTCCCTCCCAGGAACCTTTCTGAACAATTCACAAAACAACAAAACCTAATCAAATTACCATTCTCAGAAACAGTTGCTTGTTCAGTATTTTGGAAATATGTCAAAATGAATTAAACACATACATTATTTTTACCAGCTTTAATCTTCTGACCTTCGTGTTCTATTGCCCTGTCTATCCCCTAGAAAAGCTATTTCATAAAAATTGTCAAAACACTGTCGCAGCACTTCTTTGCAGACATTCAGTTTGCTGAAAATACAGTTCACAGCAAAATTCTGCTTCACACCATCTGCCCTAATCTGTATTTGCAATGAAGTTGTGCATAGCTGAACCAGTGCTGACACCTATCGTCTGCCACTCCCCACTCTGCAGTATGACTAATAAAAAATGACACTTTTCTCTAAAAAAATTTCCATTCTGTTACTTTATATCTATATACAAGTTTACATGATCATTACCCTCAAGTATTAAACACGAATCCCAAAATTAATGTACACAAACTTAATAGTTATAAATAGTTTTGTAATATTTTAAATTAAAATTATTACTCATAACCACAGGAAATGCGTTACAGCAATCTTAAAGCAACTACCCATTGCAGCACTAACATTAAAATCAAAGAGGCTGAGTTTCCTAACCTGTGTTTTCCATAGTGCACAATGCTTTTCTTAGGTTGAAAGAATATTATGGAATCATGTCATCTCTTGTTTAAGGAATCCCATGTACAAATATTTGTCTAGACTTGGTGATAGCCTTATAGCTAAACTATTTCTTTCTGCCAAGCCAGTAAACAGCATCTTATGATATTCCATCATAATGTATACTTTTGACCCATTTTTACTGCATGTGTAATATAAAAATTAACACATCCACAGCAGTAACCTCTGTCTGTAGATTACAGAGTAATGTGTAACTTCAGATCTCATCTGAACAGTTGTCACTGATCATGAAGTATCATATTAATCCATTTTCTCACCACCCTAATAGGATACATATTTAATGAGCAGAGAACCAAGACCTAGAACAGGAATATTCCAAATCCTCTAAATAATCCTGGAGCATGCCTGCTTGTGTTATTGAAGATTCTTAGCCATGTTTGGAGATCTTACCCCAAATCAAACAGAGAATTACCAGAAATGACACAGAGGAAAGTGGAGGGAAAAAAAACACCAAACCTTCAGCAAACTTCTATAACATAAGAAGACCTCCATTAGCATAGAATCCCTTAAGTGAATTAAAAATAAAAACCTTGTCAATTGAACACAAATCAACCATGAGACAACATTCTGACTTAGTGATTGGTCTAGCAGTTTCCTGTTTCAGAAATCACCTCTTTGTCCATTCATAACTCGAAGATAGGTATGTTCTAGAAGTTCAAAATTACTTGCAGTCTCTCTCACTTATTGAAGAGCTCAGAAAGCATTTGATATTAGTCAAGAAGGAAAAAAAAATCAGCTGGCTTTTCTTAGTCTAACTGGTTAATCCTGCAGATCTAGCTTTTGCAATCACAATGATAATCTTTTCTGCAGATGATCATACACATAGCTCACTAAACACAGTGAAGTTTATGTAAACATCATTCCTGCCTAAAGAGTTTACCACCAGAATTAGGTAACTGCAAGAAACAACAACAAACCAATGCTGGAGAAAATAAAGGAAAATCTTTAAAACAAATGTTAAAAACAAAGTTACCTCGTTGTCATAGAATCATAGAATCATAGAATCACCAGGTTGGAAGAGACCCACCAGATCATCAAGTCCAACCATTCCTATCAAATACTAAACCATGTTCCTCAGGATCCCGTCCACCCGTGCTTTAAACACCTTGAGGGAAGGTGAATCAATCACCTCCCTGGGCAGCCTGTGCCAGTACACAATGACCCTTCCCATGAAAATTTTTTTCCTAATATCTAGCCTAAATCTCCCCTGGCAGAGCTTGAGGCCATTCCCTCTTGCAGGAATGTGAGGGAAGATTATAGGCAACTCTGAAGAAAATTCTGTGGAGGGATTTATAAGAGCAGTTTAGTAAAGCAAAGAAAAAATTGGAAGTCACTGCTTCAGTGTATCCCACATATCAAGTTTACAGTGTTTTCACATAACTCTGTGTGCTTGCCGTCCTTCTCTAATAACTGGACTAGTTCTACAAATTTATGAAATATCCAGTGTGGCTAAAACATGTGGACAGCATCTTTCAGCTGAAGTGGAAATGACTTGTGTTGCTTTGTTCACTATATAAGTTAAAAAAATAAATTAATAAATCCCACTGTATTGATTACAGACTGCAAATGTGGAAACAGAGAGTGTTGCCTGGAGATGTCTGTTCTCTCTTGGCATCACCTAATTACCACTCTTGAAGACAGGCTCCTGAAACAAGCGGACTTCTTTTCTGAATGGATAGCGGCATTCATACTTTATTGGCAAAGCATTCTAAAGGATCTCAAAGAAATGTAATCTTTTCGGGATCCTAACACAAGCAGTAGAGTTATTTCTTTCCAATAACAAAAACAAAAAAAACCCATACAATTGCTTTATAAATATGAAAGAATATATTACTTATTTTTACAAAGGCATTTCTTAGGGTTAAAAAATGTTAAGTTTCATGCACTTTCTTACAAGATATCTAAATTCCTTTCTGATTGCAGATATAGGTTTGAAAAAGGAGATGGTCACAAAGCAAATATGAATTGGATATCCCCATTGAGTTTTGAGAGTAGATAGTAGCTCATTATTCACGAACAACTAATCATTCAGCGTTGACATTGTAGTTGCATGAATGTTGTCTAATTGCATGTATTCATTTCATGAATTATGATCTCTACATTTGAAGATGGGAGGAGTTTAATTATAGTTACTTTGCTAGTCCTACCATCTGGCTTCCCCTAACAACAAGAAGCAAACAAAGTTAGTTAATTCTACCTGTTGTCACTAGTCTGCAGAATAATTAGAAAGTAAGACTATTGTTTCAATTCATTTGCAGTTTTTCTTTCACAGAATCGTTTATGTTGGAAAGGACCTTTAAAATCATTGAGTCCAACCATAAACCTAGCACTGCCAAGTTCACCACTAAACCATGTCCCTAGGAAGCACATCTACACATCTTGTAAATACCTCCAGGGATGGCGATACAGCCACTTCCTTGGGAAGCCTGTTTCAATGCTTGACAACAGTTTTGATGAAGTAATCCTTCTTAACGTCTACTTTAAACCACCCTGACACAACCTGTGCCCATTTCATCTCTTCCTGTCACTGGGAGAAGAGACCAACACCAGTCTCACCACAACCTCCATTCAGGTAGTTGTGGGGAGTGGTAAGGTCCCCCCTCAACCTCCTTTTCTTCAGACTGAACTGACCCAGCTGCTCCTCATAAGAGTTTCTCTCCAGACTCTTCACCAGCTTCATTGTTCTTCTTCGGATATGCTCCAGCAGCGGCTAAATTGATACCTATCTGTTGTCTTTTACTTTCTTCCATGGTGGCTTTAAAAAAAAAAATAATCAAATACCTGTACTAATACTCTAACTCAATAAAATTAATAAGATATTCTGATCTTTTTTATTGGCCTTTCTTTCTCTTCCTCTGTTGATATTCTGGGAGTATCTTTTGTATTTAGTCATTATAACTCTGTCTCAGGATACACCAGAAGGCAGAGTCCCTTTGCAGAGACTGGCTGCTGTCTTAGTCACAGGTAGAAGCACTGTCTCCAGTGAGTATTTTAAGGAAGAAAGGATGAGGGTGGGCACAGCTGCAACAACCATGCAGAGATCTTAATTCTTCTGAACAGCTGCTAAAGCACGTCCTTTCTGGCATCAAATAATACCCTGCTATTTCAAGACCTCTGAGCAGGCATGTAGGAGTTTCTGGGCCAGTCTAAACAAATGTAAGCTAGTACCCATTCCTAGTTGAGCACATGGCTCATTTTCCACTGCTTTTCTTCAAAGGAGACACTCTCTAACAGAAGCCTGCCTCACTTGTTTTCTCCTACCCTTATGGAACTATGGATTAATTATATCAAGGAGACCATTAAATCTAGTTTTCTATTGTCTATACACCAGATACAGTCTAGCCTATGGATCCTCATCAAAACTCTGATACCAGCTATATGATGTAAATTTCTATTTCAAACACATTCCTAAACATGTCTGGGCATCTGCACAAGTCCTTTGGCTGCCCTGTGTATCTCACTGCTAATCACTGCCATTTTAGAATGCGGTATTTTGGAGGACAATTTGTTCAAAAGATAAGAAATCCTCCTTTTGTTAGCTTCTGCTAACAACAACAACAACAAAAAAAAGCTCTCTGAATCAACCTAATATTTGACTGTTCTGTCTAGGAAGGATCTGTATACCAAAAGGTTTGAGCATTCTCTAACTATTCAATGTTGTCTAAAAAAAGACTGCTTCTCTTTACAGACTATGCTTAAATGGAGACCTGTACAACTTAGTTCCTTGTACTATGATTTCCTTCTAACTCTACCTACCATTGAGATGACTAAAAGTTTTCAAAAGACTTATCAAGGTTGGACAAGTATAGCAAGTCAGTCCCTCAGAGAATTTCAGGACAACTTTGTGGTCACTAAAATATACTAGTTGTCCCAAATTACAGCAATCATGGTCAGCTTGCATCCACCTGACTGTCCTGATTTCTCTTCAAAGCAAACTAATTCTAAATAATTTGCCACTAAATAATGGTGACAGATAATAAATATCAGGCAGGAAAGAAAAAGCCCCACTAGAAAACCACAGGCAGTGGCTCAAGAGCAGTTGCCACGAGTTCGACATGAATCATTTAAGGTGAAAATTAGAAAAGCCATAAACATAGCAGCTACATTGAAGAACAACCTTCCAAGAAAGGCAGTGTGTGAAAGAAAGGATGCTTTCAAAATGAAACTTAAACTGCCTACAAACTGGATAATGTGTTATGTGTATATTACAGAAGTTGAAACTTACATTATTCAAGTCCTGTGTTTCCCCTCCAACCCTACCTCATGTCCAAAAGACAGATTTTCTTAATTTGTGTTCCTAATATCCTATAGCTTCAAAATGAAATAAAAAAGCTTTCATGCTCCCAAAGTTATTTTATTAGTACTGGACAGGGAAGAAAGATAACTGTATATAAAAAGCCTGGAATTATGTATATCTTAAACTTACCTGTGAAACCCTGATAACTCAGAAAAGATATTCTTAATTACCTGGATTATTTTCAAACTTAAGCATCTCATAGTCAGACTCAACACTTTCAGTGACAGCCTTTATGCCTGAGTATAGATGTATAGAGTCACTGAACAGAAATCTTACACATTCATCACTACTGAAGCTTTCTAATTAATGAAGAACAAGTTATATCCACTCTTCAAGAATTTACTTGGAAACCAGTTAAAAGAGATTGATATAGTCCCTCCATTGCACTTCTTCATATAGTTGTATGATGAAATATGTCCCAAATATTTCTGATAATTTACCATGACTGCAGTTTGTACCACTTGATAACAAATACAACAAACTGTTTGCATCTCTCTTTGATCACCTCCATTTTTAATTGTAGTGGCTTCTTTGTTAAATAAAGCTGTTTTCCCCCCACTGTTATTTTGCATCCTGTATTATTTTATATCTGAGTACAAAAGATGGATATGATAGTTCTAATGGGTTTGCAGAAGGTAACTTTGCAGAATTCAAGCAGGCAGTGAGGTTGAGATATTTATCAATAAATAAATTATAGGGGTGTTGCAATAAATAAAATATCCAGCATGACTAAGGCAGACACCTAGTTAAAGTATACATATATCTGTATGATCGGGAGAACACTGATGATGTATCTAGGTGTAAACAACAACCTTGTTAAATTAGGATAGTAATACAGGGTATAAATAAACAGCTTAGAAAACATACTTGAGAAAATGTCTTGGGGGATTCCCTTCTGAAGGAAACATGAGGCCTGATCTGCAGACTGGACACACTACACAGGGAGGTCTGCTGCCTGCCTGGGGTCTCTCTGAAAGATATCAGAAGAAAGCCTCCAGCCCTGGTAAAGCCTATGGATTATTACCCTCTCCTAATATTCCAAGTAGGCAATAATGAAACCCAGAGGAAGAAATTGAGGGCAATTAAGAGGGACTTCAGGGCCCTTGAGAAGAATGGTGAAGAGTTCCGAAACACAAGTAGTGTTTAACTCTACCATTGCAATTATAAAGAATGATGAAGTGGGGTTCCCCAGGGCTCAGTGCTGGGTCCAGCCCTGTTCAATGTCTTCATCAATGACCTAGATGAAGGCATTGAGTGCACCCTTAGCAAGTTTGCAGACGACACTAAGCTGGGTGGAAGTGTGGATCTGCTGGAGGGTAGGGAGGCTCTGCAAAGGGATCTGAACAGGCTGGATAGCTGGGCAGAATCCAATGGCATGAGGTTTAACATGGCCAGATGCCGGGTTCTGCACTAGGGACACAACAACCTTGTGCAGTGCTGCAGACTAGGAGAGATCTGTCTAGAAAGCTGCCAGGAGGAGAGGGACCTGGGGATGTTGGTTGACAGCCAACTGAACATGAGTCAGGTGGCCAAGAAGGCCAATGGCATCTTGGCTTGTATCAGAAACGGTGTTGACCAGCAGGTCCAGGGAGGTTATTCTCCCTCTGTACTCTGTACTGGTGAGACCACTCCTTGAATACAGTGTTCAGTTCTGGGTCCCTCACCATAAGAAGGATGTTGAGGCTCTGGAGTGAGTCCAGACAAGGGCAACAAAGCTGGTGAAGGGGCTGGAGAACAGGCCTTATGAGGAACGAGTGAGAGCGTGGGGTTGTTTAGCCTGGAGAAGAGGAGGCTGAGGGGAGACCTCATTGCTCTCTACAACTACTTTAAATGAGGTTGTGGAGAGGAGGGAGCTGGCCTCTTCTCCCAAGTGACAGTGGACAGGACAAGAGGAAATGGCCTCAAGCTCTGCCAGGGGAGGTTCAGGCTGGACATCAGGAAAAAAAATTTTCACAGAAAAGCTCATCGGGAACTGGCAGAGGCTGCCCAGGGTTAACAAGGTTGAGGCTGTAAAAACTGGTAACAGAGAGCAGAAAAAAAACTATTAGTCTGTCATCTGTTACTAGCAATACAAGAATGTCAAATCACATGTCTGTCTGTTTTTTTCTGAGTAAACCCACAGTTTCTTTGCAGCAATTTTTCAGTGATCCTTCCAGGAGATAGATCAGATCTAGAGAAAGCGTCTCAAGTTAAGTGGTCAGATTAGCCAACTCTACTCATTTTATTAAGGATTATATAACAAGGTGGTTTTTTTCCCTTGAACAAAGTATAAGCTATTCTATATAAATAAAAACAGAGTGGAATTGAATTCAGAATTTCAAATCCATCTCAAGGACTATGAGGCTAAATTGGATTCCCTTCATAAATGCTCTGACAATGGTCCCATAATATGACTGGGTTTATTACCAGAATTACCTTATTTATTCCAATAAGAGGGAGAGATTTCATTTTCTGTGCCACAAAGCCTGTAATCCAAAACAAAAGTCTCTGAAGAAATAAAGAAAAAAAATATGCTTAGTTATTTTCTTATTATTTTTATGACTATGATTACTGCAGCAGATAATGACTTCTAGGAGGGAATAGCATGGAGCCTATAATATGCAATTTGCTGCATATTCCGTGTCTTACAGAATATTAAGCACAAAAATACAAACAGTACCCTGAACTGAGAGCTGAAATGACACAAGAGCCACTGACAGGATTCCAGCATCATCAACACCGAGCTATTGATATCAAAATACCCAGATCCTAAGGAACTTCAGTGGTCATCTGAATTCACCTTTTTTTCATAATCATATCATTCTATATCACAGCTGTGCATGGCAGAAGCCCATTTTCTATCAGATCATTGTTTTATTGAATTTATCCATTGCACTTGTTATCTAATATTTGTACGCTTCATGAATTTTGCTTCTCACATGTAAATACCCTAGTCCATAACTTTGTTATTGTCAGCTACTTTTACTGTGACAGTGAACAAAGATCAAGGAAGAGTACCCAGTTTGTTAGTTTCTTTGCCAGTTCAGAGCACAGACTCAGCATCCGTTCCACCACTTCCACTCTCGACAAAGCAGCTATAGACTGGAGGAAGAATCACAATTTAGAAGAACCCCCATACGACCAAGGAGTAGGGGCATTTAGATTATTGTTGAAGAGACAACAAAAAGTGAAAGCCTGTCTACCATTAGTAGTTCCTGTTCTGGAAGCTACATTTTATTCTTCAAAGGTAGGGTCCACTTCTTATACTTGCCTCTTCCTTTATGAGATGCAGACCTTAACCAAGGTGACCTTCAGGCCTCCAGTTTGATCCATCTTTTGGGAGTTACACTTTGGGTATTGTCCTCTCTTCTATGAGTAGAATGAACATTTGGACAAAGAAAAGAGACATAGTATATCTTTTATTTAACCATCCTTTTGAAAGGAACAATCTTAGAAAACTAGACTTTTTATATATCACACTTCTAATTCCTACATGAATTAAAAAATAGTTTAAGTTTCTCATCCTATAGAAGGAATTGCACTAGAGAAAAGATACATGGCCTGACCAAACAGCAGGACAAACTGTGATGACACAGAGGGTGAAATTTTCAAAAGTACTCAGTGTTAAGCTCCTTTCTCACTACATTCATTATGAGAGAAGTGAAATAGACACCAAATGTTTTCTGATTATTTCCACATAGTCAGAAACCACCCTCTCTTATCGTGAAGACCAAAATCTATACCCTGTTAACTCAAACATAACATGTACATAGCTTTACTTTGTTTACTTATCCCAGCACTAGTACCCCAGCAAAAGGATGTGGAGTCAAAGCCAGATCAATTAAAACAAAAGTAAACACACAAAGCTGTTTTCCCACGCTGTCCTAAATGACATAAAAGGTACATAACCTTGAAAAACAAAAGTACTACCAGTTTTTCTGGAAGGATTTTGTTTTGCCTTCTGGAATAAGAAATAGCTATGGAGTAGCTTATTCCACAACACATAATCCAATGAATTTCCAAGAGCAGGAAAACTTACAGAGTTCAAAGCATATTCTGTTATCATAACTCCTAGATGCCCATTGCATCATATTTGGATGAAGACTTGTATCGAGCTCAGCTCAATAAATACAGCAGTCATCTAAGATATAAACTGAGTAGTTTGATTTATTGTTATTCATAACTCTTCCTTGTATCTCAGGAAAAATCTCTTTAGCACAAGAAATGCTTTTTACATTAAAACCACTAAAATAATATGTATAGTTAAAATTGAGTACCTATGAGTTTTGGGGCACCATTGGCAACTTCTTTGATTTTACAAAATATTTTTCCCATGCACCAAGTTTCTCGGGTCTCCTAACCTGACCAGTGCTCGTGTCAGCATTTCTTGTAAGAAAAAACATGATTGTCCCTGATCCCTTACCTTCACTAACGTCAGGGGAAGTTTGGATGCAGAAAGATGACACAATGTTCAGGATAAACTAAAGGCAGGGGGCGTGAGGGAGAGAAATTAACAACTTTCATGGCCAGGGTCTGCTTATCTGTGAAAGCCTGACTCAACAGCGACTTAGCAAAAAGCAGGCCCCCATTGGGCGAGGAGAGGGAGCGGATCTCAGAGCTGGTCAGCTGGGACGGTCAGTGGCGTGCTGCAGGGAGGGTCAAGGGCCTGGCAGACAGTTTCTGGGCCCTGGGCCCAGCAAGGTCAGGCAGGGACAACCAGTGGGGCACCAACAAGGTACTTCTCTTACCTGCCGTGCTCTAGTGACTCCAAAGTAGTGGGATATGTCTTACCGCCTACCGATGGCAGAACCTCCAGGCCAAGACTTCATGGAGAACAGCTTAAATCCAGCGAAAGCTCTCATTAGTAGATATTACAAGAAGAAAGGGGACTTGCAAAATAAATCAGACATCCCCCTGCTTATACAAATGTTAATGGTGAAAAAGTCTATACACCATATGGAGCTTTAGTGGACCTCCCTGCCCTTCTTTATCTCAGTCTGTGGCATGTCATCTAGTGGCTGTTCTTCATAACTCGAGATGGTCTGGACTGAACAGTCCAGGAGCACCTTTTATTTCAGAATGACTATGACATAGACATGTAGTTAACATAACCAAAAAAAGCTGAAAAAGCCAGTAGACAGAGTAAAGGAAAAACCAAGCCACTTTTAAAGCAATATAAAAAAAAAAAAAAGCATAGGAAATTTGTGGGCAAAAATACAATACATTTGTTTCTCTGGAAAAAAAGATCTCTTAATTTTCATCTTTCATTTTAAAAAGTCTTCTGGCTCTACCCAGACTGATAGTAGGCTGGCTTTCTATCGAATTCAACTTCTTCTGCACAGCATCAGACACTTCCACAGCTACCCTGACAAGTTATAAATAATTAACTTAATCCACATTGTGCAAGAAACAGGGCAAAAGATTACAAAATCCACTTATGCAACTGAGAAGTGTTACATTGGGACGCTTGTAATACACCTAAGCAAGGTGCTTGACCTTTTCTAGTTTTTATACATAAGATGGAAAACATCAAGAAATACAGGCATAACGTAAGCTAAGTTTCATTTAAAGGATGGAGTGCTTAGGCTGGAAGAAAAGGAAAACATTTTTAAAAACACTCATTGAGATTCTGTCATACAGCATTACTAATGCTGAACTTCAATTAAAAAACTCACAAAAGTAGCTGTTTATTCTATTCATTCCATTATAAACACTGAAAGGGGTCTGAAATCTGGCAACTGAGATAAACCAGGGTAAATAATCCATGCAAGTTTTTATCCTCCTCCCTTTCAATTCGCATTATGTCAGAAGATGACAATTTTCCCCACAGGCATTTTATTTAAAAAAAAATCTTCACAAATCATTCCAGTGAATCTTTCTTGATGGACTGATAGCGTAAACTTCTGCAAGTGATCTCCACAATGGAAAAATCTTCCAAAAAATTGTGCCTAGTTACAATTATGTGTATTATTCCATAATTTAAATATCATCATACAATTGATAGTGTTCATTTTCTTGCCTGGGGAAGGCAAAATTGGTAAGACTTTATGATCCACTTCACTGACTAAAGAAACAAAAAAAAAAATCAAGACCAAATTCAGCATTTTTATTCTAGCCTTTCTATATAAAGATTGTATTAAGATAACGACACACTTGAGAATTATTAAACTGCTGATCTGTTTATACCACATCTTACACACTAATTTATATAAGGGTCTTTGAGTGATAAGAAAGTCATCAGAATGAGGACTTGGTTTCTGAGTAATGGCAAAGCATTTGAATTCCCTTTCCTTGACAGTAAGTAGAAATCACTTCAGATGACACCATCACACAGAAAGGACAGGATGTCATCCAGAGGGACCTGGACAGGCTGGAGAAGTGGGCCTGTGAGAACATCACGAAGTTCAATAAGGCCAAGTGCAAGGTCCCACAGCTGGGTCGGGGCAATCCCCAATTTCTGTACACAGTGGGGGATGATGTGATTGAGAGGTGCCCTGCAGAGAAGGACTTGGGGGTGCTGGTCGATGAGAAACTCAACATGAGCCAGCAATGTGCGCCTGCAGCCCAGCAGGCCAACTGTATCCTGGGCTGCATCANTATGAGAGTGGTGAGACACTGTAACAGGTTGCCAAGGGAAGTTGTGGATGCCCCATCCCTGGTGGTGTTCAAGGCCAATTTGGATGGGGCCTTGGGTAACCTGGTCTAGCGGGATGTCCCTGTCTATGGCAGGGGCATTGGAACTAGATGATGTTTAAGGTCGCTTCCAACCCTATCTATTCTATGATTATCATGAACTCCTGAAAATCCAGGCTGATTCAGGACACATGCCATGTGGTTCAGCCTCTCCAGACTGTCTCCTTCTCGCTAGCCTGCAAAATCACACTCCCCAGCAGATCACTGCTGCCTCATGTTCAGAGCATGCTGTCAGAAGGCAAGTTATACTTCTGATCCAGGTTGTTTGTCTGGAAATGTAATGATGTATTTTGCTTCTTCACATTTGTCCCCTACTCAGTTGTCGGCAGCTTATTGACTTCTGACATATTGCTTGCAAGTCTTTCATTTCATTTTCTTCTTCAGAGCTGTGTTTCCTAAGGACTATGCTAAAAATATCAATGTCTTCTTCTTCAAAACTTGTGTGCACTAGGTTGTGATGAGTTTATCTACTGGTGCACCTCATTGTTCAAATTTCATTAACAGAAATTTCTTTTCACTTTCCATTACAGATGAGGATGCTTAAGGCAGTTTAAAAGGAGCTAAAACCTGCCCAGATAATTTCCCAAGCAACCTAGCAACCCAGGAAACTGGCTGAGAACAAGATAAAGAATCACAGATTTGTCCATCTGGCAGAATAACATCTCAGACCCCATTACAGCAAACTCTTGAATCATTATCTGTCTTGGCTTCCTTGAGGGTAAAGGCAATGGACCTCTATCATTAGCCATGTAGTGCTCCTCTACACCTCCCTTTTTTCTGTCCTCAATGGAGGGGAGACTGTTGCAGAATAGACCACGATCTGCTGAATGGGGTAACCAGTGTCTAGCTCCTTTGGAACAGCAGGCTCTCCTCCTCAGAGCGGTGTTGTTGCTTTCCAGGATAAGCCAGCTGTCTTCCTCAAGGCTAAATGCCCTGCATATGAAATCCATACACTTCCACTTTTGCAGCTCAATCACCACCTACAGTAGCTGCTGTAGCTCATTTGGCAACTTTCATGTTTCACCTTGGATGGTTCCTCTCAAATAAAGCAGCTTACACTTAGTAGTTTAACTATTAAGGCAGGTAAACTTTATACGGCACCAGAGAAGACTCAGGATTCATCCTCAGAGTGCTTCTACCCAGCAGTGATTTCAGAGAACTTTAATATACACAGAGGTGTTTTCATATTCATATTTTTCCCAAGAAGTGACAAGCACATCTTATTCCTGGAACCTCATTGCATATCCAGGGAGGATGAAAACAATCCCACACAGAGTTGTTAATGTGTAGCCATATCTGAGTGGTTAATCTGGGTGACAAGAAGATAAGGTTGATTATTCTTATCTTAATCATTAATCTTTTTTTAACACATTGCAGCTGACATTCCATCTTACCACTTACAAATCACCATTTCACCTCTTATCCAGAATCCTTTAACAAAAGTCTCAGAACGTCATTCCCAAAATGTCAGGACTAGAACCAAAGTGGAGAGCACCAGAGACAAAGACAGAAGCAAAAAAAAAAAAAAAAAATCAATAGAGACAGTAGAATGCCTTGTTTTCCCATGTGAGATGGAGAAAATTGACACCTGCTCCCCTCTCCCACTTGAGAAAGTCAGGTGGTCTCTGCCAAACAAATAACAGGTGTCTTTGGTTTCCTTGCCACCCTGGTCCCTCTTAGTAGCCTAAACTAAAAACAGCTTGATGACAGCAAGCTTCGCAGGCATAAAACAGCAGCAGCCTCTATGTGACTTTTCCTTTTCACACAGGTTTGTCTTCATGAACTCCATGTCTGATGTCCCTGCTCTGCTAGGTAGGAAACCCCAAAATGAAGCATCCATACCTGCCTTACCCAGCCCCTTTGACTTTTCCAATACGTGTGTAGTTCTTGGAGAACAGCAATTTAGAGCTAGCTATGAGTTCTCTATCCCCAGACTGTTTCTTCT
Source organism: Piaya cayana (assembly GCA_013389865.1). Lineage (NCBI taxonomy): Eukaryota > Metazoa > Chordata > Aves > Cuculiformes > Coccyzidae > Piaya > Piaya cayana. Next base: position 226,412 of record WAAB01024214.1, read on the forward strand.
ATTGAAGAACTCCTTTGCCAGTTACAGCTTCCGCATCTGTCTCATCCCATATCACAAGATGCATCAGCTAAATCAGAGCAGCAGGAGGCCAAAGAGCATAGCAATCTCTTCTTATTAGATTTCTTGGACACTTCCCTTCTTTGTCTCTCTACTTGTGCATCATTTAGTCTGCCACACCTATTTCCAGTTCCTCCAAAAAAGGGCCCCACCCTAAAGCAGCATCTATAGGAGGTCACTGACTTGTTTAAACCTTCCCAGTAATACCAGAACTACATGATAGCACAGATGGGCAGGAAGTGCCCCAGTGCTTGATTAACAGTACTTCCATAAGGATCAATGTTACAAAATCTTCAAGCACATTAAAGAAGACCCAGATAACTATTTTCCAGTCAAGCAAATATTAATATTGACTGAATCCCGAAAAGCAAGCTGTGATTGCAAACCATTCACGAGCTACACTTCACTGTAACAAATGAGTGTGAAGTAGATGGATTGCCAAGGTGGCCCAAGACCAGTTTGATGGAGGGCTAGAGTGTCAAAGAACCAAACTAGCTACCTTGGTACCGGAAAGCAGGGGACTGAAGTGCTACCTCATCATCCACTGGAAGGTAGTGAGACATGCTCAAGAGGCTAACTGGAGAGGCAAGGGGAAATTAACATTTGGGAATACCACATTTTTCTTCTAAGTTGAGTTATACAGTCCAACAATGGCAAAAGTTACATATGAAACAGACATGGTAGAGGAACTGTGAAGTCAGACAATGGATACTACACACATCGCAAACTGATTCTTCAAAGAGCACACCAGAAGCAAAGCAAATAAGATTTATTCTCCATCTGATTCATATTACAGGATGCTTTAAATTACTCAATGACACACTGTCAATTATGTCATTCTACAAAGTTTGTACAAGTGTTTATAATTACCCAAGAACTGTTTATAAATTGGCAAACCAAAGGAGAAGTCCATTCACAACATAATACTACTGTACCCTCCTATTGTGGCTCAAGAATTAATAGCATATGGACAGTAAACTTAAAGCCAGCTGACTGGAACCCAGTTTACCTATAATACAAACCAAAAATTACACCTTAAAAAATTACACGGAAGAAATAGAGCACTTACAAAAAATATTGGCATTTTGCCAAGGAAAACATTGTAAGAAAAATATAAGACTCAAAAGTTGTCCAAGACAACTACAAAATAACAGAGGATTAAAACGTTTGCATTTATACACAGTATTAAACTCAAGATGTTCATGTGCATAAGCACATCAGTGACCTGAAAGATACCTGTACAAAGTCGTGGAATGGTGTCATCGCAGAGAAACCATCTCATCAGAGCTCTATAAAAGGCAGTTTTGGCCAAGCAAACTGTCTTACTAAAGCAAAAAGGAGGGAAAAAAAATTAATCCTAGAACCCAAACTACAGAAACTCTCGTCTACTAAACACCAAGTGTTTTTTTTTTTGGGGGGGGAAGCTTAGTGTATACATCCCCAAGGGAATTATAAATTTGACCTTATGTATCCTGTATCTTTCCAATTTAGCTCCCAAAGTCAATAATTAAAGGCCTCAGATTAAAGTTACAATTCAAAACTGAAATTTTACATCTTCAATCTACATATTAAGGCTTTGAAAAAAGCTTGTAGGAAACACCATGTTTCCTTTAACTCTATTTTACTAAGTGTTTTTAAGCTTGATTTTATTCTATCTATGCTTTAAAAACTAATATATTCATTAATTTTTTGTACTGGGCCACATTTTTCCAAGTAATAAATCCACATAACCAGGGAAGAGCTAGAACATCGTAATAAACATTAATTAAGATTTGCATAATACCCTGTAATGTGATTCTTTGCAGTTTTACAGACAGGAAAAGCTGAGACACTAGGAAGAACTCTTAGCGCGTACAGTGAATCAGCAGTAGCACGTGTATAGAGACAATAAATCCTCCGTCTCACTTCTACAGTGCCTAGGCTTTGTCCTTTTTAAGTGACTAAGCTGTACCACTAATTCTGTTCCTTCAAAAATATCGCTTTATATTAACATTTTGAAATTGATATTACACCTTTCACCAAAACTGGTGTGTTTGAGTTTCATTTACTCTAGATTCTTAAAAGAAAAATCAAGGATCCTCCTTAAATTATTAGAAAGCAGCAACTGAAATACTGCAAAGATAAACTAAGAAAGCTCCCATGATTTTACTTCCAGCTTCTTACTGCTTCTATGGCAAAGTGGGTGGGGAAGAAGAGTTTTCCAGTGTTCAAGCATTCACAGGTCTACATATACAGAAATTTCCACCAGACTCTCCCAGCTGATCCATCAAAATAGCAGAAGTCACTGATCGTACAAAGAGCCTGCAAATTCCTACTCCTTCCCAATAACTACATTGTCCAGATGTGACCTGAGATCATCTAATACTTTTAGTACTCTACCTTCTCACATAGCAGTAAGTCCACTTGCTCTAACATTTTTAGAGCACGACAGCAGTTATCAGACTTGGAGTCCTCCTCACAGGAACATCTGGCAAGCACAGACTCAGGTAAAAGTGAGTCTCCACTCTCACCTTACCCCACATGCTTTTGAGCAACAGTGAACACGGTCTGGAGACAAGCATGGTCATCCAGGAAGAATTGTCCTGTGGAGATGAATACAGTTCACATATCAGTTCAAACACTCCCATCGTGTATAAAGATCACTTCCAGATATCTTTACACCTCTTTTGGAGCTTTTATTCTGGACCTTTAAACATCCATTCAAAAAAAACCTTGCAAAATCTTCGTGTCCTTCACTAAAGGACATGAAACAGCAGTTATACAGATTGCTCCAGGGACTAAAAATTGTGCAAGCTTTGTACAACCTTGCTTGTCATTCTGTCTTGCCAATTTATTTGCATAACAGTTGGAAGGTGGTGCGGATTAATTTTTTCCTGCAGTTTAATAGGCCAGTGCTAACTTGCCTCTGGTTCAAAGCCAAAACACAGAATAAAGTGGAAGCTAAAGCATTTGTAAAAATCAGTATCTTGTGCTGATGCTTTTCTTAAATTAAGGCAACTGTTTCCTAGTTGCTAATTCCTCTAAGGTAATCAGAGCCCTTACCAACAGTGACACTGGATCTATGGCTATAAAATCTTCCTTTTTATGTCTCCAAGCCTTAACACAGAATCATAGTAGCATTTGGTTGGAAAAGATCTTTGAGATCATCGAGTCTAACCATAGCTGTCCACTACTAAACCATATCCCTGAGCACTTCATCTACACATCTTTTAAATACCGCCAGGGATGGCTACTCAACCACCTCCCTGGGCAGCCTGTTCTAGTGCCTGACAAACTTTTCAGTGAAGAATTTTTTCATGATGTCTAATCTGAACGTCCCTTGGCACAACCTGAGGCCATTTCTTCTCATCCTATCACTTGTTTCCTGGGAGATGAGAATAACACCTGCCTCACAACAACCTCCTTCCAGGTGGATTTCCAGCCACTCTTCCCCTATGTGGTGGTGCTGTGATTCTGCCTTTTAAAATTTGTTCCTGATAAACAGACAACACATCCAGCCCAAAGTGATCTTCATTGATCTGTGCCAGTTAAGAATCTGAAAGGGGTTGCTGCTGCTTGAAACAGATGTGCATTTATTCTTACTCATCCTTCTAGATGAATATTCATGGTTACCAATGATGGAGTTTTCCTGTGTATTCAGTTTAATGCTGATAAAATCAGCAAGATTATGCAATCAGCAAGATGCTATCTAATATTGTTATTCTTTTTTAGCATTCAGAAGTTCTTTATAAAGATTTATGCTGCTGGGTTGGACAATTAATACAAGTGGTCTTTGCAGTTAGACTCAAATTCATTCTTCATAGAGGTACTCTGAAGTTTGCTAATCCTAGTAACGATATAACCAATAAGGCAGTTGTGTTCATTCTAGAGCTAGAACCATGAGATTTTGTGCCTGAAGTGCAGTTTATAGATGGCATTTGATTATCTAGATCTAATGAGAACAATTACAAGTAGTATCAAGCTTGTAATGATGATTTCACCGGTAAGAGTGTCCAGTCTATTTCCAAAGAGTCATAGAATCATAGAATCACCAGGTTGGAAAAGACTCACCAGATCATCGAGTCCATCATTCCTATCAAATACTAAACCATGCCCCTCAACATCTCATCCACTCGTCCCTTAAACACCTCCAGGGAAGGTGACTAAATCACCTCCCTGGGCAGTTTCTGCCAGTGCCCAATGACACTTTCTGTGAAAAATTTTTTCCTAATGTCCAGCCTAAACCTTCCTTGGAGGAGCTCGAGGCCATTCCCTCTTGTCCTGTCCACTGTCACTTGGGAGAAGAGGCCAGCTCCCTCCTCTCCACAACCTCATTTAAAGTAGTTGTAGAGAGCAATGAGGTCTCCCCTCAGCCTCCTCTTCTCCAGGCTAAATAGCTCCAGCTCTCTCAGCCATTCCTCATAAGGCCTGTTCTCCACCCTCTTCACCAGCTTTGTTGCCCTTCTCTGGACACACGCCAGAGCCTCAACATCCTTCTTGTGGTGAGGGACCCAGAACTGCACACAGGATTCAAGGTGCTGTCTCGCCAGTGCAGAGTACAGAGGGAGAATAACCTCCCTGGACCTGCTGGTCATGCCGTTTCTGATACAAGCCAAGATGCCATTGGCCTTCTTGGCCACCTGGGCACACCGCTGGCTCGTGTTCAGTTGCTGTCAACCAACACCCCCAGGTCCCTCTCCTCCAGGCAGCTTTCTAGACAGACTTCTCCTAGTCTGTATCACTGCATAGGGTTGTTGTGTCCCAAGTGCAGGACCCAGTATTTGGCCATCTCAGACAATGAAGTTTCCTACAAAGATGTGTTTACAATTATTTTGCAAGACCACAGTAAATTGAAAGCAATTTAAACTAGCTCTGCTTTCTGCCCCTCCCTCGCTCCACCACTTCAATTAAAGAATGTCATGAGGTGTCCATTGTCATGAGATCTTTTTAAATTACTTTTCCATCAGTGTAATAAATAATTGATGCTAATGCTTTAGTAAGTCCCATGACAGTACTCATGATTACCTGACTAGCTTCTACTTTTGCTTAACTACAGCTGAAGCAAGTTACTCCCATGATCTCCAATGAACTAACAACCTGCAGAAGGCCTAAAGCCATTGTGAGGAGCTCATTTGCACTTTTGAGACGAATGTGTGAAGAATTATCATGACCTTGAACCATACTCGAGTAGCAAATGTCTAAATGACTCGTCAGTTGCAACTTGCAACACCTTTTCCAGTCTCTTCCCCACCTAGGGCAAGAAGAACCCCAAGCACTTTGGAATATTCACCGAGTAGTTTACTGTTCCCAGAACATACGACAGACTTAAGGATTATCTTTTATAGGAACACTCATGTCATTAATCCTCTTGACAAATGGTAGAAATAGAAAATGCTGTAGCCAAAGCTCTTTAAGAGTACTCCCAAAGGTCAAGATTTTGTTCAAACACAGTGAGAGCCCACAAAGCGTATTCTGATGAAACACAGTGAACTTGCAGTTACAGCAAAGTCAGCTCCCTATCTAATACCTTCAGGGAAGAGTTATGAACAGTGCTGTCATCTAGCCCCTCCCTAGTTTAGTATTCTTTGCAACACCTACTTTAAACACATCTGAATAAACAGGAATAGGCTCTCTTTTTTGCAAAGTATTATATATGTTTCTCGGGTCAATGATAGGGAAACAGGTAGGGGGAAAAGCCACACAATGCTTTTCAACATGGGGTGAAACTGATATTTCATATTTCCCTAGTTTGGGTTGCCTTAAATTGTTTTGTGAAGGAAGTGCACACAGAGGTTTTCAAATCTTCTAGTCACACCTTCTTGCAAGTTCAAGGGTCAGATCTGGAGTTTCCTGAGCTAAAATATTCTTGAGATTGGTACTCCCTGAAAAATGGTTTGTAATACTCTTCTGAAGACAGTATGTAATGACATAGTGTAAAAGCTGTGGTAAGCAGTATGTGTGAGTATTTAGCCTGGCTAAACACTATACAAACTAACTCTTGAGTCATTTAATCTCCCATTCCCAAAGGCAATTATGCTACCTTTCAAAAGCTACTTATATAATTTTTGTCCTGCTCTTTGCTTCTACTTTTATTATTTTTTGCAACATCAAAACATGTGCAAGTGTATCTTCACCGATACCACATTACAGATACTCTTCTCTAACATGACTACACCCTGCAGCCTTCCTAGCCATAGCACACCAGAGAAGCATTTCCCTATAACCCGTCATCCATCTGTGTTAACTGTGCAGGATGTACTCTTTTCAAAGATATCCATTTGCAGCACCCTGCCAATTCCAACTTCTCCTAAATTCCAAATCAGTTTTCCCATAGCATTCAGCTGTCTAAGGCAAGGATACCCTCTGATGTTTAGCTATTCAATGTTTAGCTAGTGTGATGACTTCCCTGGTCTGTACACAGTCTGTACAGTGGTGTACAGACTAGTGTGATGACTTCCCTGGTCTGTACAGTGGCAATGCTAATGCTTTTTAGCCAGTGGGAATCAGATCACATTCATGAAACAGTGACCTGACAAACTGCTGTGTGCAGTTGACAGGAGGCCTGGTTCCCACACTACATGTTGCTAAGCCAAGGCAGAATGAGCTAGTATGTCCTGTTTCAGACTGTAGCACAAACCCAAAATCATGCCTTTGATTTACACTAGACTGGTCACATCTCTTTCAAACACTCCTGCATAGCTCTCCCAAAGAACGTATGCAACATTCTACACAGAAAAAAAAAAAAAAGAAAAAGAAAAATGTCAGTGCCCATACAACTTCATTTGACAAATTAAGAAAATCAACTACCACCATCTTCAAAATAGTTCCCTTCTGAGTTGACACATAGCTGCATACAATGCTGTCAACATTCAAAGAGATTCCACAGATTGTTTTCTGAAAGGCTGTTGAGGATCTTCATTGCTTTTGCTTTCACATCTACCACATCACATTGGGTTCCTTTGAACACCAGTTCAATCATTGGGAAGAGGGAGCCAGGTCTGGGAAAAAGGGTGGGTGCTGAAGCATGGTGATGTTTTTAGCTAGAAACTGCTTCACAGACAAAACATTATAGGCTGACACACACTGACATTTTCCAGCTGAGGCTAAGAAAACATCTGTATTTGAACACATGAACAGTGAAGCAATCAAGTTGAACCTTGTCTCACTGTGACAGGTTAGAATATCTTCTATAATCATCTCTCTGTCCCCCTCTCCCACTCTTCGCCCCCAAGCAACAGGGTTAGTCTTGGGGTTTTTTGTGACAGACCTTGTATGTAGAGTGTACAGACTGCACTTCCCACTTACCCCCAAAAAGTTACTCTTTCAACTTACTGAGGTTGTACTTTTCCCCAAAAAACATAAGATCAGACATCTTAGGAATGACATGAAGATCCAGGACACTATGCTGTTGCAGATAACTCATTCTTCTTCAGTTTAAGAGGTTCAGGCAAATCAGAAAACAGAATTGCTAACCATGTGGTGGGCTTGTTGCTGGTTTTGTTTTCATTTTTGGGCTTGCTTGGTATTTTTAAGCCAGTCAAGAAAGATTGTCCCCAACATTAGTTCAGCCCACTCACTACTTTTCCAGGAAGGTAAATCCAGCTGAACCTAACAGTGAAATCTGTTCAGGTAATATATAAAAAAAATACCTGCAGTGAAGGTGTAAACCATCCATTCATGCACATGCAGCTCCTCAGAAATGACAGCATTTTGCAAGACAATAAAACAGCAATAGTAGCTGCATACTATGCCCTAGAAGGATGTAGAAAAAGAATTAAACTGAGTAGATTGTACTAGATGTACTAATTAATTTTGTCCAGGATCACTCTGTCAGTAGGAGGTAGTTTGAAGCAATTAGGCACAGGAGATTTTTCTAATATCATTGTTTCATTTTCTAGTGGCTTTGTGCTAGCTACACATGTACTGAACCTTGGGGATTTGTTTGCACTGTGTTACTCGCACTAGTTTATCATAAAGACACGCCTTATAACTGCATTTCTATAGGCAGTTGCAGCTTAGCGTTATTATTAAAGTCACTAGCTCAGATTTTAGTAAGCAACATTGAGCTTTGCCTAGAATTCACTGAAGTTATGTTTGTGCAATAGATCAGGGAGGTTTCCGCCAACCCAGCAGAAGTAGGCGGAACTTAAGCAAAGTTTTAAAAAGTTTTTCATGTAGCATTGCAAAGAAGCGTCGCTATCAGGACTCCTCTTTACTCACCAAGCAATCTCTTTCTTCACAATACTGCTAATTCTCCCAGAAATCAAGAAAAACTTTACTAATGACTTTTACAGGTAGCAGGCTGGGCTTTTTATGTTTCATGGAAACTTTGCAATTCAGACAATACAACTGCAGTTATTCCTTTTTCCCAATGGGAACTAATAGCCTTTTTTACTCTTAGGTCCTAGAGAAGGCAACAACCTTCTTCCTGTCCGTTGACAGAAGTGAAAAGCATATGCTGAATAAGAAAGGTAAAGTTACATTGCAGGCAGATTAATTCAATGAAACAAGAAGTGCCTTTTGCAGACAGCAAAAAGTCAACTTGCATTAGCAAATTCATACCGATTTGCTAGCCTAGGTCAGTGTCTTTGTGATCCAACATGCCTGTTCTTTCAAACTTCCTGCATTCACCAGCTGCTACCATGGAACTTCTTGCCCACCACACAGGAGGTGGCAGCAGTCTTGACCAAAGCCAGAACTGTCAATTTTCTGACAGTGCTGTGGCAGGTATTCCAGGCACCCAGGGCAGGGCATGACCAGCCACAGAGGAAAAGGCTTTGCTCCTGTTTACAGGGGCCTTGAGACACAAGCACAACAGCCAAAGCCTGCTTGCAGAAGGACACCAGGACAAGAGCCAGTCCTGGAACTACAGAGCACATCATTCTCTTCCCATCTGTCTTCGACACATTTGTGTAAACTGAAGTACTTGAACCTGAACTGCACTTATGGGAAGGTTGCATCAAACAAGATGCCAGCAGGACAGAAAGCCTCCAGTACCTGCATCCTGAGTACAAAGAGGGAACTTCCCATCTCATACCCCTCTGCCTCACACCTCTGAAACATCAGGACATGAGACACCCATTTCCTCACAGCGGCTGTTCCATGCCAGAGGAACACAGACACTCCATTGATGGGGCTAGCTCCTAATCACTAGCAGGAACCAAAGATGAGAAAGGTCCTGAGGAACACATGGGTATACCTCATGCCAGCAGCAGAGATGTGGCTCACACTAGGAGAAAGCCAGGAAGAACCACTGCCACACTCACAGGCAGCTCCAGAGGACTGCGAAGCTCCAATGCATCTTAACTGCTGGGTGGTCATCCTTACTTTACCCCCAGCACAAACAACCACAGACTCCAGCCCTGCTTGTGGTAGGACATATTGCCCAAAGTACTACTGAAGGGTTTGCCTCCTCACTAAAACACAGAGTAACCAGCCCAAGACATACTGCAGACTTTTGTTTGTTTTTAAATGGGAAAGGATATATGCATTCATACTTATGCATAGACACAATAGACATTAGCAACCTCCCTGGAGAAGGGGACTCCAGGCACCCGGGATCAATTGACCATTTTTCTTACCCACAACCAGGAGGAGACCATCAGACACACACCCAGGACAAATGGTAACCCACAGCTCCACAGAGGAGCTTCAGAGGTTACCAGAAGGCAAACACCAGACCGTAGGACTGCTGGGCTGCCCAGACAGCCAGCAGACCCCATGGCGACTGAGGGAGATTGCAGCTCCCACCAGCCCACCCCTGCACCACAGCAGGGGCCATAAGTTTTCCCACAAAAACACTGAGGTAGGAAAAGGTACAGACAACACCAAAACACTAAACAATCCTCATTCTCTCTTTCCTCAGCATAGTGATTGAGACTAGGACTCCATTTTGAGATGAAAAACAAAATCACTTTATTGTGTAGAGGCAAAACCTTATATAGTGTTTCTCTACCCAGCTAGCAGCTACCCCACGGAATTTCCACCTCTAAAAATCCCACAGCTACAGTGATAAAGTGCAATGACTACTTGCTACCAACATGCCCCTTATCTTCATGTTTTCCTTCTTTGCTTGTTTATCTAATGCATTCTTTTCTTATTATCTCATGGGTCTTGGTAACGATTCCAAGATCTCACTAAGCTAGTGAGCATGAGAACATTGGCTGCTTGCTCTGTGCTTGCTGCTGATACCACGCATACACGAGGGCATCGGCCATATTAACCTGCATATGTGCGGTGGTAGAATCTTCTATGCCTGCACCTCAGCGTTTGTCATCTTGAGCACTATCACACAGCACACACAAGACAATCTGATGATCAGGCACAGTCAGCATGGGTTTATGAAAGGCAAGTACTGCCAAACAAACCTGATCTTCCATGACAGGGTGACCCACTTAATGGGTGAGGGAAGGGCTGTGGATGTAGTGTACTTAGGCTTTGACAAACCATTTGATGCAGTTTCTTACAGTGTTCTGCTTGAGAAACTGGTTGTCATAGGCCTGGAGAGGTGTACCCTCTGCTGAGTAAAAAACTGGCTGGATGGTCGAGCCTAAAGAGTGGTGGTGAACAGAGTTAAATGCAGTTGGAGGTCTGGATCACAAGAGGTGATCCCCAGGGCTCAGTGATGGGTCTAGTTTTGTTCAACGTCTTCATCAATGATCAGGATGAGGGGATGGAGTGTACCCTTAGTAAGTTTGCTGCTGACACTAAAAACCCAGAAATTCCATGCCTTGACCTTGGTAAGTTCATAGACGATGCTAACCTGGAAGGAAGCATCAATCTGCTTGGAGGGAGGCTCTGCAAAGGGATCTGAACAGGCTGGACTGATTGGCTGAGACCAAAGTGATGAGTTTTAACAAGACCAAGTGTAGAGTCCTGCACTTGAGACACAACAACCCCATGCAGCATTACAGGTTTAGGGAAGAGTGGTTGGAAACCTGCCTGGCAGAGAAAAACGTGCAGATGTTGGTTGACAGCTGAACATGAGCCAGCAGTGGACCAGGTGGGCAAGAAGGCCAATGGCATCATGGCTTGTACCAGAAACAGTGTGACCGGCAAGACCAGGGAAGTGATTGTGCCTCCATACTCAGCACTGGTGAGGCCATACCTTGAATCCTGTGTTCCGCTTTGGACTCCTCACTACAAGCAAAACATTGAGGTGCTGGAGTGTGTCCTGAGAAGGGCAATAAAGCTGGTGAAGGGGCTGGAGGACAAGTCTTATGAGAGGCAGCTGAGTGAACTGGGGCTGTTTAGACTGGAGAAAAGGAGACTGAGGGGAAACCTTGTTACTGTCTACAACTGCCTGGAAGCAGCTTGTAGACAGGTGGGTATTGGTTTCTTTGCCCAAGGGATAGGTGAAAGGATGAGGGTGAATGGCCTCAAGATACTCCAGGGCAGGTTCACATTGGACATTAGGAAAAATTTCTTTACTGAAAGAAAGGNATGCATTCATACTTATGCATAGACACAATAGACATTAGCAACCTCCCTGGAGAAGGGGACTCCAGGCACCCGGGATCAATTGACCATTTTTCTTACCCACAACCAGGAGGAGACCATCAGACACACACCCAGGACAAATGGTAACCCACAGCTCCACAGAGGAGCTTCAGAGGTTACCAGAAGGCAAACACCAGACCGTAGGACTGCTGGGCTGCCCAGACAGCCAGCAGACCCCATGGCGACTGAGGGAGATTGCAGCTCCCACCAGCCCACCCCTGCACCACAGCAGGGGCCATAAGTTTTCCCACAAAAACACTGAGGTAGGAAAAGGTACAGACAACACCAAAACACTAAACAATCCTCATTCTCTCTTTCCTCAGCATAGTGATTGAGACTAGGACTCCATTTTGAGATGAAAAACAAAATCACTTTATTGTGTAGAGGCAAAACCTTATATAGTGTTTCTCTACCCAGCTAGCAGCTACCCCACGGAATTTCCACCTCTAAAAATCCCACAGCTACAGTGATAAAGTGCAATGACTACTTGCTACCAACATGCCCCTTATCTTCATGTTTTCCTTCTTTGCTTGTTTATCTAATGCATTCTTTTCTTATTATCTCATGGGTCTTGGTAACGATTCCAAGATCTCACTAAGCTAGTGAGCATGAGAACATTGGCTGCTTGCTCTGTGCTTGCTGCTGATACCACGCATACACGAGGGCATCGGCCATATTAACCTGCATATGTGCGGTGGTAGAATCTTCTATGCCTGCACCTCAGCGTTTGTCATCTTGAGCACTATCACACAGCACACACAAGACAATCTGATGATCAGGCACAGTCAGCATGGGTTTATGAAAGGCAAGTACTGCCAAACAAACCTGATCTTCCATGACAGGGTGACCCACTTAATGGGTGAGGGAAGGGCTGTGGATGTAGTGTACTTAGGCTTTGACAAACCATTTGATGCAGTTTCTTACAGTGTTCTGCTTGAGAAACTGGTTGTCATAGGCCTGGAGAGGTGTACCCTCTGCTGAGTAAAAAACTGGCTGGATGGTCGAGCCTAAAGAGTGGTGGTGAACAGAGTTAAATGCAGTTGGAGGTCTGGATCACAAGAGGTGATCCCCAGGGCTCAGTGATGGGTCTAGTTTTGTTCAACGTCTTCATCAATGATCAGGATGAGGGGATGGAGTGTACCCTTAGTAAGTTTGCTGCTGACACTAAAAACCCAGAAATTCCATGCCTTGACCTCAGTAAGTTCATAGACGATGCTAACCTGGAAGGAAGCATCAATCTGCTTGGAGGGAGGCTCTGCAAAGGGATCTGAACAGGCTGGACTGATTGGCTGAGACCAAAGTGATGAGTTTTAACAAGACCAAGTGTAGAGTCCTGCACTTGAGACACAACAACCCCATGCAGCATTACAGGTTTAGGGAAGAGTGGTTGGAAACCTGCCTGGCAGAGAAAAACGTGCAGATGTTGGTTGACAGCTGAACATGAGCCAGCAGTGGACCAGGTGGGCAAGAAGGCCAATGGCATCATGGCTTGTACCAGAAACAGTGTGACCGGCAAGACCAGGGAAGTGATTGTGCCTCCATACTCAGCACTGGTGAGGCCATACCTTGAATCCTGTGTTCCGCTTTGGACTCCTCACTACAAGCAAAACATTGAGGTGCTGGAGTGTGNCGTTTAAAAGACAGATGGATGAGTGCTTAGGGATATGAATTAGTACTGGATAGGGACGGTTGCACTTGATGATCTCAAAGGTCTTCTCCAACCTAATGATTCTATGATTTAGTAACTTTACACAGGTACACTCAATTAATTAGTAGCTCAGCCCTCCTCCATCAGGGCACATACACTGCCCCAGCCTGCAGCTGAAGTTCAAAAGCCTTATTTGGCCTCCTCTTTCCTTGTTATTTTCTTCTGTTTTTTTCTTCTTGTAATGTCAACATAAATATTTTGTCTCAGCAGCCACTTCAGCAGTTTTTCAGTCAGGTGCACACTAGCACACTTGCTTCTTTTTGCTCCACTGTTCCCATGTCAAAAGATCAGCAAAAGGACCTCTGATCCATTCTTACCTTCTCTTTGGGTTGAAGGAAATTACTATTTATGCTAAGAAACTGTTAGAATTCTGTGGTGTTGTTGTGTTGTTGTTTGGTTGGGTTTTTTTTCCTGGGATGCTTTTCATTTTCTCTACATAGAGCAAATTACATTATAAAAATCTAGGAGAATTTAGAATATTCACGCAGCTTTGGGATTATATTGTCCTTTACCTCAATTCTCTCCTACACTGCACTCAGAAAGGTGATTATTTTGCTGCTGCTTCTGGTATTATGCATGTTTCCCATTATATTGAGAGGTAAGTCATTAGGACGATAGACACTGCTGAACTTATTCCAGAGTGTCTGTGCTGTCCAAAGCTACAAAATGATGGCACTCAGAGGCAATATGCAATGCAAGAAAAGTGAGGACTAAATTTACATCACGTTCAGAGAAAGAGGCTATCTATTCACCATGTAAACATGTAATAATTTCTAGTTGCTATCAGCTTCCATCAGTAAGCTGTCAGCTTTCCATTATCTGGAAATATTTTAAAAATGAACTAGCATTCCATTTCTAAGAACAAGGCTAAAGGTTGAATTTTATGTTAAAAAATTACAGTGTTGTTAGGTGTTCCCTTGGGGAAGGAGGGGAAGAGGGGGTTTTATTTTTATTTGAGAAAATCTCAAGAAGTATTTTCTATGAAGGAGAGAGTATATTTGACCTGGACCAAATATTCCCTAGAAAATCTGCCCAAATTTGTACAAAATAAATAGCCTTTGAATTATGATGATCCATTTGTCTTTGGTATTTAGGTTTTTTATTTAGAGTTATTTAATAGCTTCATCTAATGGCTAAAATTTTATTCTTGGTGAGTATGCATTCACATAATTCCTGTGAATACCAAAGCTCTGCATGCATCACCCACACAGAATAACCATTTATGCCTAGAACCCATAGTTCCTTTGTGTTCTGTATATTTATATACTAGTCTCATAAAAACATAGTCCAGGCCTAGTGTGACAGAACTAAATTTTCCGTGCTTTCAGTGTGCTAGCTACTTGTCAGCAGGGCAAGTGGGATGCACAGGCAAGAGAAACCAAGGAGGCAATTTGAGCAATATGGGGAAGGAAAGTGTCTTATTTAACGGCAGTACCCAATCAAGAACATTGAAAATAAAGTCTGGGAAATGAATTGGGAAAAAATGTATGGGCAACATAGCCTGGGATGAAGATGTCAAAGAATTTGAGGTCCATTGATAATAAGGAAGAGTTGGAAGATAAGCAAAAAACTAAGAAGAGGAAGGAGTGTAGTTTAATGACAGAGAGAGAAACAGCACAACTAATAAAGTATATTACATTACATTTGGGAACAACAGGGATTGAAGGTAGTGGGCAGGAGAATGAGTGGTTAAATCTATGCCCACCAGAATATTCCTCTCCAAAACCTGGAAAGGGAAGCAATTCCTCATGGCTTCCCCACTGTCAAAGAACACAAATGAACCTCCTTGAAAAGAGTCCTGACTCCTCCTTGCATTGATGCTCTAAAGTCATGACAGCCTCTTCCTGGTGAGGACTCACCAATATTGTCAGGAAAACTCTCTCTATTCAGCTTGACTGTGTTTTTTAACAGAGCAAATTTTCAAACAATCTGAAAAATTGAAAGGAACATTTTTAATGTTGCAGTTACCCCTGTGATTCCAAAATCTGCAGAAGACCACAACCAAAGAAACCTGAAGCAAACAAAGCTGCACAGTGATTCCAGCTGGGTTTACCTAGCAAGATAAAAAGTAAAAAAAAAAAAAAAAGAAAATCCAACAGACTGACAGTATACATTGGTGTCAAAACAAACTTGCCACATTGAAGATATTGTCACCACTCAGAAGCCATACCAAACCGCAGTGCCTTTTTTTCAGTCTCCCACAGTTACAACATGGGAGCATTCATGTGGGTCAGCCACTGGTTTTCAAACCTTGCTTTAACTATTGCACAACTAACCAACTCTGCAGGACAGTGTTGGTCAAGTACTTGGCAGTTGCTCTTGCTTTATTTACACAGAGCAAATTTCTTGCTCATTGCCATGGGAAGTTTTAAGAAAGGACAAATTCATGATTATCACTCAGAAATTATTGGTTTCTTTCTCTGAGCTCAGAGCCTTGTCCAAGGCCACCTACACAGCAATAGCTGGGGTTAGCCAGGGTTATGTGCAGAAGCCCTCAGCTTCTAAACTCCATGCTCAGTCACTCAGTCTCCTCTCTGGAGACTCTGCTGGATATGGAGGCAATCCTGCTGCAGATTTTCCTCAGTTGCAACCATGGGCTTTCCCTAGGATGACTGACAGCAAGAAAAGCCTCCACATACTTTGATCCCTTACTCTAGTAATGACTAGATTATGAATCTATAATCAGCCAGCATGGCCACAAGTGCACTGGGAGAGGTTTAGGGCAGTCCCGTTAAGGTCAGCAACTTCGGTTCAGGCTTCTGCAGAAGAGGGTGCAAAGCCATGCTCAGTGTCTCTTTTACTCGTTGTTCAGTGAGGTCACAAGGGAAGCTTTGGAATCTCAGACGCTGCTAAACAAAGTGAATATTCTCCCCGTTACCACAAGATGGCAGGAGATACCCAAAATTTCGCCTTTGGTCAGCCGGAAAGTCCTAGAGTTTTTGTATTTGCCCTGTGACAAACCCTTGCTCTGTGAAGAGTTTAGGACAGGAGAAACCCGTGAAAGGCGTATCGCTGAGAGTTCAGGACTCTTTTAGGAGCAGTGAGGTATTATGTCAGTGACTCAGTGGCATCAACAGACCCATGTGAGGGAGTGCTTCACATGGGAACCATCTCAAGAATTCACTGTCTTTTAAGGAGGAAAAATAACCAGAATGAGCTAATTAAAAGTGGACAAAAGAAACTGCATCTGGCTTGTGTAGTCTTCGGTTTTGATATCAGACTTTGCAGACGCTCTGTCTGCAACTTTCCTTACATGACTTAGAGCATGAAGACATGAGAAAGCCATGAAATTTCAGACAGTTTGTACAGAAAGGTTAGTTTTTATTCCCTTTGGTTTACAGCTGACTTCTCCCCCCTATTAAGCACCTTTTTTTCCCCCCAAGGACCTAATTAAAAGCAAGATCCTCCACTAGATCATATTCCATCCTTAGGATAGCAATAATCCAAAATTACTGTATTCAGTACTAATTAGTAACTCCATGAATTAGTACCATACTTCATGAAACAAATGTAAAAAAAAATCACTGAAAACTGAATTAAGTATCTATAGGTTTATTTCTGATGCAGGAAGCACGGAAGATAGTTTTTGTGTGATCAGCTTCAGAAGGAAGAAAGAGGAAAAAGTGTTTAATTGCCTTAAAGCCAGCTACCTCAGTAAGTGAATTTTCCTATGACTGCACCAAGTAACCATACAGAGGTTGTAACAGCCCAGTTTGACTGACAAAGGGGATGATTAAGCCCAAACCTAATGCGACTGCTTGTATTTTAAGATGGGTGAATCTCTGCCTAAAGAGGTGCCAGCCAGGCAGTGTGATGCGGACATCAGTCCTGCTCTACTGATGGAAAGGCTCACCATTTTTTATTATGGAGTGCTGCAAGCAACAGTACTAAAAGATACGATGTTAAAAAGAAAATGTTTGCGCTCACAAGCTACCACCTGATTCCCATTCAGTCTTCATGGACCTGAATCTATGAGTATGAAACAGGAGACCCTAAAGCACATCATTTATCAAGTCTTCTCTTTCATGCCTTCTCCTACAAATATTTTTACAGGGCTAAAGCCCCTGGTAGGCCCCTTACACCACTTCACATGAAATAGGAAGCTCTTGCATTGCAAACTAGTCCCTAGAAGCCTTAGATTTAACTATTATAGAAGTGATTCTAAATTCCAAAATTCAGATTCCATTTTGAAAAGCCTGAAAACTGGTCACATTTACATCTGAATTCTGACTTCTGCTATTATCTACTTGCAAGCGAAATCTGGATCCAGGCCTAAATTTCAAACAATTTTTATGGCTGGACCATTAGAAAGGCATGAGCAAAAATCAGAAATAACAAATCTGTTTCACAGATTCTCATTCACAGTGAAACAAAGTCTTTAGCTACTTGTGTGTAAAAATTCATACAAATGATGATAATTACCCTTTTATGTTGAGAACTGAAAATAATCTTAGATTCTGTCCCGAAGTCTTTAAGACCCATTCTAAAATGTCTATCAGTTTTACTCAGACAGGTGCAAGTGTTTTCTTCAGGTAGTTAGCACTGTAAATTCAATTAATGTTTTCTAAATTTTAAGTTCAACAGTGATTATAAGAGATTATTCTAAGCATGAAGGTTTGGGAAGAATAAGACCTTCTGCAGCAAAGTGAGAAGTACAGAAAGGTGCATAGGTGGGAAGCTCAGTGGACTGCAAAATGGGAGCTGCAGAATACGACTTGTACTGTCCTAGCAGAAAATGAAAGTGTCCAGACCTAAGGTGCCAGAGATAAAGGAGTTGCATAGGAGCATGCCAACAACAGAAAGGAAGGATCCTGTATGTGAGACTACGGAGGGAGCACAGATCTGTGGGGCTTTGATTTATTCTGTGGTGTCAGTTGGCAATACTTCCTCTCTTCCTGTTTTATGCCTTCTCTGCTTTTAATTACCTCTGAGCAGAAAGACAGTTTTCAGAATCAAGCCCATCTTGTGAGGTGGATGTAAGGTACGTACAAAGGTTTCCTCCCTTCTGGTACATTTCCTGAAAGCTGCTCCTGGCAATCCTGACACTAATCCATTTCAGTGATATGGTTTCATGATGCACCAAAGGCACTCTTGGCAGGGAAACTGTGAATCTGGTTATAATAAGGAGCTAGACTTCAGCTAATGTGGTGGCTCACTGCTGAGCCACCTGGCACAGGATGAACAGGTGTTTCTTACTGCCAGAATTCAAATCACTGCAGAACACTGGAAGGTGGTTGTGGTCTGAGACTTTCTGTAAAAACAGCCTGGCCACAGTGAGGGAAAGGAAAGCAAGGTTACTGGGAGTCAGTCAAAGTGCTGGTTTCTGGCTGGAGGACTCTGAAGGGTTTGACAGTGTTTAAGGTGTTTAAGGGATGGGTGGATGAGGTCCTGAGGGACGTGGGTTAGTGATTGGTGGGAATGGTTGGACTTGATGATCCAGTGGGTCTCTTCCAACCTGGTGATTCTATGATTCTCTGATTCTATGATTCTATGACAGTATCTCCCACCAGCAGGAGTAGCCAAGGTTCCCCTCCTCAAGAATGGAGCAAGCCAGGAAGCATTCCAGTCCTAGAGGGTATGGAATGAATACGGAAAAAGGGGAGAACGGAATCCCCCAGGGGTGAAGGTGAGAGATTTTGACCCTGCTGAGATTGCTAACAAAGAGGAGGTTAGCACTGGGTCTCAATGGGATTCCAGTGGAGCACTATGCACAGCTATGCTGCCTTGGAGGCTTTTGGTTTATTCATAGTCACTGAAGGAGGACACCAGCATTCCACTACCCGGGCTGTGTTTCCCTGCAAGAACTGCTGATACAAGAGTGGCACTGGTGTAACAGAAGTTCTCCCTGCCAGCAGCACATGTTCAGAGGGACAGTCTTATGTAGGATATAGCTGATCTCTACACCACTTTTTAGCAGAGGATGGCAGGATTTCAGGAAGGAAGGACCTTGGAGACTACTCTGAAAATACTGGGGCCAAACCAACTCACTTCAGCCTCCAGGATCCCGGCTGCAACCTTTACCCTTCTCTCCAGTCTTGCACCAATGCAAGTCATGTCCTCCTGACTTCACATCTTCACTGCACACATAGAGAAAAATAAAGGAGAGCAAAAATGGTCTTGTTGTACTGAAGAAGAGCAAGCTCCCTTTTTTTTTACAGCTGAATAAGACCTGTGGGGCTCACAGGTGTTTTTTCTTGCAAAAAAAAAAAAAAANAAAAAAAAAAAACAACCTTGGAGAGGATCCAAGTGTAATATATAGTCTTTCCTCTTAGAAAGTGGTTTTTCCTCTTATTCATGGTGGGTTTGGAATAGCTTTCAGACTTTGAAACCCTAACCCT
>WAAB01024216.1:0-65180 GCA_013389865.1 Piaya cayana
CATCAAAGAAGAGAGCTTGACCTCTGTGATCCCTGTGCATGGAATAGAATACTCTGTTGGTCAGTATTGGGTCACAGAATCACAGAATCACAGATCACCGGGTTGGAAGAGACCCATCGGATCATCGAGTCCAACCATTCCCACCAAACACTAAACCATGTCCCTCAGGACCTTGTCTACTCGTGACTTAAACACCTCCAGGTAAGGCGAATCAACCACCTCCCTGGGCACCATATTCCAATGCCTAATGACCCTTTCCGTAAAACTTCCTCCTAATCTTTAGCCTAAACCTCCCCTGGCGGAGCTTGAGGCCATTCCCNGGTCACCTGTCATGTCTGCTTCTCTCTGCAGGTGTGATCCTTTTTTGTCCTTTTCACTCATGGCATTCCATCACCTTGAGGATGACCTTCATCTCTGTAGAGACAGATGTAAACATTGGCTTTTCTGCATACCATTACTTTGGTGATAGTCATGAATTTTAACTGTTATCACTTCTAGAGACAGACACTGTTTGAAAACATGCAGTTTATTTTCAGAAAATGAAGTTACTTTGTCAAGGCTTAGCTGAAAAGTTAGAAAACTGATTCTGCTTCAACTCAAACCAGAAGAGCAATCAGGCTGGAGTGTCAGTGTTACCCATTTCTACATCTAACTAAAGCATTTACAAAGGAGGGGGTGATGGGAACAAGATCACTATTGTCATAGTATCATTTATGTGCCTCACCCTCTATCACACTCATGCCCATGCAGCAAGGGTAAAATCCTATATTGCCTTTATTCTCAGGCTTTGCCACTGCATTCCCCAAGTCAGATTTTGTCAGCCCTTCTAATGTTCTGCAATACTTTTTATTCCAGCAGTAAAGCCAATTAACACAACCATATCAAATGAGATTACTTGCAGAGTGGGTCTGATGCAAAACCCACTGGGGTCAGTTGAGAACTCCCATGGTCTTCAGCACATTTGGGATAAGGTCCAGGACAAAGGGCTTGTTGAAATAGGGTGGTTGAATGAGCCTCTAGTTCTTTTAGACAGATTTGATTCAGCTCTGCTAACAATTTTTTCCAGCTGGAAAAAAATAGGTAACAGCATGTTTGCATACGGGCTGTGCTCTCCTCCTTTCTCTCCCCCTCCTCCCTGCATGCACATGTATTTAGCACAGAGGCAGACGCGTGGTTGTGTCAACTAACTGACATGAAGCAGCATATCTCTGATAAAACTGGGACTCTGTTTGATGTAGTTGCAGTCAAATGTGCTTGATTTGAATAAAAGATGTTTTTGAAATCTATTTTTATGCAGATTTTAAAGCCTGTAAAGTAATGATTCAATAAGACAGCTATTAACACTTCAATCTTTCTGATACCTTGAATACAAGAAAGAGAAGGATGATATCTGGCTGGTGTAGATTTAGCCAGCCTTTTCATGCTTGGGTTAAGTTAACCATGGTTTATATGCTGAGTTTCATGTTTGAGTAGTTCCAGATTTTTGCAAATGTGAGGTTCAACTACATTAAGGAATGCTTAGGTGTGCTGAGATGTGCACAATGACATTTCTTGACTGCATCCTTCCTTCATTTCAACATTTATATTTCTCTGATAACATCTGTTTTTCAACCTAATCACACAATAACTTTCACTGACCTTAAAAATTGCATGCTAAAAATTGTGTGCTAAAAATTGTGTTTGCTCATGACTGTCCTCATATTTTCTCTATATTTATTGATCACAGCAGGCTTGATTAATGAGCTTCAATTTCTGTCATTAGTGCAGGCCATGGAAGCTGTGTGTCCAATTATTTAAAAGAAATACCACAGAAAACACTCCCATTATATATTTTAGAAAGTAATGTTCGGTTTTTCATATAAGGTCTCAGGATAAATTACATATACACTAAATCTTTTGTTTATTTTGCTTGCCCCTTTCAGTTATACTTACTGAGAGTTTCCTGTATACAAACACATGATGCTATTTTGTGTGTAACATTCACATATTTACAATTACTACATGATAGTACAGATAATTAGGGATTGGTAAAATTATTCAGATAGTTGTATGTCTCAACTGTGTGAAATTTGTGTCTCCACTCTTCGGTTTACAGCTTTTGAGAGCTAGAGGAATTTTATACAGAGAACAGGTAGGGTAATCCCAAGAATTTAGTTGTTGCCTTGCAAGACACACACCAGACGGGCAGTAGTCTGCTTCTTGCTGAATCAGCATTTCTTGGGACTGACCTATAGGTCTGTGTGTTGGTGAGATGGGACACCTTGTTCCCTGTGCTGTCTTGAAGCCCTGGCCCCCTTTCCAAGACGCACACTTAACAAATACATAATTGCTTGTCTCATCCTTCCTCTCTTGTTTTCTGCTCCTATATAGTGTTCTTTCTTCCTTGCATTACTAGTACAGATACAAACTTTTTCAGCTGGGTGTTTCTGTCATCTTAACTCTTCTGATCTTTGTAGTCAACACTTATTTCCTCTGTTACCTTCAGGTGTTGTATCTGCATAATGTGACAATGTCTTTTTTTTTTCNACCTGTCATGTCTGCTTCTCTCTGCAGGTGTGATCCTTTTTTGTCCTTTTCACTCATGGCATTCCATCACCTTGAGCATGACCTTCATCTCTGTAGAGACAGATGTAAACATTGGCTTTTCTGCATACCATTACTTTGGTGATAGTCATGAATTTTAACTGTTATCACTTCTAGAGACAGACACTGTTCGAAAACATGCAGTTTATTTTCAGAAAATGAAGTTACTTTGTCAAGGCTTAGCTGAAAAGTTAGAAAACTGATTCTGCTTCAACTCAAACCAGAAGAGCAATCAGGCTGGAGTGTCAGTGTTACCCATTTCTACATCTAACTAAAGCATTTACAAAGGAGGGGGTGATGGGAACAAGATCACTATTGTCATAGTATCATTTATGTGCCTCACCCTCTATCACACTCATGCCCATGCAGCAAGGGTAAAATCCTATATTGCCTTTATTCTCAGGCTTTGCCACTGCATTCCCCAAGTCAGATTTTGTCAGCCCTTCTAATGTTCTGCAATACTTTTTATTCCAGCAGTAAAGCCAATTAACACAACCATATCAAATGAGATTACTTGCAGAGTGGGTCTGATGCAAAACCCACTGGGGTCAGTTGAGAACTCCCATGGTCTTCAGCACATTTGGGATAAGGTCCAGGACAAAGGGCTTGTTGAAATAGGGTGGTTGAATGAGCCTCTAGTTCTTTTAGACAGATTTGATTCAGCTCTGCTAACAATTTTTTCCAGCTGGAAAAAAATAGGTAACAGCATGTTTGCATACGGGCTGTGCTCTCCTCCTTTCTCTCCCCCTCCTCCCTGCATGCACATGTATTTAGCACAGAGGCAGACGCGTGGTTGTGTCAACTAACTGACATGAAGCAGCATATCTCTGATAAAACTGGGACTCTGTTTGATGTAGTTGCAGTCAAATGTGCTTGATTTGAATAAAAGATGTTTTTGAAATCTATTTTTATGCAGATTTTAAAGCCTGTAAAGTAATGATTCAATAAGACAGCTATTAACACTTCAATCTTTCTGATACCTTGAATACAAGAAAGAGAAGGATGATATCTGGCTGGTGTAGATTTAGCCAGCCTTTTCATGCTTGGGTTAAGTTAACCATGGTTTATATGCTGAGTTTCATGTTTGAGTAGTTCCAGATTTTTGCAAATGTGAGGTTCAACTACATTAAGGAATGCTTAGGTGTGCTGAGATGTGCACAATGACATTTCTTGACTGCATCCTTCCTTCATTTCAACATTTATATTTCTCTGATAACATCTGTTTTTCAACCTAATCACACAATAACTTTCACTGACCTTAAAAATTGCATGCTAAAAATTGTGTGCTAAAAATTGTGTTTGCTCATGACTGTCCTCATATTTTCTCTATATTTATTGATCACAGCAGGCTTGATTAATGAGCTTCAATTTCTGTCATTAGTGCAGGCCATGGAAGCTGTGTGTCCAATTATTTAAAAGAAATACCACAGAAAACACTCCCATTATATATTTTAGAAAGGAATGTTCGGTTTTTCATATAAGGTCTCAGGATAAATTACATATACACTAAATCTTTTGTTTATTTTGCTTGCCCCTTTCAGTTATACTTACTGAGAGTTTCCTGTATACAAACACATGATGCTATTTTGTGTGTAACATTCACATATTTACAATTACTACATGATAGTACAGATAATTAGGAATTGGTAAAATTATTCAGATTAGTTGTATGTCTCAACTGTGTGAAATTTGTGTCTCCACTCTTTGGTTTACAGCTTTTGAGAGCTAGAGGGATTTTATACAGAGAACAGGTAGGGTAATCCCAAGAATTTAGTTGTTGCCTTGCAAGACACACACCAGACGGGCAGTAGTCTGCTTCTTGCTGAATCAGCATTTCTTGGGACTGACCTATAGGTCTGTGTGTTGGTGAGATGGGACACCTTGTTCCCTGTGCTGTCTTGAAGCCCTGGCCCCCTTTCCAAGACGCACACTTAACAAATACATAATTGCTTGTCTCATCCTTCCTCTCTTGTTTTCTGCTCCTATATAGTGTTCTTTCTTCCTTGCACTACTAGTACAGATACAAACTTTTTCAGCTGGGTGTTTCTGTCATCTTAACTCTTCTGATCTTTGTAGTCAACACTTATTTCCTCTGTTACCTTCAGGTGTTGTATCTGCATAATGTGACAATGTCTTTTTTTTTTCTTTAAAGAAAAAATGAGTGGCCAAAACTTCCTTTTGTTTCTGGACAATTTGTAGGTGTTAGCTCGTTAAGGTAGAGCCCTGTTATTTGAGTAGCTAATGTAGATTTAGGAGTTTTGTCTTTTGACACCCAAATTTGAAAAATGTGGCTGCAGGCAGCAGTGCAAACTACATAATCTCTCTCATTTATAATGAGGGAAAACACTGAAATACGTCTCTAATAAGTGAGGATAATGTGATGTGGAATATGCAGCCTCTAGGTTACTTGGGATTTTTTTATTAAATCCAGGAAAGCTTGGTTGGTATAAGAGCTCTGTAAGGTGAGAGTTGTGGAGTATCAGTTGTGTGCAGAACTGTTGTTTTGCTGCTTGAACAGAAACAAGACCACAGTCAATTCCCTGGCAAAGTTCATAAGCCTGAGCAGCTAACCTGAGTGCTGTAATTACTGCGTACTTAGGGTGCCTGGGCTGCCTCAGCTCACATACCAACTTTCATAAGCCCTATATAATCTTTAAAGACAAACAAAAACTACCACATGCTTGCGCCATTTTAGAGATGCACAAGCTATTTTATCACCAGCCACAACTTGCTAAGAGAACAATAGGAACCACTGTAGCCTCGGATGACTGGTCCAAGGATGTTTCATAAGGTCTCTGAGTCATCTCCCGTCTATTCGTTTTAATGTTTCAGCAACCAGGTGCAGGCAAGTAAGAGACTCATCTGCCCTTTTTGCCAACATGCCAGCAGCTATTATTGTAAAACTCTCTTTCTTTGTCTAAGATCAGCCACAAGCACTTCACATAACCAGGTCCCAAAATTTTGTCCCATCACCATTTACTGCCAATCAGACTTCCCCTTTTCTTTCCTTTTTTTTCTCTTTCCTTTTCAAATGCCTGTTTCTGACATCACAAGTCAGTCTTTCACTGCTTTGTTCCACAGAAGAAAAGCTGTGATAAGATGCATGTGAAAACCTGTGCCAGTGGTTAAGCAACAAGAGGCAAACAGTGCACACACAAAAAAGGGTTATGCTCTGCTGTAAAATACAATTCTGTTCAAGTAAACTTGTTTCAGAATCAAAAAGGCAACTGTTATTCTAGCTCTGATCTGTCAGGAGAGAAAAGTAAGAGCACAACTTTAATTTTCAGGAAGTTTAAGCCTACAGGTGTTTTGCCCGTAGTAGTTAAGTTTCAGGTGCTTTGCATGTTGCTGATGGAATAATTAAGCCTGCCTGCCTGCCTCTTTTACAGCAGTGAACCAATACAGGCAGGGCTGTTAGAGGATATGTGGTCTCCACTAGATATTCATGTTTTGAAGTTGAGACTATGCCTCCTGAGGCCTAGTATTTAGAAGGGGGCTAGAATGTTGAATTGTTTCTTATTTTATGTTGAAGAGGCTTTGAAAATGTGTTTGGGTGTGCTGACTTTGAAATGGTAGGTGTTGAATCTTTTTTTTTCCTCTTTCCTTAAAAGGTGGTCGCTGTAAGTTGGAAACCACTTTTTGCAGCTTCATCACTCTGTACGTCCAGAGGGCTGCACAAAAATCTTCTAATGATGTTTTGCTGTAGTTGTAAGGCTAAAAAGGTGACTATATTGTGTAACCATCTTGCATCTCTGTCTCTGATTGTGTTCTTTAAAAACAGATATTCCTCCTGTGCATGTGTAAAAGAGTTTCTTTGTTGTTTTTCCCCTTTTCCTTCAAAGTATCACTGTTCATGATAGCTGTTTAATTTCTTTTAATTATGATGATTGTTACTTATTTTAATCTTTTTTTAAAGTAGACTTCTGGAAAGATTGGTTTCCCAAATAGGCTTTATTTGGTATGAAGAAGGGAGGTGTCTGTCTTCATAGAGATCTTTGTGGTGTCTTTAGATAGAAAGCTTAATGCTCTAAAATATGTTTAATGAAACTGTGGTAGGATAAGGTGCTAAAATAAAAGCCAAATGCTGGATTCTAGTAAACCTTTCAATACAGAAAAGCCAAAACATGTCTGGGACTGTCTGGGTAACTGTTAACTAGCTTGGTATCTTTGCTTAGACATTTAAAGAGGCAAAGTGCTCAGATAAGCTCTGCGCAATTTCTAACGAAAGCACTTTTGTTGCTGTCTTTAGGTGTATGACTATATTGGTGTGGAAGGGGCCAGTTCTGTGACTTTGTCACTGACTTGTATTGGTAGCAGAAATCCCTCCATGATGCAAGAGGAAGAAAAATAGTCTCTCTTCCGTTGATAGCAAACAACAATTAAAGCAATAGTTAATCCCTTGTTTATTTATAGACCAGAATGAGCTACACTTCCATCTAGCTTGACTTCCTGTGTATTCAGGCTGTGTGTTTTCCTTTAGACTTTGTAGGGAAAAGTGCTGTGTGGTGTGGGCTTTTGTTTAATTGTCTGTTTTTTTCTTTCCCCCCTCCTGAGAGAAAAAGAAAAATGGGGGCTAGAGGAGGAGATGAGATTTTTTTCCGAAGGGTACAATGGTTTTACTACTTTCGCTGGTAAACTGTTTTAATTTTTACATGCCCTCCATCCCAAGAAATGTAATCTGAATTCAGGGGTAACATTTCTGTGATGTCTGTATCCATCTCTATGAGTGTTTTTGCTTTGGCAGGGGGGATGGAAAGATTCTCTCAGTCAGAGCTCATTCCTGGGTAAGTATTTGTAGGTAGCTGTCAACGCACTTCTCAACTTTCTGTTCAATATGCTGCACTAAATGAGCTCCTTCAGCTTCCCACTTAAAAGTTTGTTTTGCTTTTTCCTCCCCATCCTTAGAATCTCTCTACAAGTGTCCTTTGAGCTCCTCCCAGTACTCCCACGCCTTTCCTGAACTGCAGTGGGACAGGACAGTGCATAACAGTTGCACAGTTGTCTTACCTAGGCTCTACGCTTTGTTTCTTCAGTTCTACTTGGTTGACCATTTTTTATACTTCCAGAGATTATATTGGTGCTTCTAGTCCCACCAGGAATGCTTTCAGTGCTACTCAAAGCACTGACCAAGGACATGTCTGTGACCTTTGCAAGCAGAGCATTCCATCCTGTGTTTCTGCTTCCTAGTTGAACCATCAGGCTGCCAGATGACTTCACCTCCCCATTCTTTAGCTGCACCCGGTCATTTTTTTCTCTGTGCTATCCTACCCATCTTTGCATCAGTGGTTAACTTTGCCAGGAAAGGGCTTTAGAGCCTCTGTGTGTAAGGGAAACATTTCACGTAGTGAGTGAGTTGACCTAATAGCTCACAGCTTCCAAAAGGGATATTTCCCCCACTTGCTGATGCTGACCATGGCACTTATGTAGCCCCTCAGTGGACCTATCCAGCTAACTATATGGATACCCTACCCTCTCCTTATAGATAGGAAACCATCAGCAAAATAGATTTCTCCTGAACTAGTTTGCTGGTTTAGGGGCTGCATCAGCTCAGGCATTAGGGGTTAGATGGACACAGAGAAAGCAACAAGAGGGAATATGTGGAGGTGGGTGGTAGGGGGAAAGGAACCACTTTTTTCAGCAGCAGTGGGCTCTCACAGTGTCTCAGCTGCCTCCTGCAGCCC
This sequence comes from Piaya cayana, assembly GCA_013389865.1. Taxonomy (NCBI): domain Eukaryota; kingdom Metazoa; phylum Chordata; class Aves; order Cuculiformes; family Coccyzidae; genus Piaya; species Piaya cayana. The sequence continues at coordinate 8,265 of WAAB01024216.1, forward strand.
TGCTTTAATAGATGACCTGCTGGCTGGATTGTACTACTTTAAATGACACAGCTAGGTTATAGTTCAGCTGAGCCGGACCATTGCTGGTGGTTGTGATGTCCAACTGTTATCAGACAGCTGCCAGGATTGATTTCCAACTGTGGAGTCCCATGGCCGCTCCAATGGCTCTACAGCAGCAGGATGCCAGAGAGAGACCTGTGGGCGCATTCCTTAGCACAGAAAATCTGGGATCAGATTGAAGTTACAATTCCTTTTATTAGTGAATTAAGAAACTATCCCTGTAAGTCCTCCTAGTAAGAGTGTCTCTGATTAATACCTCATGGTTATCAGCTACATTTTTGTGGCCAAGCATTAAGCCAACTTTTAGCTTTAGTTTGGTGTCATGTTAACTCTTCATATAGTGTGAGGTCTTTTAGACAAGAAGTTATGTGGTCTACTGATTCTAGCACAATGGACTAGAATGTATGTTATTTAAAGAGTTGTATCTATCAACCATACCTATGCTCCTGTCAAAAACCCTCAACATCTGAATATGTAAGGCTTGCTTGACAATGCTGAAAGGCACTAATTACATTTTTAGCCTCTCCTTAAACTCCTTTTTGATAGCATCCTGAATTAATAGTTCCATTATTTTAGGTAAGGATGATGTCAGGCTAATTGACTTGTTGTTACTTTTGGTTTCCTCTTGTCTGATTATATTTTGGGACTGTGCTGGCAATCCTTGAAATGCTCCAAGTTGCACTACTGTTCCAGTTTTTGTTAAAAAATCAGTATTGTGTTAGTACAGAACATCTTAGCCATTTTGTTAGGCATATGTTATGTGATGCTACTTAATTTTGAAAACCAGGATGCTGCCTCATCTTTTCCTCAGTGACAGATTGCATCATTTCTACTGTATAAGTTTAAGCAATGTATTTTTTTTAAGTTTTGTCCACATGCTGATACCTATGGATGCAAAAGTAAAAACAGTTAGTCTTCTGGATTGCTTCAAGTAGACAGCCACCCTGTTCCTTCATCACATAACTTACATTTTCCCCCTTCTTCCAAGAATCCTGGAGGTTTCTTCTATTTTATTCTGAGGACAGAGAAATTGCCACAGGAGAGCATATTTACACCAGCTTGCAGATCCCTAAATTAATGTGGTAGTCATGGGTAAGTTGTGGCCCTTTGCACAGGCTTGAAGTAAAAGCAGTTGAGAAGGGTTAGGTTTTCCAGAAGAAAGCCCAAGCAATAGAAGAGGACAAAACTGATGTGTGGGACCATAGCATAGAAAATCTTCAGCCTTGCTTGAGTGTTGTTCAGTAGGGGAACTTCCCACAGAGGAGGAAAATGATCCTTTCTGTAAAAGGCTAGTGTGAATGCTTGATAGCAGAGTGTCTCCTTAAATCACCTCTGCTGCAGATGCATCTCTAAGGGATAGATGCAAATGAAGGAATGGATGCTCAGTGGGATTAAAAACATGATGTACAGAACCCCTGGTGGAAAATTAGCAGTATCCAAAACATGCAAAATTGTTAGATGTTAGTTTTATTCTGTAGGGAAATGAACAGATTTAGAGTGTATGTATGAACATGAATGTGTGTATATAAGCACATGAATGTACATGTATGGATGCATACATAAATATAGAAGTATGGTTTCCTGTAGGATTTGAAAGTGCCTTAGCTAGAGGTAGCTATTCCTAGTGTAGTGACAAAGTCACTGACCAAAGCAGCTGGTATAGGAGTGCATCACCTTAACTGGGCCTTTACATTCATAGATCGGTTAAATTGGAAAAGACCTTTAAGATCATTTGGTCCAACTGTAAATGTAGCACTGCCAAATTCCCCACTAAATCATGCTGCTAAGCACCACAACCACTGTTTCATTTGCCACTTGGGGGAGACATTAAAATTAAAGCTTATCTTCACAGCTTTGGTACTGGCCAGTGAGGATTACCTTTTTTCCCATGTTGCCATGTTTGGCATATGATAGATAAGATTTGTGCACTAATGCACTTTATTTGGTTTGAGTGTATTGTACTGAAGATTTTGTGAGTGTCTTTTTTTTGTATTCTTCCAATTCAAAGAATTCTATCCATTGCTTTTTTTTGCCACGATTAGATCTTCCAGCCTAGCTCCACTTAGGACAGGCAGTAAACTGAAACTCCCTAGTGGTAAGTAAAATTATTTGTCTTCAGGCCTCCAGATTCATGCCTTGTGGTTACCTCCTTGGAGACAAACTAAAGCTGGAAATAATAATGCAGATATGTACTGAACCTTAACAAATTTTATCATTGTTTTAGCACAAGTAACACACAAATACAACTGTAATGTATCTATTTATTTGCTTCAAAGTCTCTTCTTTATAAGTGGCAAGGTAGTCTTCAGGGTCCTGCATGCCCTCTCCAGTATGTAACCTCTCTGAGGCTTTGGCTATGCATCCCTTTCCTTTCTCTCAACAAGCCTCTTTATTCCTGCCAGGATTTCTGTAATTTGTATCATGTCTTGCTCTTATTCTCTTCTGCTCTCCATCCCAGTTCTGTTGTCAGTCCTTTTATTTTTATCAACTTCTTAATGTCTTTCAAAGTCTCTGTGTATCAGCATCTAGTTTCTTTGTTTTGCCACTGGAAAATATTGATAATCTATGTCCAGACACTTGTGGAGAGGGTGAAGAAAACTGACTTCCCTGGGCTTCAGCTGTCCTATTGCCTCTCTGGAGGTGAATGACTTGGTAGCATTACCTCCCTGGGGTTCATTGTGGTAGTTAAAAAGTAATCAAGTGACAGTGCACTGACTTCCCTCCACTTTAGGGGACCTCATGATGATGATTTATTTATCATTTTTGTTTCAGCAGGAACTACAAAACCCTGACAAAGATCAGGGCTCTACTGTGCACGTGAAGGCTGTGCAATGTAATGGAAAGATGGTTGCTGTCCTAGTGAATTTGTAGTTGAGGTGCTGAAGCGTTTTGCTTTCATGTGCCAGGAGCATTTGAGACTGTTTAACCGAAGGAGAGAGGATGAGCTGGGACAGGGGTGCAATAACAAGTCCTTTGAGATATGTTTTGAGTTGGGTCTTTAACAGATTCATATGGTACATTACTCGTGCAACACTATGTTAGATGTTAAAAAAAAGCGAGTCAAAGGACTAGGCAACAGTAATGGACTTCGTCTTGTTAGCAGAGACTAATGATTACAAATTGCATCCAGGAGTCTGCCTGATAAACAGTTTGAGGAAGAATATGACCAGTAAAAGAGCAAAGGTGCTTCATTAAAATTAGTTCTTCCTGTTGTGTACACAACTGCTTCACAGAGAGGAGGACTGTGGCTGTGTGGATTATGGAAGATCCAGACAAGGAGGCTGCAGAGTAAGCTGTCATGTGCTATGACACCGAGTAATGTAAATCAACTCTGTTCCAGGAAAGCTATTTCTATGTCAGCCTCTATGTGAAAATTATCTGACTTGAACAAGGGTTTCTTTAAAAAGTTAAGAGAATTATTCTGAAAGAATGGAATTTGTTTGTGTCATGGAGAAATGGCCAGAGTGGACTTCAAAGTGCAGAAGTGCAGTCTGAAGATGAGATAATGTGCAAAAAGCACTTTTTCTTTTTGTAACCAGCAACCCAGAGAGGAACATGTCAGCTTAAAAAGTGTACTTCTGTCTGAATGATACAACCTGCTGTTTTACAAGTAATGTGCAGTTTTAGTGCATTTGTAAGTGATTAAAGAAGGAGAATACCTTTCAGACTATTCTGCTCTGGGTTTGACGTTTTGTGCATATCCAGTGTTGTTATTCCTGCCTGTAGTTGGTTGCTCACTCTCCATATGGCTTGAACGAGTGATTCAGAGCTCCAGGAAACCCCAATTGCTTTTGTTTTGCTTTTAATCTGGATGGCACTTGGGAGCAACCCTTGAGACCAGTTTTTTTTCAGGCTGTATTTCAAGTTCAGAAATTCTCCCTGAAGTTTGCTTCCTACAATCCTTTCATCCAGTCTGTTTGAAATTCTGCTTTTCCTTTGCCTTTGTTTGGCATCTATCCAAGTACCTTCTGTTTTGTAGTAGGTATCAGCCTTTTGTTAGTGGCCCACAATAGCTTTCTTGGGCTGGTGATGGTGACTGGCTGCTCAAGGACACTGAAAGGTGGTTGAAATAATTTCACTGCTCTTTCTGTCTCATGCCTGTGGTTGCTAAAGGGTTTTCTGCTAGTGCTGGGGTAAGGAATAAGAGTTATGCATATTCCTTGCTCGACCTACTTTGTCTTACAAGATAAATTCATAAATTCACATTGTGAAAAGGTCTGAGTTACTTCTCTTACCTGTGGGCTCAACTCTTGTCAGTCCATAGGTAGTTAAGAAGTTATGAATAAGGTGCAAAGGAAAAGAGGAGGCTGAGTTTATTTTCTGTATTTCCACAAGCCTATGAACTCCACTTGTGTGTTTCTATGCAGTGTTCCTGTGTGCAGGAGCTTTGAGGTTGGAAGGATTGTCTCTTCTTCCTTCAGGAATGCTGTCCGTTGGTGACCATAGTGCTTTGCTGCTTCTCTTGAAGGCAGCTCTCTGGACACCTTTCACTTGAATTCTAGTGCTATTAAATCGTGCAGCAAAACAGAACTCTGGAGTCGAGCTGATTAGACTCGTGTATGGTAACTTCTGTTATTTAATTCTAGGTTTTTGCAGCACTCACCAGTAGCATGATGTAGCAGGTTGTCATTTGTTCCCTGAAGCATTCTCACTCTAGTGGGTCCTTCCATGCGGCTTCATGTGGCTGGTTCGGCCACCTGTCAGGACATGGGAACAGTCCTCCAAGGTGTTTGTGCCTCCTTTGTACCTAAATGGTGTGAAAATGAAATGTGTTTGTGAAGTGTAGTTTAATAACTTGTAGTGGTTTTGTTTGTTTGGAGGAATGATGGAAAATAAGAGAAAGGGGGGAATGGAGATCTTGGAAAGGTAAAAAATAGAGACACCGTTTTGTCTTGTGACATCAGAGTGCTCCCAGTTTCCAAGTCATGGGGAGCAGGCAGAGTCTTCAGTATTAATTTCAAGTTTATCATAGGCTATCTGTTGTATGTACAGTATTATAGCATCTTTCCTGTAATTAAGGGTCAGAAAACATTGCCATTGTCACCCCACTACTATAATGGATTAGAACTTGCATAAAAACAACTAGCTATGAGCTGAGATTGTATATGTGTTTTCAGACTGAGAGCCAGCCCTTCCTTTATTTTTAATCTGGCATACTTAATTATAGGTGTGTCTGAGAGCATCACAAAATAAGGTTCCCTGATGCTCTCATTATACAGATCTATTTTCAATTGCCCATTGTTTTATCAAACTCTATGCAGTTGGGCTTGAAGTTTTCCATGTCTAGTGTCTGCCTGAGATGTAGGTATTAAAAAATTTCAGTTAAGGTACACTCCATTATTTCTGAGATGACAGGTGAAAGAAAAATTTTTTGTTTTATTTTGGGGATCTTTCTGTTTTGTTTTCAATTTATTGCTCTTTAGAGATGGTTTGATTTTTGTACTAGCTTTGACACAGGAATTCCAAATTTTGTAAGAGCAGGTATTTTTGTCAGTGGATGTAATTTTTGCCTTTCTCATGCAGATTTGAAGAAATTGTAAGTCTTTGAAAAATTGTGGTTAGCACACGTTCACTGGGATCTCTTATGTTTATACAATGTTTTACGATAATGTTTCTGTCTTTACGAAGTATATTCTCACCCTTCATCTGTGCTGAGGATTGACTGGGTAGCAAGTTCCTAAAAGAAGTTCAGCTTGCTCCAGTTACAGGGACTGAGAAAAGCATTTCCGTAATGGATCTCCCATGTGATAGCATCAGTGAGGCTTGGGCACAAGAACTGCAAGCAGGGAGCCTGTCTTGCCTTTCCACCAGCCCTCTTCCTCTTGACTCAGCTACCACCTGTGTGCAGCACTGCCTGGGAGGAGAGGAAGGTTGTGTGCTCTGGGTGTTGAGGTGGTAAGAAAGGGGTGACTGGTACGAGCAGTCCTGGGATAAATCACTGCATGGAGAATGGTGAATGGCTGGTACAAACCAGCATGGGACTGGGTTGGGGAGCTCTTAATGGGAAGTGAGGCAGAGACTGGGTGAGGGGAGCAGTCCGGTCTGCTCAAGTGAGAAGTAGAGATGGGGCTGGGAGTGGCAGGCGGACCATGGATGAGGAAGAGTGGGGATATGACAGTGCTGCCAGAAGAGCAGATGAGTGCTCACTGGTGAGGTGTCAGCAACCAGCAAGAAGCCTAGCATTTTGGTTCAGGAACTCCTCAATTTTACTTTTCTTCCTCTGTGAGGAAATATTAGAGACACAGCAGGCTGTGCTTTGCGGCTCCCTTGCGTGATAGACAACCTGCTTATTCTGTCAGCTCTCCCATTAGTTCACTTGGCAAAGGTCTTAGCCATATTCCTAGGGTCTTTTGATGAACCCTGGGGATGTAAAATGATGCAATGTGATGGATTTTTAATGAGCTTTTAGCAAAACTGAGAATTTGCACAGAAAATTGCGTTAAAGGCACATTAATGAGGTTGTAAGGTCAAGCATACATGAGTTAGGAAGTGCCAGAACAAAGCTGGCCTGTGGACCATTAACTCAGGCTCTTTGTGCACAATGAAATGATCTTCAGTGCTCTGCTTACATATCTGTGGTCTACAAGACCTCTGCCATGTTCATTGCATTGGGTGGATCATGGCACCTTGATGTTAACTTAAAAATAAATAAAATAATTATTTTGAGTGCTGTTTAATCATGAGGGCTTTCAGTATTTATCCAGAACTGTATAAAGGGAAGTGCCTTGTCCCTGCAATCTGTCGGAGCTGCTCATTTGAGTCCACAAGCAGGAAAGATGCCTGGAGGTTTGCTCCAGTAACTCTTTGTCTATGCTTTGGTGTGGGCTGTCCTGCCATATGTATGTTGACAGACTCATCTCAAAAAGGGAAAGTAGCACTGTGTTCTACAACTCTCCTTCAATCAAGTAAGACATTTTGGGCCCAAAAAGCATTGGGAGGTGTTGAGCCTTTTGAAGCTTTTCCTGGCAGAGTTGTGACTTCATGCAGCCCTTGTGCCACCTGGTTCTTAATAGCCCTGAGCAGCTCTCTTTTTGTAGTGTTGCCGTTGGGGAATGTGGTACAAGACATGAACTCTAAAACCATTTCTCTGGCAACAAGAGACACCATCAAATTGTCTCATAGACTAGAACTGTATGGATTACAAAACTGAAGGCAGCTAGTGTACATATGCACTAGGGGGAATACAACTTGGCTTTGCCTGCATAGCGTGTCACTTCTTGATTATGTATAACATTTAACATTAGAAAGCAATTCAGGAATGCAGCCACCGTAGCACTGCAAGTCCTTTTTGACCTTATGAAATAGTGGGCCAGTGGCCCAGTGAGTACCTTCTTTATGGCAATGAAAAGTCAGAATGATCAGGTTCCCAAACAGAATTTCCTCAATTTTAACATGAAGCCACATCCCTCATCCGTACCATTATTCCTGGGATGTAGGAATGATTGAGATGCAAACATAAACAGGTGCCATATTTTCTGCAAATGGAGTTGCATCACTGGGATATCAACTTGCATAACAATTAGGAAGACTAATTAAGCTGAAACTTCATGTCCTTTTAATTATGCACTTAAGATGTCCAATTACAAAATGTCTGTGTGAATAAAAAGGNGAAACCCCGAAAACTTTAAACACACAGTGACAACCTGCAGCCTTATTACAACCAGTCCCTTTAGCCTATCAGATCTCTTGAAATAAGAAATGTTTAAAAACTTGCCCTGCAGACCAGAACAGTATGAATTAAAAAAGGATTGTTAATAGCTAGATTAGGTATAAATTAAATACCGGGTATATAATTTGGCCTTTCCTGCACATCATTCCTGGTGCATTAGCAAACGTTTCAATTAAATAATAATAATCCTACGGTCATTTAGGTTTTGCCACTGGAAAACATCTGCCCCTGTGGAGGCAGATGGTGCAAATGCGTGTAATGTCTGTCTTTTTCTTGTCCATTTATGTCAAAATTAAAATACTAAGAGTGCATGTAAGTAATTAAGGAGAGCAAGTGTTACATGGAAGTTCTCATTAGCTCTGAAACTGGTATTACAGCTCTACTAATTCATAGTTAAAAAAATTTAAATTTGTTGAGCTTGAAAACTAATTTGTTTTACTCAAATAGCCTTATCCCAAACTGGCCAAAGTCTCTCTTGAAGCTTACCTATAGAATGTACTGAAGTTATACTTGTGGACATTGTATGTTTTTCATTTTTCTGGAACAGCAATAATTCCTTACTGTGAGCCTGGTATTCTGCACAACCAGCTGTACTTTCAGCAAACCCTTCCATTTTCACTGGGTACAGCTAGGTAACAGTGAAGGCCAATTTAGTAACCTTTGTTGACAAGTTATAAGAGAGATTTACTTCCCCCATTTTTTTGCTGTTCTGCTTTGTAAGAGTGCTTCAGGACCTCTCTGTCTTTCAGGGCTGGACAGCTTATTTAAGTTTGTGTTTTGTTTTTCTTTTAGTAAGTACACTTTCTGGAGGTCACAACCAGAGGTGGTTGTATCTGAGGTGGTATTCACTTTGGCTGCAATACTCGCCCACTTGCAAGACCTTTGATTCTGCATATTCCTCTGTAAGAATGGGATCAGATCATGATTTTATATCTTAAATATCCTGAGCATCAGACCAGAGGGAATACTTGTGTGATGCCAGCCCTCCAATGACGCTGCTGCAGTATCCATAATGCAAGCTTTCACTGAGAAGGCTAAGAGCAGAAAGTCTAACTCTGTAGCCAGCCCAGGGATGACGTCAACAGTTTGGTGACATTGTGCTGTCTATGCAGTGCTCTGGAAATGCTTGTATATTTTTCTTGAAATGCTGAGGAGGCTACTGTTATTTTGTATATTATCAATACTATGTGAGCAAAATACATCCCATTGTTAACTGGGATCTATTATGGGTATAGGCAAATAAACACAAATAGGTGAAAGTGCATGGTGATTATTATTTTTTTTTTCAGATTTCCATTATCTCAGAAAAATACTTTGTTTCCCACACAGTCTTCCAAAATAACACACCTCCCCGCTCCCAACAATGAGATTAAGTAACATCACTTTTTTTTTTAATCTCAGAGTGTCCTAGTTTATAGCTCTTAGATATTATTAGGTTGTGCAGTACTTGGACAGAGGAGGGATAATGCACTTTCTCTCTTGAGAAATATTTGGGGTAATTTGAATGGTATGTTTAACTATATGATGCAGAATTGGCAGCTCTGTAATGCTGTCTGCTGCACAAACTGATTGCACTTAATAGTAGGCTGTATAATACTACTTCTTGCATTACAGATCAGTACTGACCTGGATGGGCAAGTAGCTAATTCTGTTGATTAAATATCCACTGCAATTTTAGTTAGTTAAAATCAACAGATAACTCTATTAAATGTATTTCATTATGTTTTGTGGAGAGAAGTTCTTATTTCAGAGAGTGTAAATCTGCTGTGCTGAGCTACAGGAATGTATTTAGAACTTTAACTTTATTTTAACAGTTACATTTAACATACATAGAGAGCATGTAGCTCTGAGAGGCCACTTGAATGGCTTCGAAGAGTTGTTGAATTGTTTGTTGCCTATTTCATTATTGCTGTTCCTCTGTTTCCTTTTGATGCCTTCTTAATTTGTTAAAAATATAATACTAGGGTTCTAAATGAATAGTTGTGCAGGAAGCCGTATGTGTGTATATATTAGGGTATGTTTCTCCTTTGAGTAGGAATGTGTTAATTTGTCCAGTAAGTATTGCTGCCATCAGAGTTTTATCTTTTTTCAGGCCACTCCCTTTGCACAAAGACTCTTCCTGTTAAGAAAACTGAAGTGTCTGAAGTTTTGTCTTCTGTGTTTTATAGCCGTCTAATCTCTTATTCTGCCATTGGAAGCTCACAGACTAGTTCCCTGCCTAGGAAAATAAATTTGATTAATTTTCCCTCATTCCCTTTAATCTTTCCATGTGTGCCTCTTACATTTGTTAAAGTCAGAAATTAAAAGTGCCTTTTCTTTTATTAATTTATTTAATCACTTTTTGAAGATTTTAAGCTTCTGGAACAAACAATATCCCATGGTAAGTACTCTCATAGTTAGTGTATTGATTGCTATGACCTCAATATTCTGTTGTGGGTTTTATTAATTTTTTTAATAGAGAGTCATATTTATTTACTTTCTCTCAGTCATGCAGGATTTAAAATGTATTAGTCAAATCCTGCATCAGTTTCTTCTTTTTCTGGGATTAAGATTATAGCCTGTCTGCTTATTCCTTGTATGGAAATTGTTCCATATCTTTGGTCATCTTGGTCACCTCTCGGCATCTCTTCTATTTCTAGATTTCACATTTGAATTGTCTCTTCTACTCCATTTACTGGTCATCTACCTGTAGTGTGCACCCATAGCAACAGCAGGAGGTCACCTGATGTCACATTAATTTTTGTGATATATTAATACAGAAGTGTGTTAAGTGGCACAGTGAGAATAAAGGCTTCCTGCTGGTGTTAAGGCAGGCTCAGGACTGTTTCATTTAGCTGTGCGGCTTCTCCAGACTGCCTACAAGGCAACCCTGCCTGTTTGCACTCTTCCAGCTTCTAGCCCACCTGCCCTTCCCTGCAACAAAACCCAGTGACTCTATTTCCCCCTGTGCTTAGAACACAGCTCAGCAAGTCACTGGCCAAGTGCATAGGTCATGGTGGTACCGAATAGCCAAATCACATAAATTAGCCTGTTTGAGTTATCAGTTGCTTCTGGCTGAAAAGGCAAAGGTTTGTGCCATGAAGCTGTCAGATTCATGCATGCCTGGTGTTCGTTGTGTATTTTACACAAGATAATTTTATTTATTTATTTATTTTTTAAAAAGAAGCCCCCAAGCCACTCCTTCCTCGTTCTCCTTACCCAAAATTATGGGAATGAGATGAAATATTGCAGGGGTGCAGGGGAAAAGGCTCTTAAAATAATACTTAAGGTTGCAGAACATAAGCGATTAGAAATGGCCAAAGTCAAGATTACCTGTGCAATGTTAGATCTTCCTTCTTTAGGCAGGTAGCATCATCAGTCTCTGAGCGCTTGCGTACTGCTTTATTCTGCAAAACTGCAGCTATTTCAACAGTATTGGAAATACTGTCAAGTCAGAGGGTAGAGCTAGATATGTTTATTGATGAGACTTCTGGCCTTGCACTTTGGTTGTTATATTTCAGTGTGTAGTCTGACTACACACTTCTGTTGTCAGTGTGTCTGTTTCCCATCTTACTGTAGATCATGTTTTCTTGCCTTTTGAAAACCTACTTCAAATGTAACCGAATAAAAAGCATCAGAGAACCACATTAGGAGAGGAAAAAGGAAAGCAAATTCTCAGCTGTATGAACATGCCAGTAATGTTCAGTAGCTGACAAAAATAAACTGCTCATTTAAACATAAATAGTCTTCAGGATCTGTGTGTTTCTTGTCATGTGAAACTGGGGGCACTATACTCATTATTTTTGTTCCTTTTTAAATATTTGGTGATCGCTTCATTTGCTTTTGTAGTGTAAGGCGCTGATACAGTTATGTTTCACTTTGCAGCACCTTATTTTCAGGAGTCTATATATGAGTATCCAGTCTACAGTGAAATTAAGAGTTAACTGTAGCCCAGCCTGGTGTTTTGTCATCTGCCATGTATTTTAAAGCGCAAACAGGCACAATAAAATGCTGCAAAACTGATGGTTTTCCACTGAGAGTGATTTTCATATTTTCCACTGTTTACACACAGAAGATGAGGAATTTGCTATGACACAAAGACACTAAAGGAAGATTTCAAACAGCAGCAAAAAAACCCAACCCTCCTCCTTTTGCAGAAGTATATGTATCATGTAGGCTGTTTGTAGTTTTGAAGTTAAAACATTTTCTTCCCCAAGTGTATTAGCTGTTTCAATAAGGAAAAACTCTTAAATTTTTTTAAAGCAGTTAAGTAGCCAAAAAGCCAGTAATATGAATAAAATGTGTAATAAATGTCAACTTCTGTGCCTTTATTCTGCAATACCCTATCATATTGAAGTACTGCCCTTACGCAGACTGAAGACACATCATTTCTATAGAGAGGGTTTGTGTTTGCGGAGGTTTGTACTGCTTCATAAAATGAACATTTTTGCTATTTAAAAATGACCCACTCTGTATCTTCTGATGACGATTTTTGTAAAATACCTTCACAAAGGATGACCGATTAAAAGAATATGTACTACGCTGCGGGAAATCTTCTCGGAAAATGGAAATACAAAAAACTACTAACTTGATACTTAAGTTCCATTTTCATAATTTTATATATTGCATTACACAGCATCTCTTTCTCTCCAGCTGGAGGAAAGGACCATTTTCTGAAATGAACTCTTCTCTCCCCTGTCCTCCCTGATCCCAAAGAACAGTGTACTGATTCTTCATTAGGTTAAACTAGAATATCCCTGCCTGAATCACAAAAGGCATTTCAGATGAGGTGCATTTTGATTATTGGACCTGAAAGCAGAGAGTTCTAACTCATATCAATGGTTTGGCATAGTTTTCAGAGTCAACAAGAGCTGTCAACAGTACACTGGGATTAAGAGGGAGCCATCCTGTCAAGATCTAAGGGCACTGCTTCTGCTGCCTATTATGTTGTTCATTTAACTTGCAGGCTGGATAGACTAAAGCGGTTGATATTGAAACCCCTACACTATATAGAGTTCCCAGTTTTTATTTTGGGCTATATTTAATGTACTCCCCAGAACTAAACAGTCTTACTGTGCTTGAGGTTCAAAGCTGAAGGATTGCTTATTAGTTAAGACCTGCCCTGGAAAGTGATAAAGGACTGGAGCTGGAGCAGAGCTTCAAGTTCAGTTTCCTCTCAAGAAAAGTGTGTTTGCATGTGCCAAAGCTGCACTCAGACTTGGGACTATCATGCAGTGAGAGAGCTTTAAAACTATGCTGCTGCTCTGAGCTAAGACATTAATATAGTCACAGCCTTTATTAATCTCAAAACTCCTTTGCACTGGTCCTCTGGTTATAGTATTAAGCATGATGGTGTTCAGAATTATTGTGTTTTTGTATAATAAAAGCTGCTGTTAGCTTTTGCGCTTTCAGGTTTCTCTAACTGAAGTCCACTGACTTAAATCTATTAAAAAGGGGGGAGGGTAGAAAAAAAAAAGATTTTGGAATTNGTCAACATACCACAGTTTCACCCAAAACAAGGGACGCATGAAGTCTGGGTTTTGTTTCCCTGTACTGTATTTTTTTATCTCTTGTTTATTTTGCTGATGGCAGCTGTAAAATGACTTAATCAGCATATCTGGCCCAAATACTAGGCTTGACTGGAACATACTGACAGTGTCTTGGCTCATGTACAACTGAAACTAGTTTGAATTCTTGTTCTGTGATCTGTATAGGTAGCGGTGATGAAGAAGAAAATAATAGTCTGAAGATCTGCCTTGTTCCTTGCCCAGCTGTGCCATGGTTGTCAAACTATTAATGCCTGTTTTGACCTCCTTTGTAACCTCACGTAGCTTTGGAGAGTCACTTCTGACTTACAAGGCCCTCTGTGGGAAGAGGAGCAGCTATTTCCACTGCTGAACTTGCAGACCTGTGTTTGAGTCCATTCTTTTGCCCTCTATGAAGCACCAATGTGTTGCATTCATTTCTGTGACCAGAGTTGCTGCTGAGTAATGTCACCACATTGACAGTTTTGTTTGGCCAACACAGAAAGCATCTTCTCCCTCTCTGAATCCAGGGAAATCAATTCAACTGATTGTTATGGAAAGTCTTATCGTGACAAAATCCACAGTTAACTCACTACCTTATTTTTTTCCAGGTACTCCACATCTGCATTCTCTAAACTAAGCAAAGTAGGGATCCGACATCCTCCACCTCTTCCTTTCATTGGAAACCTGCTCTTTTTCCGTGAGGTAAGATATGGGTTTCTTTGTATTCACCAAAAGTTAAGGGAAGAGTGCATAGGAGGTAGAAGCAAGCGAAGATAGTCCTGCGCTTCGGTGGTGCCGTATCTCTGATCATGTCCTTCTGGGAAGAACAAGCAAAACTCAGCTTTTTTAGGGAATTAGTAGAAGCAGTTGTACGCAAGCAGCTCTAGTTCAGAGTAAAGTAAACTTGAGAGAAAGAAAATGTGTAAGCTCCTGCAGTTAATTACTTGAGCTTTTCCAAGAAAGTTCATGCCCTCAGTGAAACAAACTTAGTTATGTGAATAGAGCAGATTATGTTAACTAGCCCCAACTGGTTTGTTCTGAGTAATTTTGGCTCCTCTGACCTTTCTGTTTGTGCTTTTTCTGATTGTAGACATTCATTTTAAAGCTCGTAACATTGTTTGCACCTCAGCAGTAACTGGAATTAGATACCACTGAACACTGCTGCTCTGTACACAAAATGTTGGCACTGGGAGGAGGGACGAAATATTGGGATTCTGCATCCACATTTTTTTCCTTATTTTCTTTGCCCGTCCCCTTTCATTAGTCTCCTAATGCTGTGGGTTTTTGTTCCTTGCTCAATTTCAATAGTTCTTTTGAGGATCTAAGATCTTTTAATGATGAGAAGCTGCCATTTCTCTGGTTGGATCTTGGGGTAAAATCTTTCTACTGCATATCTGTTGCAGTTCAGCAACTTTTCAGGAAATCTGGGTTAACTCCAGCTGCTGCCCAATTTCCTCTTTTAAGTGCACGGTCATCAATATCCACGCTGAGATTTGAATTATTAATGAGAACATAGTGCCTCTTACCTTGGTCTTCATGGTGATTGTTCTGTCAATATCTGACTCATTATTGGGTAAAACCCATTTAAATACCAGTTTTACATGTACATCTGATTTCATTTAGAAAATAACATGTAAAAGGTAGACTTGATCCACTCTTGATTAATTTGAACTAGAATTGACAGGATGAGTTTAACATACAGGGGATGCTGGCAATGTGTAATACAGTCCATTCATGCTCATTCTTCTGGTTTCAGTTCAAATGGTTGGCATGAAGCTACTTGTTCTCTAGCAATTTGGTCACAAAATCCCATTATCATTAGCTACCTGCTAACACTTGCTGTAGGAAAGAGTGCTAGAGAATAATTTATTTTGATATGTTGTGGACAGGCTTGCACTGTACCATCATACAAGAGGTTGCAAACTATTATCTGTGATCTGCTAGGCAAATTTCATTACCTGAATTATATTCATTAAAGCAGGCTAATGAAGAAAAGATAAACTTGATTTTACTAACTTTAGGAAAAAAAATTAAGACAGCTGAGATATTGCTTGGAATACCAAGAAATACTAATTCTAGACATGCTTTTGAAATGGACTTGAGTGATGCAAAACCATAAGCCCCACCAGACTCTATGTCCAGCACTACAACATTTCACTGTCTATTTTCTCTGCAGTTCTCTTACTGCCAGTAGGAACAGGCAGGGATGAGTCCACACACTTTTAATTCTCTTCTCTTATGTATCTTGCTACGTTTTCTGGATCTGCTCCTGCGGCTGCTTTCTTAGAAATAGTGCCCATAGCAACGTACCGGTAATAGGAGGGCTGCTTTTATACTGCAGGCTGCTCTCTATAAAGGTGTTTTTAGGAACACAAGTGCTCTCACTGCAGTCAGTAGAGGACAGCTTCCACTTTCCCATCCCCAGCAGGGGAGAAGCCTGTCAGCCTCCTGGGAATGGGGTTGGTTTTGGGACTTTGCTGCAAGAGGCACAACTGTGTGTGAGCAGTGGTTTGTTAGGGGCTGGGGTTAGGGTGTTTTTTTTTAATAAATAAGAAGTATCAAAACATTTATTTGTTATGTTACTGCATCTATAATGTTATAATGTTAAAATGTTAAGAAGTTCTTGTACTTGCATATTTATGCAACCATGTATTTTCACCAAACTGGCATTTCAGAGTCTTCCTTTTAAATATGCCAGCTTTTTCTTGGTATTGCCAATGTTGTGCAGGGAAAACACACAATCCATACTCCCACTAAATTATCAAACTAGCAGAATTCAATCCATGAGCATTCAACATGTACAGCCTTCTGATCCAATGAGTGTACTTACCTTGTGCTTTTGGGCTTTCCTCCTAGAATATAATTGCTAGAAATACAAAGAAAAAATAAAGGAGGAGAGGGAGTCCATTTTGACATAATCAAGTAAATCTAGGATCTGGGATTTTAAGAAAAAACATTAACTACCAAAGTCTCTCACCAAAATTGTGGGAGTAAGCAGTATTTTTCAACTCATAATGGCATAAATTGAAGGATTTGCTTGGGCGTTAAACAGTTCTACTGAAGTGAATGGAGGTTCCTGTTTTGCTCTACCGTATTTGTGAGTAGAACTACAGGCTTTATAATCTCTTTTTTGTTATTCTTCTTCTTCTGTAAGCGTGCCTGAAAACAAGTGAATAATGCAAACAGGATTTGACCAACAGTGCTGGGTTCTAGGGTTTTAAATAATTTTTCAAATTTGTAAGCAAAAAAAAAAAGTTTTCTCAGTGAGATTTTTTTGAAAGAGTTGTTTCAGGGATTTCTTGAACAGTGTGTTTTCTTGGAGTAGTATACGAGTTGCAGGGCTAAGAGAAACAACAGGAAAGACCTATCTCCATCACAGAGAAGCAGACTTCAAGAGCTGACTTGAGGAAAACAAAGTTATTTTACTGTAAGTCACCCCTTCTCTGTCAAGTACAATAAAAGGAGATAATCACACCCAGAAACTAAAGCATACCCAAGTTAATCGGCTTATCTCAAAAATGAGAAGATAGGAAATTATTGCAGTTCTGCAGCTGGGAAATTATCAGAGTCCAAGATATTAGATTAAAAATTCTTCCATTGCATGAGAACAATTCATGGTGGGTAAGTCTGATGTAATAGTAAATACGATTAGGCTGTTTAAAAAAAAGCAGCATGTTCAATTTTCCAAGTAACTGAGCAGACTTACAGCGGACAGATCAATGTTTTGCTAGCAACTCCTGACCATTCCCCTTCTCCATGTACTGCATTTTTCCTACCAGTCTGTGAAAAAATGGGAGATTTTTTTGCAGTAACTGCCTAGTGGGAGACACAAGGGCATACACAGAATACACTTTCACACATGGATCTGCATGGGCTTTGGAGCATCAGGTTGCAGAAAAAACTAGACAAAACTCTGTTATTAATTCCCAGGCTCATGATTTTATTACATGACAAATGCTCTGAAAACCAAGAAGGCACACGTGTCACTTTACCCTTCCTCCCAAAGAACTGCAACAAACACTTGACTTGTTGCTAAGGCTAATCGCACTGTGCTTTCTTCCCCTTTGCTATCTCTTTTCTAAAAAGGCAGTTATGCTGGTTTTAAATGTCGTTGGCTCTGACATTTGCATGGCTCTGATCGCCTAGTACTGTACCTGTGTGCAGTGCTGCCAGAGAGCAGCACTGTACTGCTGCAGCCTTGGGTCTGGCATCTCTGGTGTGTTGGGGTGGTGGTAGGTGTGTGGTTGGCTGCCTTGTTTTTGTACTTTTGTCGCTGGGATATGCAGTTGCGCCCTGTGTACATTTGCATGATGTACTTGCTTTGAGTCCTTATAATGGGGTAATCATGTGCAGCTTTCCTCTTGTTACACCTAGCAAGCTCCAGTGATGCTTTTGACTGGACGTATGCTTGCATTCCTGCCTCGCATTATAATGAAAGACATCACTCTCTTTAGCCCGTCTCTGCTTGGACAAGATACCCTTTGTTAACTCCGTTTATTTCTGTTGTAGATCCTGGTCTATCCTAGAGTGGCACATTTCTGCTGAATGGGTGTGGGTGCTGTGAAGGTGCTTTGTCTTGCTTTCAATTGGCACTTGGCTGGACTGTGTTGTTTCAAGGCTGATGGATGGGAGTGGAGAAGGGGGAGTGCAGGGAGGAAGCAGAGAGCAAACATGATCTTTTTAAAAGCATCCTTTGAGTTGAATGTAGAGACAAATAAAAGGCAGAGTCCTTGCAGGAGTGAAATTAACCCCAAGTCTAATTTTCAGTCTAGAAAGCAGCGTGTCAGTGCTTAGAGAGAGAGGCTGCAGCATTTACTGTTCTGGAATTTGATGACACTGCTTGTAAACCCAAGCAAGGTTGGAGAGGGGCAGATGGTGAGGGGAGGAAAGAGGGAGGAAAGTGGAGAAGAGGAGCTCTCAGACTGTGGACCTGGGTTTAATTACAACAATAATGCGGCTTAAACCAACAGTGGAAGCCTGTATATAGTTTTGTGCTGTTTGTGCAGATGAACAAGAGGAATGGGATAGGGAGTGTTTTGCCACTTGATAACTCTCTGTGTGGAACCAGAAAGGGTGTCCATAGCATCACCAATCAACCTGGTTAGGTGGCTGTGTGCGTGTGCTGTGAGCTGCTGACTGCCCAAACAGACCTGCAGTGCCTCAGGTCTTTTCTTACATCCCAGGAAGCCTGGCCTTGACTGGGAGGCCTGTTTATGTACGTATTTTATGAATACACATGGTGCAGATCTAAACCTAGCCATGTCACAGTCTACAGCATGACAGAAAGCCTGGGGTTAGATGTGTTTTTATGTGTATTTTCATATGTCTGTAAAACCAGCCTTTCTTCCCTTCAAGTATGTATGGTTTTCTAGTTTCAGCTGATACTCTGTGCTATCTCCTTTGATCAGACGTTAGCATTGTCAGATACCCTGACAAAGTCAGTGCACTATGCTTATGGGAACCTATTGCAGGAGATGAAGACATTACAATTGGCTATCTCCCACTTGACTAGATGCTATTTGAACCCCTCAGCAAGAGCTGGACCTCTGGTTTCTCAGAAGAGTGTTTAGCAGAACTGTTCTGTGGCTCACTCCAGCTTCTCCCTAACTTGTGGGATCTCAGCAGGGTGGGCCTGCCCCTGTGGGGTCAATGCGTACACCTCAAAACCCCTTCTGTAGAGGCACGATGTTCTCAGCCTTTTGACACTTGATGTTTCTGACAGCTGTGTTTGCAAAGTACCCCTGTCTGTGTTGTCAACTTTAAATAACGTTTATGGAAGCTAGAGATAGTGTTAGTATACAGAAAGCAACAGTAGGGTTTTACGTGACAGAAAAAGAGTGAGAATAATGGTGACTGAAGCAATGAAGGTAGTAGTGGTCATGGCAGATGTTTTTGCTCCTTTGGACTACAGTGTTTTTCTTTTGAGGGAAGTAAAAGGTCCCTTTCGGATTCCAAAGAATGGCATGTTAACTCTGTGGCTTCTGACTAGAGCAGCTCCCACATCTACTTGCTGTGGAGAACTGGGTGAGTGTTTCCTGTAGACCTGAGCAGTTGACCCTAGGACATGTGGACTTTCTTGAAAAGCAACATCATGATTTTGGTATTCTTTACACTGTGTTTGGCATACTTGATACTTTCTTTATTAAACACTGCATAGGATGAAGAGACAACGCCTGAGGCAACTGCTAGATGTGTGTGGAAAGCTTTACCTGTTAAGTGGAAAGGGGATGATCTCCATAGTAGCGTAATGAGTGAGAAAAGAGACTCTCTGATCCTGCTCCTGACTTTCCACAGAATCCCAATATGATTTTGAGCAACTCTGACTCGGGCAAAGCTTTCTTATTTTCTTGGTAAGCAAATCTTTCTTTTGCCTGACCTTGAGTCTCTATTTACACAACTGCAAAATGTCATAGATGATGTTCTTGAATAGAAAGGTCTGCTGTTTCATCAGACTATGGTGAAACGCTTTGGGCAACTTCTCTGGGAACTTTATCTCGTAGATTTGGGGAGGCTGATATCACTGCTGCCTTTAACAGACTGAGCTGCTTGAAGGCTGGAGGAAGACTAAATGATTTGGCAATAGTCATGCAGCAAGTGACGCTGTGAATCAACGCCATACCTGAGCTCCAGTCTATAAGTGAATGTGTCTGAGGAAGATGGGTTCCCAAGATAACGACACTGAAGGGCATGTCTCTGCTCTTCCATTCCATCCTTGGCAAAACCATTGCTTTTTGATGGCTTTTTAGGGTCAACTCAGTAAAGGCTATTCAATATCCATCAGAGCAGAAGTCTGCATCATAAAGGACACCTGGCTTCTGAGAGTCATGTAGGGGAAGTTTGCCATGTGTTGTGCCTTTTGGGGATTATATTTGCATGTTCAACACGTGACCATCTGGAAGATGCTATATAGTCTGCTCTTTAAGAAGTGTGTACTGCTAAATTAAAGCCAGCTCTGTCGTGACATGGAGCAACAGCTATTTATGCAGTACCTGAGTTCAGAAAATGAAGGTATTGTATAGCTGCAATGGTAATAGCATGTAGAACCACTGAGTTCTGGGTTCACTTAAGCTCCAGGTTCCCCATGATCATGTGCAAGGAATACAATCCGCACAGGAAGTAGGGACCTTCACCTTGAAAAGCAACACAATAGTAATTCACTGGAATATGAGGAGTCAAGTAGCTGTTGTGTTAAACTTCATGGATTTCTACACTTAAAGAAGCAGGAATATTTCTTAGACATGATTGTCTTCTGTTAATTTTTGGCTGTAGTCACATTAGTGTGGCAACGGCCTAGAGAGAATGGGATTGGACTAAATGAAAACATTTTAGTCCTTGAAATAAAAAAAAAAAGCAATAGATTCTTGACTACAATATGAGCAGTCTCTATTTTTTTAAAATGAAGTATAGCTTGCTCACATTACCTGTAAATCTGGAGTTTAGCGTCATCACATGCTATTCACCACCTTATTGTGATATAGAGAAATTCATATTCAGAAAACCAGTTCTGTCAGCAGGATCACTATGTATAATAATGACCAGGTATCAGTTGTAATGCTGAAATTATAGCAGGCTCTGATTGGTTGTTGAGAACAGTTTTTATCCATGAGCCAACAAATTTAGCTGAGTCTTAACTTCATTAGCAGTGTCTAAATGCATTAGCCATATGCTCCTCAGCATATGGGTAAATACATAACAATTTATTTTCATTAGAGTTTTCTTAAAAGTGCTGCTAACCCAAGCTTCAGTAGAAATGTTTACAGCATGACATGTCTTCTCGAATAAGAAACTGGCCTTCTGTGCAGCAAGTCTTCTTGAAAGGGTGGCAAGCAAGATACTTCGCTCATTCTTTTTGAGAGTGGGAAGGTACAGCTGCTGTGGGCCTGATCCACTGCAACTATCTGGGCTTGGTTTCTGCAAGGCTTTATATTTAAATGAGTAATAGAAGGTTTTGGAGAGCTGCATGTGCAGTTGGATCCGTGGTATTCATTGTATATTGTCTTCTGGCTGCCTGTGGTGTTTCTTGGGTGGCATTGCCTCCTGGTAGTTTTATCTGCATGTAAGACTTATGACCCACTGGATTCTCCCTGCTTCTTCCTTCATGCAATTTATCCAGAAATGCAAGCTGCCTAGAAAGTCATGGAAGTGTAAGAACTGACCAATCTTGTTGCAGAGGTATAAAGTTCAAAAGATAATCTAATTCTTCACACCCTCAGAGGCCTCAGCACATGTCTAAGTGTGGGCAAGAATGGGAAACCAAAATCAACCAGAGCTTGTTTCTAATTAGGTTTGTTTGAGAACTGCCTAGAGGGGTTTTTTTATTATTTTGGGGGGGGGTGCGGTTGTTTGGGGTTATTTTAGGGAAAAGAAAAATAATTTCTGTGGGAATTCTAAACAAACTACTGTGTTTTAAAAACATGTATTTCAAATTGCTGGTTTTTCTGTCTGTTTTCACCATGCAACACATTGAAATGGATACTACAATCTTGGGGTTTCCTTGTACTTTTAAACTTTTAGTTTTGTTTCTTTGCTGTTGACCTTTATTCCTGCTTCCATTTTGTGATTTTTAAATTTTCCATGAATTTTAGATTATCTCTCATAAAGTAGAGGGAAAAGTGGCATGTTATTTGGANTTTTTTAATATTTTTTTTTGGGGGGGTGAGGTTGTTTGGGGTTTTTTTAAGGAAAAGAAAAATAATTTCTGTGGGAATTCTAAACAAACTCCTGTGTTTTAAAAACATGTATTTCAAATTGCTGGTTTTTCTGTCTGTTTTCACCATGCAACACATTGAAATGGATACTACAATCTTGGGGTTTCCTTGTACTTTTTAACTTTTAATTTTGTTTCTTTTCTGTTGACCTTTATTCCTGCTTCCATTTTGTGATTTTTAAATTTTCCATGAATTTTAGATTATCTCTCATAAAGTAGAGGGAAAAGTGGCATGTTATTTGGATTGTTGTACTGTAGGACTTTAAAATATTCAGATAGAAAAAGACCCTCAATGAATACTGTCTATTTTTTTTGCGCGTTACCCCATGACAAGAAAAATGGAAATTATAAATGAGAGAAAAAGAAATTCAAACCTGGACATAGGTTGAAAAATATTTTCAAATACATGTTTTCATAATAAACTGGAAGAAACAAACAGTAAAAGAATTGCAATTAGTCTTCACTATTTTATGAACTTTCATAGGTTTTGTGCATTATGTCTGATGGCTTTTTTTTTCCCCCAATTCTTAGAGTATATAAAGCTATTAACTTTTCATAGGTAGCATGATGCCTGATTTATTTTTAGGTAGGATTAGTGAAAACTGGGCTGCAGGAACCATAAGATGTCACATATGATGATGTGTTTAAGTATTCTCTGGGAAGTTGGCTGGGATTTTACACAGGGTGATTACGTTCCACTCAAGAAAGGGAAAAATATACATGGCAAGAGCAGAGTTTGGAGGAAAGACATGCAGAGAAAGGGGATGAGAAGACCAGAGTTTTTACTGATTGACCTCTACTTGCTTTTATATGTATACACTGAGAGGAAACAGCAGGTGATATGTTCTAGATAGGATATAGCGCCTTGTGGCTCTAGAGAGTAGTCTAGGAAAGAAGTACAAAGAGGTACAACTAAAAATAATCAGTGATTGATATATGATTTTTGCAAAGGTTACAGCTTGCAAGGGAGTGAATAAATGTACCTTGATCTGTTAATACACCGCAACACAGAATGTGTTGTGAAAGGCATGTGGCAAAGCAGCCTGAGGAAGGGTGGTGTTTGAGATATACTTATTCGTGTTCCACAGCTGTGGACAGCCTTGGTCAGGAGCACCTCGCAGCCAACGTGGGACAGAAAAGGTGCTTGATCACACATAAGAGGGAAATGAGAGAGCTATGGTTGGTGACCTTATACCAGAGACCTCTGTTTTAATAAAGAGTCTAATATAGTTCATGACAGATAGAATTAGGGACCATACAAGTATCTTGTAGTTATATTTGTGTTTATATTTTTTGCTACCTTTCCCTCCTCCCCTCCTCAGTGCCCCAGGGAGCCATCTTGAAGACCTCATAAATGTGAGATTTCATTTTCTAATGCTATTTCATTTCCTGGATGGAGGACCTGCCACAAGAAGACTAGACCTCAAATTATAATAGCCCTGTAAATAACTCCCTAGGGCAAAAGGAAAAAAGTAAAGCCTTTGAAAGACAACCACAAATGCAAAAATGGAGATGTTTGGGTTTTTGAAGAACCAGAATAAGCAGCTCTACTTAGGACATCATTAATTTAATCTACAGGGTATTTTTTTATTTTGCTGTGTATCTTTATGTACTGCTTACTTACAAACTTGTACCTTGAAAATTCTCTGAGGTCTTTTGCTTGAGCTTAATTTTCAACAGTGTTTTGGTACCTTTTGGTCTTCAGAGCTTTCTAGCAAATTGAATTTTCAGGTAAAATTGAAAACAGTCCAGCAAACTGACTAAAGCAAATACAATCATGAAACAAGTAAAAATAGTCTGAAAATACAACTTTTTCTTCTTTCTGAGTGAAGTTGCTTTATTTCAGCAGACCCAGACTGTCTGCCTGCTTTCCACTGGAAATCTGTGCAGAATTGGCACATCGACTAGAGTAAAAACATTCCTGAGGAATCGGCATGTTCTGTCAAAACATTTGAACAGCTCCCATCACCCGGAGCACAGCACTGCTGCGGAGCCTGCAAAGGGAGCTCTGCAACGTGCGATGCCAGCTTCCCCTCCAACCTCCTGTTTTGCATCCACCTTTTGGCATAATTGTGGGCAAAATGCTTCAGGTTAAATGATATTTAACAGAGAGAGGATGTTTGTGGGAGAACCTTTTGCACCACGATATGACCTATGTCAGGGCTGTCCTTTCTGTGTTCACACTAAGGCTGTGTTACATATGGGATGAAAAGTCGAGAAGATGAGGCTGTAGGACCTCAGTATCTTCCTGTAGCAGCCTGGGTCGTTGTACTGGCCAGAGAAAGCTGGGCTGGCAAAGCTGAGCTCCAGAAGTTCTACCATACAGGGTTAGGATTCCCCCTTGACAGAGGCCTCTGTGCCATGGCTCTTGACGCTGCATGACTCTGCTACATGTGAGCTCAACTTCCAGGAGCAAAGTTCAATCTCTGTGTTGTGGAGTAATGAGATTATTATTATTGTTGTACTTGATTAATTAAAAAAAAGATAGAAAAGTATAATGTTTGACTAGAATAAGATAGGCAGCAATTACAGAATGCAACTAAGCAAAGTATGATTAGCCTCCACCTTTGCAGCAGGACATTGATTAGTAGAGTCTTAGTCCTTTAGCACTGAAATGAAGGGGGTCTTGCTGGTAGGCCTTACTCTGTATGAATGAGAGTGGTAAAATCAGGCCTGCAGCCAGTTTACTAGAGGTACTGTCTGTCTGTTATTGAGACCAATTGCTTAGGAATGTAATTATATCATTCTTGTTACAAAATTGATATCCCCTGACTGACCTCAGCTAAATGAGTTTTTATTTTTACAGAATTTCTGGGCTGTTGCATGATAAGGCACTGTGGTAGACAGCATGCAGTCAGTGGTTTGAAACAAATGAAGTTTTTCTTCATATTTGAAAGAGTGATTTGTATTAAGCAATTCTGATGAACTAGCAGATGGTGTCCTTTAAGGGTACACATGTGACAGCAGCCTGTTTGAATGAGTGTTGTACCTGCTTGTCTAAGCCCTATCCAGCAGAAAAATCCTTTATAAAATAATAAAAGTAAATGAGGCAGGAGGGCAGGCAACCCTACATATGTGTTACACCATGGCACATGCCCACATAGCAATTCAGAGCCAGTGACATCATTGAGAAATGTAAAGGTAGATGATGACCTGTGCCATGCAAAGCACCGTCCCTGGCTCTGCTTGGGTTAGTGGCAGCACAGCACTCTTACAGGGGGTGGGTTATAAACGTGCATTCCAAACTCTATTACTGATCCCCTGGGCTGGAACGGTCAGATGTGTTGCATAGGCAACATATTTAATCTGTGAATGATCATTCATGATGGATCATCTCCAGCCAGTCCAAAAGTTAGAATCTTGGGCCCCAGCCCACTTCAGAGAGAGAGACAAGACCATCCAATATGATCCCTTTAGTGAAGGAAGAAAGTAGAATTACTGTGATTACTACGATGAATAGTTTCACATTATTAATTGAGCGTTTATACACTCGGTGGCCAAAGTGCTTATAATACTGATGTCTAACATTGTGGCACCTGAAAGTGACACCATATGATTCTCACAGAATTAACATATGCTGTTACTTTCAAATCTTGCCATTACTCCTTTTCTTTTATTTAGTTATACAAAATTTAGCATGCTGCACTTGTAAACTTTGGCCCGAGCAAAAACCATGCTCACAAAATGTGGTCAACTCCGGGACTGAAGTAAAGGCAATTTACCACAGTATAGACACAGTGGAGGAAAAAACCTGTTTAAATCCTTTTGTGGACATTAATGGCAAATATATGTTAAAAGGCTTTGAGATCTTCACAATGAAAAGCCCATCTCTTGCTAGGGTTGTAATTTCAACAGGTTGAAATTACATTTCCAGCATTGAAGCTTCTTAATATATTATGTTGCTGCATCACAGAGGTCTAATGTGTGACTCAGGTTTGTGCAGACTTATCACTATCCTAACACAGGAGCAGTCACCTGATTTGCTGAAAGCTTATCTTCTGCAGAGACAGACCTGGAAGGAAGGAGGTGTTCTTACAGTTTTATGGACAAGGAAAATAAGGGCTGTAGCTCTAACAGTTTTTGATTCACCACCCATTGAGACCAATGGGTAGGTGCCCACTGTCTTCTTCAGAGTCCTCCAAGACTCTGCAGAAAGAGGCCGTGGCAAGGCTGCAAACTGCATTTGCATCCAGTGGTCTGTGGCTCAGCACCACAATTGGTGTTGCCTTCTCAGAGCCTTCTGTTGCAACAGGTTAAGTTTATATCACATAGAGGAGGATAATGCCTCAAAACTTCCCCAATGGAATAAATAAATATCTTAAGTGTTCAAACAAAACTTCTTTTTCTAGTACTTCTCTATTCAGTCTGGTAATTTTTGTTTGGCTTAGGAATAATAGGAATATGTGTTGAATTCATGCTTAAAAGATTGCCTCTCTTCAGAGAAATTTGTTATCAGTTTTCTCATTTTCAACAAGGAAAGCTTGCTTTTGCAGCAGAGATTTTGACATTAAGTGTCTTGATAGAATAATGGGCATGAGATGGATTGCAATCTATTGCCTCAAGACTTTGCCAATCATAAACTAAAATCAGCTAATGCATTGAGTTAAATCTTGCTATATTGTGCAATGTGCTGGTAGTATTAAAAAAATCAATCTAGAAAATATATTGATTATATTATCTCCATAGCAACAAACAATAACGGGATAATGTTAGCTTAATAATTGTGCTTTGTGAAAACCTTTCAGAATAATTACTGCATTGTGGTCTTTTCACAATGTGGAATGCAATAACGCTTCTTCCTTGACTGCAGTCACCATCAGCACTGCGTCAAGAGATGCTGTTTTTGTGTGCATGCATATGTATTCATGGGTAATTTTGCTCTGGGTGAAACAATTTAGCAGACTATTTTGGGATCCATTTTTAAATGGTCAAGCCCACAAATTGGCAATTGTTTTCTATGTGGTTTGTTTTCTCCCACCTCCTCTGACAACTGGCTACTGTAAAAAGACTGTTAACATTGTTTATCTTGTGTCTGTCTTTACAAGGCACTAAGATTTTGGTGTGTAACAAAACTGCATGTCCAGCTGCTGTATTAAGGATTTGTGAGAGACAGGAGCTGTGCTCTAAAAACAGTGCTTCAAAGCTGTTCCCTTAATTGAATTTCATCTATCATCCTCTAGAAATGACCTGTTCTACAGGAGCTGTGATATTTGCCTGTATTTTGGAGGACCAGATTTTTTTTGTGCATCCTGCATTGTGATATAAATAACATGAGGTTGTTATGAATAAATATATATACGTGTGTATATTCTTATGAATAAGTAGAGGTGTATGTATATAATATTTCTAGATTGAAATTTTAGCAGGAGAGTCAGAGGAATTGGTATATACACTCTCCATCTGGGTCTTGCTTGTATTTTCACTTCCAGATCAACCCCATAATTTTGATATTGAATTAAAAAGAGGTGTTTACCCAAGTCTGTGATGGAACAGCCAAGGCTTTAGAGTGGTCAAACCACTTGAGTTTAATCCCCAAAGCTTAAGCAGACCCTAAACTGTCCTGTCTTTATGACAGTCCTCAGGGACCTGGCAGTGCATCATGAGTCCGTTCATCTTCTGGTTGTGCCGTTATTTCCTGATTCACCTTTTGTGCAAGGGCTGAGTTTATAGATCAGTCATCAGAGAGTAGGCTGCTGCCAGATCTTGAAGCAGCAGAAGATTCCCAGAGCATGAGTGGATGTCACCTCTAATGAGTCACTCCTCTGGCCCTTTTTGTGGGGGACAACCCAGGGACAAAGAGTGATGTTAAAATTGTTAGCACCACTTCTTAGCAGTGCATTTTATTATTTTGATTCTTTCTTCTGCACTGAATTTGTCCTTTGAGTGGCCCATAATTTGATTTCTTAGCATTTACCAGACATGTGTCCTCCTTTCTTTGAAGACCCTCAGGAGAAAGTCCTTGCATTCAAGCTACCATTTACAGTGTATAACTGTCTTGAGCTCAGGAATGTGCCAGTCTTGAACTCTGTAGGTGGCGGCACTTAAGTATCATGTATGTAAGAGATGTGGTACAGTGCAAGTGCTGACAGTTTGCTGTTTGAAAGGACATCTTCAAAAGGAGCTTGATTGTGCTGTTGTTTTCCTCTACACTTCTTCTAGGATGTTGCTTTATAGGGAAGTTCTGAAGGAAGAGTGGCTTTCTGTCCTGATCAGTGGTTACTTTCTGCCAGTGGCCCAATACTCTTAGGAATGTGGTTAATTCACAGGGAGAGGGTGGAGTAGTGGTTTCAACTTTGTGCCTTGTGCCAAAGCACTTAGTTATGTAGAGCTATGGAACTGAATGAGGTTACCAAGCCTCTCTCAGCTTTTCTGGGTGCAGATGAATGCAGTTATGAAAGGGCAACTAAATGCATCAGTTCCTCAGGAAAATGTTAGTTTCAGGTGTATAGCGTTGTTATTTTTTTTTAATTAAAAACCCCACATTTATTGGCAAGGTGCTTTTTCTGATGCTGTTGCAGAATCCGGCCCTGACTGGTGATCTAGAAACAGAAGTGACTGTCTGACATGAGCCAGTTCCATCCCCACCTCCAAAACTAAGCTCTTCTACCTATGAAATTATCACAGTTTAAGTTGTGACTCTGCTCCTGTTGGCAGCCCCTGCGTTTGCCCTAGTTGCTGACCAATGGCCTTGTTGATCCCTAGAGCTGTACCAAATTCCTATTCCACTGAAGCCAGTTGTTTAGTTTCTTTGTTCTATTCATACAGCTCTCCAAAATCCTCTCTCTACCCCATTCAGGGGTTGGCACTGCATGTTTCTGTCTGTCTCTTCCTAATCCCATGTTCCATGGAGGTCTTCTAGTGTATCTTTTCTCCATACCTGGATCATACCCCATGGATGGCTTTGGTCTTAAATGGTGTTTGGCTTCAGGACAGAGCATGAAGAGTAACATACTGTGCAAGGAAATTTGGAATAATTATTTTAAGACAGGTTAAGAGTCAGCTGTCTGGTGTAATATAGCTGCTGGGGCTGCAGCTTGTCCCCAGAGAAATAGAACTATTCTGTTTTGCACTTGGTCTTAAAGTACATTTCTGTCCATAATGGTTCAGGATAGGTCTGTCCAACCTGGTGGACTGTCAGTCTGAGAGCAGGATGAAGCATACTGAGTGTTTTTTGCATAGCTAGGGTGAAGATGCTTGTAGCTCAGCAGCCACGTGCCTCCTCATGCCCTGCTGAATGTATGGGCTCACCTCAAGGCTTGCATGTGTCAAGCTGACTTGTCTGCCCTTAACCTTGTGACTTTTACAGAGGTGCCATGTGATAGATGGTAGTAAAAAGGGACCTGTCATGCCTATGCCTGGCCCGTACATGCTACAGATAGCAGCCTGGTCTGTTCTGCATCAGAAGCCAGTACAATCTATAGGGACATTTTTCTCTATTTTGTGCTTGAGAGCCTGAATCCATACAAGGTGAAAATTAGACAAGAGGAAGCTGGGCTTGTCAAGCTATGTTTAAATACATAAATAGCTCTAGTGTCTTTCAGTAATGCATTAAGTGTCATAATTAATGTCTGCCACATGTAATGCTCTTTCCAGGTCTTGTCTCTTGATGGAGTACTCTGTGCACAACCTAGTGCCTTGATTTGGGCACTGTTTTGTGTCTAAGTGTCATCATGATAAAAGATCAAAATCTAGGAGCGGAGCACAGATGGAGTTTGTAATAATCTTTGGTTTTTTCAGATGTACGTTTCATAGTTTCAAACTTGGTGGTTACAGATAATTAAGTGGCATTGATTTTTATAATTGGTTCATAAACAATAGTAGAGACCCCTAGCACTAACAAGGGAAATGCCTCTGAGGAGGCCAAGGTCTTATCACCCATTGAATGTGAAATGTTGCTTCCTAAAGCTGAGGTTTCCTTGAAACCCATGCGTCTAGATAGTATCCATTTAGACACTAGTGAGTTAAAAGTATGTGAGATAGCCCAGAGTTTGCATCAGAAAAGAAAGCTTACATACTGACATCCTAATTTTGTAGGTGAAGATGAGAGATTTGCACATGGATGTGTAGTTTCTCCAGTACTTATTTCAAAGTCTGTTTGTGTTCTGTGGCACCCAAGAGAGACTGTGGAACAATGGAACTGGTTAATATCTTTTATCCTTAAGAATTACACTTCCATAATCTGAAGGAATCTACTGTTGATGGATCTGAGAAGGGGGACACGCTGCAGAAGTGGAGAAACTCCATGGAGAAACAAAAGTCCCTGTCTCCCTTTCTTGGTAAAGAAGTCAACTTTCTTTTCTCCAAATGCCAGTTTTTGCCCCCTAAACCAGTGCTGTGTGTTCAAAGTCCTACCAAAATGTTTGTTTTCCTTAGATTTAGCTGGCATGTCTGTCTGTCCTACAAGAAGTTGCTTCCCTGTCTTTAAATTATGCAGTTACTACTTTGCTTCCCTTAAGGGTTGCCAGCAAAGAAAACTAATAAAATTCGTTCACCATTAGTAAGATGTGCTGAATGCTTGTGCTAATCTATCATAGAGACATTGAGCACACAGTGAAATACACATTGCAGTGGTCTTGCACAATGAATTCCCTCCTATAGAGAGCACTGTAATTCTCTGTTTTCATGTTGTTATTGGAGGCTGTAGTAATATTCAGAAAGGTGACAAATATAGTGTAGCAAGTCAGTGAAATTACATCATGAAGAGACTGTGAGGAAAGACTTGTACTCAGTTTGGAAAGAAGATGACTTAGAGATTTAGTGTAAATTATGTATTCTAGTAAAAAAAAATCCATCATAGCTTTCTCTTTTTTTCATTTTTTTTTACTTATTATAAAGATATGTTTATCACAGGATCAGAAATGGCAGTGAGCCTGTAAGACCTCATATGGAGCCTTTCATGAACACAGAGTGCACAAATTGTATTTCACTTTGTACATGTCTTCATAATGACATGTTTTCTGTTTTGATAAAGGTTCCTAGAAGCCTGAATAGGTGTCTTCTGTGACATTTCCTATTAAGTAAAATAAGGGCTTAGCAGGTTTAAGTGTTATCTAGACAATAGTCCTAATAAAAATAGCAAGGTTGCAATTATGGCTCTACAGCAGATATAAACAAGGTCTAAGCTAATGGCAGGCAACTTCCAAATAGATAAAAAGAAATATTATGTTAGCCAGTATAATCAGTCTGGAGAATTCATCATTGCAAGAATCAGGGAGTCGAATACAGCAGCTGGAATAATTTGAGGGTCTGGATAATTTTATTACTAATTACATTTGAAACTATGCATATTAAGATAAGAGTAATTGAATCTTAAGTTAACTGTTGAGTGAAGAAGAAACCTCCTTCTATTTAAAACATTTTAGAGTTAACCATGTATGTAGGGTTGTTTTACTTTTGCCTTTCTCCAAAGCTTCAGGCATGTAATATGTCTAAAAGCTCAGAAATAGATTGAATTTGTTGATATTCCTGTTTCATATACCATCTCTGTTTCTGTGGCAGAGAGGGAATAGTTTTGTAAGGTACCAGGAAGGACGACTGAGGAACCTGCAACTTGTCTCTAGATCTACCATTGACTCCTTGTGTGGCATTTGGCAAATTGCTTAATCTTGTGTACTTCCAACTCCCCACCTGTGACAGATGGACATTTACCATCCCAGAAATGTTGTGGAAATGAAGCTTGTAAAGTGAAATGAGATTGAAAATAGAAAGACAAAAAGATAGCAAGAATCTCATTGCAGTATGCCAAATTGTCTGAGGCTGTATCTATGTGGGAATGCTTTGGAAAATCAAGGTAAATCAACATGAATTGACTGGGAATGTGAATGCAATGTGCACATGTGAAAGCATCGTCAATATTTACCAGTAGAGAAGAGTTCCTCTTCTGCTGGAATTGGCTCTGTATCTCCATGAGGGGTGATAGAGATGGGCTGAGTTATTAATCCTACACTCCAGTTTTTTAAGTATCCACATCTTATCATCCTCTGTAGCTCAAAATCCTCTTTGAGGTTCTTGCTCCTGCTATTCTAGCTAGTAGGCTGTTCTAAAATCTTGCTACATTGATTGTCAATACCTTTCATCTAATTTCTAGCAACATTTATCCATTGCCAGTTTATACTCATTTGATCTTTTAGTAATGTAGACCTTTATATTAAATAGATATTTTTCCCTCCCTGATGATTACTCCCAGCACATTTATAGACAGCAAGCATGTCTCCTCCCTTTGGTCTGATAAAATGAACCTTTGGTTTGCTAAAGTGAACTCTCCTAATTATTACTTGTAAGACAGGCCTTCTGTTCCCTGAGGATCCTTGTAACCCTTTTCTCCACTCATTCCATTTTTAATTCATTCCTTTTGAACATGTCTTGTTAGATTTGCATGCAGCATTCCAGAGAAAGCGTATGCCAGATATTCTACGTTTGTAGTTTCCATCATACTTGTTCATCATTATTCTGTGGTTGATCTGTCCATCCAGATTTTTCGCTTCTCTGTCAATAAACAATGATCTACTACTGCAGAAGTTCTTGGAGTTAGCATAGTCCTCCTAAGGGCATGAAGGTTTGCTTCCAGCTAAACTCTCTCCTCTGTTGCAGCCATTAAGGTTCTTTAGGTCATCTAGTTGTTGTGACATGACAACCTAGGTCTCTCTGCCTGTTGAGGAAAGAATCTGTCTTTAAACCCAGAACCATGAATGTACTTCACTAAAGTTGGTTTGCTTTTAGTGCCAAAATCAGTGCTCAAAACATTGAACAAAGTTTGTTCCGAGTCTGAACCTTGAGAAATCTGTGGGTTTCCTCCTTTTGATGCCTGTACTTTTTCTTTCAATTCCATCTGCAGTCACTTCCCTGCAGATTGCTGTTTACTGTCTTTCAATTTTGATCCTCATCTTCATCCTTTTGGGTGTGATTGCTATGCCTGCCACCAGACCAAATGTATTACTGAAGCCTGTGTACTCTTCCACTGTCTCCTCGCCTAGAAAATGTATTATCTTCTCAAAGAAAGATAACACTGGATGTATCCATTTCCTATTCTTCTTACCCTTTTTTGTTTAGGTATCTGCTGTGAAGCAGGGGGTGCCAGGTTGTCGCTGGTGGGCTAGAGGAGCAATGAGGGACTGTTAACTGGCTGCAGCTGCTCTGTCCAGCCGTGCCACTTACGCAGTGCTGGTGCTTATGACTCAAATGTTAAAAACATATGGCAGTTTGTGAGAAAATCCGAGAACTGTGTGTGTTCCATGCACTGGGAAATCTTGCATGCTATAGAGGTCAGGCTCGCAATTGTCTATTTACTTGCTTGGCTTCCCCTCCCTCCTGCCGACTCTTCAGTTAGTGGTCTATTAGGATCAGCCATTAACTTGGTTAATGGGGAGAGACAGCAAATACCAGAAAGGATGATGTGCTTTTCTTAATTCCCCCTTGGAAACCTGACTGTTTTAAACTGTAAATGTCTCAAGCAAAGGCTGAAAAGGGTCCAAAACATGTCTTGCTTTTGTAACGCAGGCATATCCAGGCAGAGGAGAATGAGATGAGGCTGTATTTCCTCAGTAGGACTTCAGTGGGGAATGATCTTTGGAGGTGAAAGCATAGTGCCCTTCCAAAACTGCCCAGGTGGCCTTCAGCTGGCTGCGTGCAGACTTTGGGGTGGCAAATCATCATGACTGAATCGTATTCTGCCATCTGATCCTTTTGTTTGGTATGATCCATTGAGGTGATACCTCAATGCCATCTGATCCTTTGGGTGATAGGACTCAATCCCAAGACCCTCTGCCCTCTCTGACCAGGGGAGGTGACAGACAGCAGAAGGAGAAGGGCGATGAAGGGTAGGAGGTAAGGGCAAAGAGAAAGGAAAAGTGAATGCAACAAGGAAAACAACAATCTTTCAGGGAAGGACTAGTTTCTCTGAACAGTGTTACAACAGCTCCTTGTTCCAGACAACAAGGGCTAGTGTAGCACACAGAAATAAACCTGCCCACTTAGTTTTTACTAAAGACCTGAAAAGGTAGAAGGAAAAAAAATTACAATTTGTTTGGTATTTAGTTCAAGTAATTTTTTTAAATTGTGTAATGAGAACACATTGTCCAAATTTTCATATGCAGATTCAATTAGTGTTAGTTAATTAGCCTTTACAGATGAGGATTAACTTAATTACATAACACTAACCTCTCTTAATAACTATCAAGGGTAGGGAGGCTGCTTTTAATAAATTTGGAAGGGCTATATGTGTTTTTTAAAATCTGAAATGGCATACTCATAAATTAAACCAAATTGCACACAGAGGACAGCCATTAAGGGTAATGATCAAAGGAAACAAACTATGTACATGGCTTGGAATCAGGCTGGTTGGAAGTTCATGCTGTTTTCCTCCTCTTACTTTCTGGCATCCTAGTGTTTTCACGAGGATTATTACTGGAGATTATGTATGGTCTGGGGTCATTCCTTCAAAGTGGGCTGCAGTCTGATACAACATTGCTTTAATTAAATGTTAGCTTGTATTAAAAAAAAAATCAATTTGGCTATTAAGTTATTAACAGTTGGATTGTTTTTTTTCCAAGTGGTCTAAGGAAAAAAGATGTGAAGCCCATTGAATAATAAAAATATGATCCATAAATGTTATTCATTGTCAATTATGTGCCTTTAATAACCATATAGATTTTTGTTTCTTGATATGAGATGTGCACTCTAACAATGATGCTTTGGTAATTTATATCATAGTGAAACAGAACATCATGTCTGACTACAGTGTAGCGAGAGTAGATTAAATATGGGACTAGTGCTGGGAATGTGGCTTCCGAGTCACAGGTTTGAATCCAGGCTGTTGTGGTAAGTGACTGACATCAGGTAACATATGATGCTTTTCAGAAAGTGGCAACAAAAGATTTTTTCCCCTTGGCTTTTCTTGCATGGCTAATGTTTCTCACTTGCAATGGATTTTGATAGGCACACCACATTGCTCTCCATGCGGCTCAGTTGCATTTGTAGGTTTTAATACACTACAAAGTTTGAGGACTACCTGCATGTGTTCTGGAAGTCACTTTTTGAGTCAAGATTTTGAGCTGCTAGCAGGACCATGCATCTGCTGGATTCTAACGATGTGGCTACCTTTAAACCATTTTATCTAGTGGCCCTTAAGAACTGTAGTTAAGTACATAAAACATGTGACTTGTTTTCCAGTTGTGGCAAGCCTAACTGCTGTAAAGCATCCTCCATGCAATCTGGGTCACTTAAATTTAAACTCCAGTTTAGGTCCCCATTTGCAGCCACAAGATCTGCAGGTATTGAGTGACTGATAAAGGATTTTGATAGCCTCATGTTAGACACCTCAAAAATCAAAATGGATGATGCTACTGCCTCTTTCTGAAAACTTTGGCTTAATGCCTACACTCGTTTTCAGGAAGGAGAGAAGATGACATTGCTGCAGATTTTCCCTCACTGTGGGGAACTAGCAAGGTGAATGTGCAGCAAGGAGGAAATTGCGGAAGGATCCGCCTTTCACTGACAGAATCTGTTGAAGGAAGAAAAGGGTATACTTGAGCCAATGGAGTGCTTTCTGAAACCTTTTCATTTCTGTGCTTCTTAGGCTGGAGTCTCAATGTTTAGTATCTCAAGATAGATGTTTGGCAACAGCCAGACTTGGCTCTGACTGATGCAGATCCAAATCTTGTTCCCTTCCATAGGGGTTGCACCTGTATCCCTGAGAGCAGGATTTGGCCTTATGAGTGGTTCTGCCCACAGATGCAGCTGATGATGCACACTTAGAGGAAGGGGAGAAAACAAATTCCCTGTAGGGAGGCAACCGTCAGCCCTGTAAACAAAGAAGCCTTCTGGGTGTGCAGCAGTCAGCCCACTTGAGCTGCTGTTTCCATGGTGTACCAGATGCTGTAAAATATGCTTTCTTCAGGGAAAGAAGCTTTTCATACTCCTGTATTGTCTTGTTTGATAATGGGCTGTCATCAGGCTGGTACCTCACGGTAGGGGCCACATGCTGCAAGTCCCCCTGGCCCCAACCCTTTTCTGAGTTGTTGACAATTCATATTCTGCAGCTTCCAAACAAAGGAAAAGCTAAATGATTTTTTTGGTGTTCCAAGCTGACTTGGAACAGCATTACTGACTATATTTTTACATTTAATTGTTACAAGTGACTGTTCAATGTGCTGCAGTTCCTCCTGCTGGACATGGTGTCATCTCATAATAACCTGCATTATTTTGCTTTTCAGTTTCCTTCTGTTTTCCTGAAAGTTTAGAATGCATTTTCCTGTTTTTACCCACTTCCAAACCCTGACACTGCTTTACTATAGCTCCTGTCTTACAGTTTTTTAGGCCACTGGGTATGTGTCAGCAGACACCATTTCTAAGTTCACTTCCTCTCCTCATGTTCACCCACTGAGAGATCTTGAGTTGAAGAGAGGCCTCTGCCTCCATTTCCTTGTCAAACAGTTGCTGCTGGTGGGCAGGTGTTTATTTATCCTGTATGCATTAAGTACAATTGAAATTATAAACCCGGGTAAACCTACAATAATGAGCATTGGAGCAGATTGACCTCTGTGCAAATGAGTTACCAAAAACACTTACATGGCTTGCTGTGCTTCAGACGTGACTCATAGGAGGAGGAGGATGGTTTCAACTACCTGTCTACTGAAAGCCCTGTTCAGGGATATTACTACAAAACTGGCACATCTATGTCTACACAGCCTATCTCCCTCCTATGCACTAAGACCATTACAAGATCATTGGCTTTCCTGATGGCTATCTAGGAGAGGAGGGAGCTGGCCTCTTCTCCCAAGTGACAGGGGACAGGACAAGAGGAAATGTCCTCAAGCGCTGCCAGGGGAGGTTTAGGCTGGACATTAGGAATTTTTTTTTCACAGAAAGGGTCATTGGGCACTGGAACAGGCTGCCCAGGGAGCTGGTTGAGTCACCTTCCGTGGAGGTGTTTAAGGCACAGGTGGATGAGATGCTGAGGGACATGGTTCAGTGTTTGATAGGAATGGTTGGACTTGACGGTCCAGTGGATCTCTTCCAACCTGGTTATTCTATGATTCTATGACTTCTTGAGATCCTAGCTTCCTGCAGCTGAAAGGCATGCCTTGGGTTGTAAGGGATACACATGTTCCCTTTGCCTTGCATATGTTCCAGCCACCACAGCCTTGCAGGGCTCTGTGTGTGCTGTTTGCTTCTCTCTCCTAGGCAGCCTAACGAGACCTGCTCCCAGATGCTCACCATGGAGGGGTGTAGGATAGCAGTGGAGCCTAGGGTGGATGGTGGAGACAGGCAGTGGTATGCATATGTGTGCAGTGATGCAGGACATGAGAAAGTGCCCCATAGTGTAGAGAACAAGTGCCTTTTTTCACTCCTGAGGATGCTTTCCCACAATCTCTCCCAGGTACTTTTTCAACTCCTTTCCTCCCCTGATGATGCAGCCTTCCCACTTTGGGAGGAAAACAACTAAGAACTGTTAATTTTAAGCCAGTGCGATCATTTAGGAGACCTGGAGGTGGAAAACCAGTTATTGGTTAACAGACCTAATTTGAAATGTGTTCTACCTGACCCCTCAACTGTAGCGAGTCAGGAGCAGCACTTCCAAGAAACTGAAAGGCTTTTTCACTGAATCATTTAAAGCCTAGGCTCCTTGTAAATGTTAATATCCTGCTGGCTCGCTGGAATGCAGCTGGTGGATACAGAAAGTGCAATAACTAAATGCATGCTCACAATCCAAAGCAAAACTTATCAGACAAGGTTTAGGCTGTAGTTTGGGATTTCCTCATTGGAGGCTTAGGCTAAAAGGAAAGTGGCCTGGGGAAAACTTGGTGAGGCATCATCTCACAGGAGTTGAAGTCCCATTTGCCCTGTACAGTTTGCACCCCAAATTCAACTTTGCCTGGTAACCTCAAGCCCTGCCTTGTGTTGCAGTGGTGCCTCAGTGTGGTTTTAAATCTATCAGCCGTGTTTAGGCAGGACGGAGTCACTCTTGCAGGCAAAGCATGCAGAGCGTACAGATCAGCTGAGCCTACTTTATGCAGTCCTAGATGAGTGCTTGGAGAACAGAGCTGGGTGGAATCTGGCCCCAGGATTTCCTCTTGCATCAGCAGGGTAAGGCAGTAGGCAACCTTTGTAATGCTGAAATCATAACAATTGCAGGCTGAAATCCTACTACTGCTGAAGTACCACTGTAGCAAAATGTAGGTTGATGTGAATGCCTATGTACCTTTACTGCTCCCTTGGCGTCTGCAGATAAAAGCCTTTTTGAGTTGGCTACATGTATTTGTGGTATCACAAAGTCTTTGTCCACTTTAGTGTTTGTGTGCTAATGGATGAGGCTTTTCTGCTTACCTTAGTAGCAAATTATTTTTCAGATGAGAATATATATTTTTTTTCAGGCAATCATTTAAACCATCTCTTTCATAATTTTATCTTTAGTGTGTTTTCTTGCCCACCATCCAGTGCTTTGGCTTTTTGTATTTTAAGGAAAACTTAAAATTCTTGCCTTAACTTGGTGATAAGGTGTCCTGTAGAATAAACATAATGCAAGGGCAGGATTTAAAAAAACCAATTCACAACTGTATTAAGAATGAAAAACAACTGAAGGGCTCTGTAAAAGGAGGACTGTTGGTAGTGGCAAGTACTTCACTGATTTGGGTAATAAGTTAGCAGCTAAGGATGATAAATAAGACAAATACTTTGGATTACCAGATTTTCTTTTGCTTAGTGTGGTAAAATGCTCCCAAAGCATACATACATTACATGGTCTTGTTTATTTATGTCTGTGGTTAATGTATTTACAATAGATCATATTGTTCTAGCTAATATTCTGCTGTATGTCATAAAAAAATAAGAAAGATTCAATTTGAGGCATAAGTATTCTACTTTGTTAGTCAGTTTTCTCTGATGAATGAAGATAGATCACAATAGTCTTTCTTGAATTAATATAAATGCAGATTAATGCAGTCAAATGTGTTATTTTTCCATAGGCAAGTTAGAAACATAATGCAGTATGATTCTTAAACATTGCAATTTTGTTAAAACAGATTTTTTAATACTCATTTTTGGGGCTGCATTTTGCACACCTTTCAGATTAATCAATTTGAATTCATTTATGATGCTAACAATGGCAGGTTTATTTATATAAATGAATACCAATTTTCATCAGTTATAAAAAATGAAACACTGAGTAAAAATCCTAAAAGTTTGTTAAAATCAATCCACTTACTCTGCAGTGTCCCAGGTGACTGCCTCATGCTAAACTTCAACTTATAAGTTTAGACTTGTTTTCTTTTTTTTTTTAATAACTACCAGGAGACATTTCTACATTCCCTGCATCTCTCTTGTGTGCAGTAAGTATTATAATTATTCTGCTATTAATTTATTTTGTCGTTTTTTCCATCCACACATGTATTGGGGAAAAACTTATTAGTCATGACCCCAGTGATGAGAGTTCTTTTAAAAAAAACCAAAAAACCAAGCATGAAATAGTAACATATTTTGGAGAGTAAAATCCTGATGAAAATGTGTTTCATGGTTCTCCAGGTCTTTTCCAGGACTGGAATTTTTTCAGCCCTCATTTCTAGACCCTAGTGTCACAGATGGACAATGAAAGAAGGGTGAGGTGATGAATTAATACTGTGGCTCTCCTAGTTGAGGGTCAAAGGTTTGGTGTGTTAGCAACACTGTATCACAGAGTTTCTATAAAGTACTGCTCTAAAATATTGTCCTTTTTTTTTTTTCCAGGGTTTCTGGGAAAGCCACACAAAACTCATAACAGAATATGGGCCTGTTTGTGGGTAAGCTTAACAGTGCTATCGGCTTTCTTATTTACGGGATCTTGCTGCTTGGGTTTGTTGGGAGGTAGAAGAGAAAATACCAAGGTAACATGTTAATAGAAAAATCTTTTTTCATTATGTGCAGAAATACATATAATGTATATTTATTTGTGAATGACACTAAACTGGGTGGAAGTGTGGATCTGCCGGAGGGTAGGGAGGCTCTTCAAAGGGATCTGAACAGGCTGGACTGCTGAGCTGAGTCCAATGGCATGAGGTTTAACATGGCCAAATGCTGGGTCATGTACTTGGGGCACAACAACCCTATGCAGAGCTACAGACTAGGAGAAGAGTGGCTAGAAAGCTGTCTGGAGGAGATGGACCTGGGGGGTGTTGGTTAACAGCTGACTTAACATGAGCCAGCAGTGTGCCCAGGTGGCCAAGAAGGCCAATGGCATCTTGCCTTGGATCAGAAATGGTGTGACCAGCAGGTCCAGGGAGGTTATTCTCCCTCTGTACTCNTCAAGCTCCACCAAGAGAAGTTCAGGCTGGACATCAGAAAAAATCTTCTTCATGGAAAGGGTCATTTGGCACTGGAACAGGTTGCCCAGGGAGGTGGTTGAATCACTTTCCCTAGAGGTGTTTAAAAGACAGGTGGACGAGGTGCTGAGGGACATGGTTTAGTGTTTGATAGGAATGGTTTGACTCGATGATCTGGTGGGTCTTTTCGAACCTTGTGATTCTGTGAAAGTAACCTTGGCTTATTTTAGTTCAGCTTTTGCTATTGGACTTCATTCTTCCCTTTCTAATTTTAATTATGCACATAAACTTTAGTCTTTTTCAGAACCGTACAAAGCTATGAGCCTTCAGTATTTTCTTTTCACCTGTATATTCTTTATACTTATGGTGAACAGTGGAAATAATAATTTCAGCATTTTAAAAAACCCCTCACCTAGTTTGTGAAACAGTATGAATTTGGTTCAGCTGCTGCTATCTATATTTATGCAAAATTCCTAAACTTGAAATACAACGAAGTACAGATTAGAAATGAGGCATTCCTCTCTATTGCTCAGCTGTGCTGTCTTAGCAGTTTCTTAGGAGTAAAGAATGTCTAAGCAGTGTATCCCTTCATACAAGCACTTCCACATTTCTGTGAATCTGATTTCTGTTCCAAGAACGATTTTCCAGTTGTCATCATTTTGAGTGGAAATGCAGTTATTTCATGGCTTCCATTTTTGTGGTCAGTTGGTGTTTCTAGCGTAACTGTTATTTCAATATATAAGTATCAAGCAATAATCCACAAAGTACAGGCAATCTCAACATTTTGTTATGTGTTTTGAGACTTGTAAGAGAGCATATATGAATGTGTTTGAACATATTTCATCGTAAATTATATGAATACGTTTTGTATGCTCTTCCAGCAAAAAAGCTCTATCAGAAAGAAGTCAAAGTTAGGCGTATGAAGCATTCGATACTCCAGTCACAGCTACCTTGTGGTATTTAGGCTCAGCCCTAAGGACAAAGTGCTGCAAGAACTTATGGAAATAACGAATTCTAAGGGTTAGGTACTTGTCTGAGAGGAAATAATACAGCGTCTTGGCTGGCCAGGAATGGAGAAAGACGTTCATTAACACTGTGGCAAGTTGTGTGTTGTGTAACAAATGGAAAATGACTGAGGCTTATTATCTCTGTGACCTTTGGTGTGATGCCCTTAAGTGGCAATAATGTAAGAACACTGGCATTCATTCCTCGGTGTATTTCCCTTCTTATTAATATCACACCTTTTTTTGTTTTTATAAGCTGAAATTGAAACAAGTTTCTATTTAGTCATCTGCTCACTTGGCCATGCAGAGGCTATATCACTGGAGAAAGAGATGTATAATTACAGTGTGAGAACAGATAGTGAGTTTCATTTTTCCAGTCTACCCACAGCTGTTAGGGAATGAAACCTCTGTGAGAATTGCATGGAGTGTAAAGCTAGATGATGGTGGCAGTGGTCAGCCAAGGCAGTTCTACCTCTGGGATTCTGTAGGTAAAAGGAGTGAGCTGATTGAGCATAACTATGTCCCATTTATTGGGTGCATGAAAAACTCAATTTGTGAGGGATCTAGCAGGCAGGCAAAGAATAAATGCTGCTTTTTGATATCTCCCAGGAAAACAAAGCTGGGATCCAGCATTACTGTCTTTGAGGTAAGCTTTATTTTTAGCAGAAGAAGGATGTTTTAAAACCTGACTTGTGAGCTGCTTTTCAGTAGGTGATCCATGTGTCAGGGGGTATTTATCGTGGTCCTGTCAATTAAAGAATTTCCTTCTTCCTCATGTATCTTCCATGTGAGTTTTTCTGTGTCCTTCGAAATAAGCAATAAATGGTAAGTGTGTTTATGTATATGGTCCCGGCAAAGTATTGGATCTGGCAGGTTGAAGAAGATGTGGCATTTTGCTTTTCCCCAGATTGAAAACTACTTTCCAATAAGCATAAAGAGCAATGATCTTTATTTCTACAGTGGTGAAGTGAGTTGAATACAAATCTTTGGAACTGAAGCCTTTTTTTTTTCTTTCTAAGGTCACTTGAACAGTCTGAATGATACCATCACAACTGTTTTCTTTTGTGTGTGAATTGGTTTCCTTGACAACAGGATGTCAAATCAACTTTTCAGCTTTAATCAAGTCAAAACAATATATCCCTATCATTTCAAAAGGCCTCAAGTCGTAGAGAATTATTTCAAATAAGGCTTTTGTAGGTCACAAAAGCATTTTTCTTTTCTT
The DNA here is from genome assembly GCA_013389865.1 of Piaya cayana. Classification (NCBI taxonomy): domain Eukaryota; kingdom Metazoa; phylum Chordata; class Aves; order Cuculiformes; family Coccyzidae; genus Piaya; species Piaya cayana. The sequence continues at coordinate 50,724 of WAAB01024216.1, forward strand.
CGCTGCCAAGGAGAGGTGATGGTATTACTGTTTTATAAAGAGAGACAATGCAAATAGTCTTCAGTTGTGTGTGTGCGCTGTGAAAACTGTCTGTTTTCATATAGAGATGACCCAAGATGGAAGCCAAGGCAGAAACAAAAAGCTCTGGTTTGGTGCAAAACCAGGGTTTTAGCATTTCTGTTCAATGAGGCAATCCAAGCCATGGACATGACTTTTGAAGAGATCTTGCAACAGAATGGTAGTTTTCAGTTCATGTATGCTTTGATGTATCTTCTATAAAAATACCTCCTCTAAAATATATGTGCTGATTCTCCATACCAAAAACAAAAAGTGAAAAATATCTTATTTGGAAAGCAATGTATTGATGTATCTTAAGATTTGTGTTGAATGTTCTCCTTTTTATGGTGAGAGTTTTGCAGGAAAGTGGTCTTTGTTTCTGTGAAAATTAGTGACTTATCTCACTTATCTTTTGGATAAACTTTGGTATTTTGATACGTGATTTTCACCCATACCGTATCCAATTATGCCATTTCAGCTTTAAGTGATGGCTACTGATCGGAAATATTTAGTAATAGCAGACAGAGAAACAAAGAGCTTCTGGGTTGAAGTGGAGAAATAACGGGGGGAAAGTGTACTTTATGGAAGCAGAAAAGCAACTGCTACAACATGAGCAAAGCTGTAGAGGCAAAAAGTTAATATTACTTGATATACACACTTTGAATGTGTTTGACTGCTCTACTGTGATTGCATCATTATGACTTTACAGCACCGTAAGCTTGTATGGCTGATGTGGAATTGGAGAATAGTGCCAAAATAAGTAATATATTCTTGGCCTAACAACATACCACCAGTGAAGGAACAGAAAATACGACATAGCCCCAGGCACACAGGTGATTGCCTCTGGGATGAATGAACCTATTCTGCTTCAACTGTAGCATTGCATGTGGATGTGGAGAGGAGTATAAGAGTTCATATCGTAGTTCTTAGTGCATATAATCAGACTTAAGAACGGAGGATTAGAATTCCGTGCAGTTTGTAGGGTGACACTCTTCTCTTCATCCCCTTTTGCATCTGAAACAGCTTGCAACAGGTCAAATTCTATTCTTAGTCTTCCTTTACTTGAACTCTCAACTTCAACATGCTGTGAGAAATCTGACCAATTATATTATAGAATAAGTGCTAAGGAGGACAAGAACAAAGTAAGGTAGATGTGAAGAGATGGTTCTAGGAGTAGCAAGAGGATGTAGATTGGATTAAACCACTCCCAGAATGCTGAAGACAATCAGAGCATTTAAGCTTACAGTTGTTGAACTGTGAATAGGCAAAGAGAGTCACAAGCTCAAAATCTGCATTTTCTGATGGGGGTACAAACTACCGAGAATGTTTCTGACAAAGTCCTTGTTGTAAGCCATTCTCCATCCCTAAGAAACCTCCAGCAGCAAACTACATCTACCCAAACTGAGCTTCTGTTGGGCTCTAGCATAAACATCCCCAGATCAACACAGTGCCATGGAAATTCTGTAAAGGTGCATTCAGGCAGAAGAAGAGGTGTGTGCATGCATTGCTGAAGCTTATTGGGAAAACACTGGTGGGAATGGGCTTCCATTTCCATATAAAAGTCTCATCTTGCAGTGGGTTACTAAAGCATATTTTTAAGTAATTCACTGAAAGCAAATTAAAATAGGATATGCAATTTTCTGAAGGTGTCTATGGAATTACTGAATGTCTGATCTGCATGCAGTGTTTTATTTTTTTCCTTAAAGATGTCCTAATATTTCTTAAACAATTTCCTAGTAAGTGATTATTGGACCCAAGATCAAGCCTGGTTGCCTAAATGGTTGGGTGGTTTCAAGGATTAGGCTAGACCACGTAGCCAGTCACTAACTTGAAATACGTTAAGGAGTGAGTTGTGATTGTAACCTATGCTGGCAACTGACAGCTTTTCAGAAGTATCTGGAGCCAGAGTTGGTTCTAACTTTATGCTTCACTTATCCTCTCTCCAAAACATGTTGCTGCAGATGGCAGTGGTTAGCATTATTACAGGTGAGTCCATCATCAAACAGCTGTGGACAAATAACAGGCTTTTCTCACTGCTGCTCATGCCCATTGCATTAGGGTTGAGGCATACTGGTTAATCACTGGATGTCTGGGGCTTTCCTCTTTTTTGGGCAGAAGAGGGACGTCGTTCTGGGATTTGGGCACCTGGAACTTTTCTGGGAGTCTTATCCTTCCTCAGCGTTCCTCAAATACTTCAGGGAAAACCTAAGGTAGATAGGGGCAGGATTCCCTGCTGCAGGAAACAGCTAATGTCTTCATCATGTGGGTAATTTACCTGAAGAAACAGTGCCTTTATTGCCATTTTAGTTTCTTTTTTTTGTTGTTCTGTGTTTTTCTTGGGGGGGCTTGTGTGTGTGTGTGTGTGGTGTTTTGTTTTGGTTTTCTTTTTTTTTTAACCCCCTAGTTTCTAGCCTTGCTCTGCTTTATGTGAAAAGGGTGAGCCCAGGACAATATTCTTATCTTTGTTTCTGAAGGCTCATGTAAAGAAATAATTTAGTTTTATGAAACAATCTTACTCTGATTTCCTCTTCTGCACTGGGGGTCTAATGGTTTTACTACCTCTCCTGTGGTCTTTCCTTTACTTTGATATTTTAAACAATTTGGTTTTCATATTTCAGCTACAGAAAATCATGCCTGGGCAAGGATAGGGTGGATGGAATAAAAACAGGCTTCCTATTTCTGATTTATAGCCCTTCATAATCTCTATTTCACATTTAACCCAATAAAGATTTTTGATAGCTTCACTTGCCTGGATTTTTGTTTTCTTAAAAAGTGATATACTTTTATGGCCAGAGTCAAGTCTTTCATATTCTGTCAAGATTTTTTTTTCCTCACTTGTTTCCTCATTTATGTGTTATGATAAGCTCCTTTGATTCTATAGGATTGTTAATCAGTTCCAGAATTTGTTGTGAATTGGAGTTATCTCCTTTTCCTTTAAGTTTCTGCAAACTATGCATACTGTAGAGCAGAACCCTTAAACATGTGCCTAACTTTGGGCACGTGAGCAGTCCCATTAAAGTCAGTGGTGTTACTCAATATGCTTCAAGTTAGGCAGAAGTTTTTCTACCTTGCTGAATCAGGGCCATAAAAGAAACAATTGCATTTGTGCCTGAAAAATGATGTGTACCAACTGCTTTATGTGTTGGTACACATAAACACCCAGGTTTATTGTAGTTGAAAGAAGTTAATGGGGAGAAAAATATTTCTTTCCCCTTCCCACCCGCTCTTTTGACAGCACTTTGCATGTAGATAAATCTGTTGCTTCTCTGTGTAATGTGCTAGCCATTCTCTCTGAAATAAAAGATTATCTCAAAAATTGCCTGAACAATAGCAGAATCTTAATATTCTTAAGCTAAACCCTGAGTCCTTTTTTTTAAATTAATGCTTTCAGAATTTGTTAAAAGTAACCTGTATTTTTTTAAGTTTTCTTTTAAATAAGAACCCAAACCCAAGAATATCCCTTGTTAAAATGCAATGTAATGGTACAAAGCTACATCTCCACCTGACTCTCTCCACACTTAACCATAATTAGGTATTGGTTATAGTTAATTCCAATGGTTAAATCAAGCTGCTGGCACAAGTCCTGGAAGTTACTTGTGGGTATATCATCACCAGTTTCTCCTCTCTAGTGCTAATTGGTCTTAAAAACAGAGCCTTTTATGGAACTGATGCCTGAAGATTTACTGAAAAGGTAGCATACTCTGTTCTGAGAATTGGAGTCTAGTGTTATTGTTACAGTTTTAACAGGTTTTGTGGGCTGCCTCATCATTATGGAGCATTTTACATTCTGTGTATGGAGACCTGTGGGATGCAGTTTATAGGTGGAATTTATGGTAAATTAGTTGACTAGTTTAATTCTGGCATGTTTCATTTGTACTTAGGTCTCTGGATTATTGCAAATTGATGCTTAGTGTACTAGTAATGTTGAAGGCATTCGTTAATGAGTTCTTCGTAGCCATGGACAAAATCTTATGTTTGGACTATAACCTCCCGTGAGAACCATGCAACTTGAGCTTGTTTAATCTAGGATATCTGCTGATTTGTCACTGTATTCTCTTTCTGTCCTGGTCAGGTCCTAGGACATTTGTGTTCTGGGTATTCACAGACACTCAAAGGCCCTCCAAAATGTTACAGTCCCAGCCCTCACCATAGGCAAAGCCATTTCCATGGTAGTTTTGGTGCAAGTGTTGAACTCTTCTGCACGCAAAACTCTCAGTCTCCTTCTCTGAGATTCCAGACATTGCCCTGGGGTAGCTGAGATTCAAGCATGTGCTTCCTGCTGCACTTTTTCCAAATTTCTTTCCTCTGTCCATAGAATCATAGAACCATGACTGCTCCATGATTCTATTGCAGCTGTTCAAGCCAGCTTAAGTCAAAGACCTGATGTAATCTTTTACACCTCTGGAAAGAGTGTGTGAAATCCAACCAAATGAGACAGACAACATTTTATATGCACTTGGCAAGGCAGCAAAGGACAGTGCCTGTCACCTGTACCATGCTCCTGATGCTCATTTCAGCACTCACAGCAGTTTGAATTAATGTTTGCAGAGGGAGATCCCTTAATCAGTGCAGGTCCACTGAGACAACATTGGCCAGAACAGTGTGAGCTCTGAAGACTGACAAGGGAAGCAGTAGACCAGGTCCCTGTACTGTATCTTTGCATTTGATGAACCTGATTAAATCTTGGTCTGCCTCTGCAGGTGCAGGTGCCATCTACGGCTGAGAAGTGGTTCCACCTCTATTTGCTCCCAGGTAGTTGTTTCTTAGTTCCCTTCTTGCCTTGAACACTAGTAGTGCAGCTCTTAACTGTTAAAGTATAGTCCTTGTGAGCTCCAGGTTAAGGTTATCTGAAAACTGAAGTTACTTTTGGAAACGTGCTGCCTGAGGAGTGTTTTACACCTCAAGTACAACATGAATGATCTTTGATCCCTTCTGACTGCTTCTTAACTAATTAATGCATAAAATCATCATTTTAAGGAGCTTTGGATGGGACTTTTCTTATCATGTAACACTGCTATGATCACTGTCTGTTATGCACGATCATCCTAATTTAAGGCAAGGAGAAGGAGTATTCTGAGTGAACCACACCATTATAAAAGCTAGTTTCCTAGACTTAATTTCACCTTGATCTGTCCTCTTCACAGTCTACCAGAGACTGCATTTGTTAATCTTCTTAACAAGCAGTAAAATCTACCTTGTAATTTCCCTCCCCCTTTCCACCATTTGGGAAGAAGCAGACTGAGGGCTTTTAAAAGGTTGAAAAATCTGGACGTTATTTTAGTAAAACAAATTTTATTTGAAATATTTTGCTGTGCACTTTAAGTGCTTTCATTGGTTTTCTACAGCATCCAGAAGTATTAATGCAAACCTGAAGCGGATATGTAACATCTAGTAGGTAGTAATGGACTTCACCAGCTATAAGTCTGATTAAGAACTGATGTTCTCAGTGCTATGCACGGCAATTTTCAAATGAAGTTCCTGAATAATTTCTCCTCACTCTATGCAAAGAGGGGGGAAAATATATCATTTCCCAATGCCCCTTGCCCATCTCCTTCCCTTTCTTGTCAGCATTTGAAGCAGATCAACTTTAAACTAATGCTGCAACTTAGAACCTCCCTCCTGACCTCCATTGGTTGCCCAACACATTACAGGAGAGTCACAGTTACTACTTTTCCAGGTGACTCCCTACTGCCAGTTTGCTCTGCTTTGTGATAGCCTGAAGAAATCCAGAATCAACTTGTGACTGCCTTCTTGTGTGCCATGAGAAGCACCAATTGCAAGGGATTTCCATTCCTCTTGTGCCACATTGGGGTCTGGAGAAGGAGGATACAGAGAAAAAACTGCAAATCAGCAGCCTGTTCCATGTCCCAATTCTCTTCAAGCCCCAGCACAGGCTGAAGTATCTATGGCTCTGTCCCCTCCTTGTCCCCAACTTAATAGGAGCTGCAGGAGTGAGACATGGATGCTGGTTAGATGAGACCCTCTCTCCCCAGGCTGGGGAGTCCTTAGATGAGATCTTGTGTGACCTCTGCCCATTAGGACACCTAAGCGTTCCACAGGAATAGATTGGGGAATGTCTCTTATTTAGTTCCTTAGAAATAGTCATATTTGCTGTTTTGCACTAAACATAGAGGCACTTTACATTCCATTGCTGCCTGTTGTTCTTTGATGATGTCACTACTCTGTTGGTTCTAAGGTTTGTTCTATTTTCTTCTTTTTCACTTGGACAACCTTGTCTTGTGGGCTTTGTATACATGCCTCTTGCTGTCATTTTTTCCTCTCCTACATATTTTCTCTGGCTCTGTTTTATTTGTCCTGCTTCTCTCCATCTCCTTCAGCCCTGTGCTGTCTGTCCTCCATGCTCTAATTTTCATTCTTCCCTGTTTTTCTTATCCATGTTGAGCTGAAAACAGTAACATGACCTGACAATATTCACATCATTCCAAGGTTTATATGTACTTCCATAAATCTCTTCATTACTCTTTTATTGTTTCATCATATAGAGGTTTTAGATTTTGCTCTACCTTATTACTCTGGGGATCAATTTTAGTCTACTATGTTTTATTAGTAGTAAGGGGAACAAAATGTCTCCTTTTTCTTTGTTGGTTTGGCACCATCTTCAAATTACCCATTTTTCTCTCTTTGACTACCTCTCTTTCCCTGGAGAGTCTGCTTTATGTCAGACCTTCTGCTGGTGAACTGGGTATGATTTCATCAGGCAATAGGCAGAAGTACACCCCACTGCAGAGGAACAAGTTCTTTTCTGCTATTCTGTATTTTTCTAACTTGGGGTGTGTGGAATGATCTGAGCCACCATTATCCTGAAGACTGCGAATTTCTCTTTCCTTCCATTAAATTTGGTGGCTAAACCTGAAGGCTTGTCTTGAAGGAGGATTTATTGTAGTCATACTGATAAAATTGTACTGGTATCATTAAACAGCTATAGTAATGTCAGAAAACCTCCCATGCACAGACACAGCAGATGTGGAATTACACTAACTACATCGGGGGAAAAGTGACCCTCTCCTCCAGCAAGTATTGTATCAATAGGGGTCTGCTCCCATAGGATTATTATTTAAGATTCTTATTATTTAAGATTCAAACCACATTTTGTCCCAGAATCTCCTCTCTCCCCCATGCAAACAAGCCTGAAAATAGTGGTCTGGACCTTCAAGCTGTTGTTTACTTCAGTGTAGCTCCATTAAAGGCATGGAGCTGTGACTATTTGAGGATTTTGACCCAATGTTTTTAGGTCTCTCTCATGTTATATAACTTTGATTTTTGGATGATGGTGCCTATTAAATAAAATTAAGTTTTGTACAGCAAATTGTATCCAGACATCTTAAAGTAGTTTACAGAAAAAGGAGTGAATTGGGAGCAATGTTGCGATTCTGTAAGGGTAGACATGTCTAAGCTGTAGACGTTTTATCACTCAGCAACAATCCAGGCTTTTTTGTCAATGTTGGAATCTATTTTATTGAAAAAGGATCTTGACAAGGACAGTGGGAATAGCTGCAAAGACTTTCTGAGTGACATTATGAGAGGATCTTGGCTCTTTGAGACCTTTTATTGCATTGAACTTCTTATGAAGTACTCTGTGTGAAGGACCAGAGTAAAATGTTATGAAAGCAACCTAACAGTAAAATATGTCCACTGGCTGTCCATTTGGCCCAGTGGGAAATAAGCTGTGCATGGGGCATGAGAAAGAGAAAGTAGGTCTACAAGTACAGTACAGAGGCAAGTGTTAAAATAGGTCAGATTGTAACATAGCGTCAAGTGGAAAGGCATTAACCATTAAATATTAAATTAATTTCTATGAAAATAATGTAAATTTAGATTTTTGAGGCAGAGAAGCATATTGCAAAATAGGAAGATTAATACTTGAAGAATCTAAACTTATTCTTACTACAGACCAAATTTTTCTCCCACATCAGTGGCATTCCATTTGCTTTTGCCCAATAAGTAATGCAGTTGAATTTTCATCAGTAGTGAGGAACAGATTTGAGTTTAGGAAACTACCATAGTTTTCCTTATGTTTATTTTCTTAGCAAAATATTTAAACAAATACACCGTTTGTAAGCCCTCAAATAGCCCTGATTCCCTTCTGATATACCACTGTGTTTATGCGGCCTCACAGGACTGCTCTGGGCATTGTATTTCACCATCCCATGCTTCTTTTGCGCTTGCCATTTTTAATATTGGATTTCTGCAAGCAGCTGTTCCCATGATTCACTGTGGCTGCCCCCTCCCCAAAATCTGCAGGCTGTCCCTGCCTGCTGCCTCCTGCCGGAGGAGTCAAAGCAGCAGCTTGTGCTGAGGTCAGAGGGCAAGCAGGTGTTGCTGGCAGCACTAAACAGCCATGTGTATCAGTGCATATTTAACTGTAAGGTCTCTGCTGGATTAAAAAAGCTTCAGGTGAGGAGAACGTGGTCAATAATAATGGCAAATATTGAAAGTGGTGCCTTCTCTTGCTTTCCTGCCTTCCCTTCTTTGCCTACAGGATACGAAGCATCTGAATCCCCCAGACAATTGCTCACACATTTACATTTTCCTTTGCTTGGTTTATAGCAAGATTGTTCCAGCTTTTGGGAGGGGCAGCTATCAAAGAAATGCAGGCACTGCCGTTGTATTTTATTGTTGCAGTCCATTTTTCCCTGTGAATGCAGGTGGGAGTTTTTCAGTGGGTTGGTTTTGCTTTCTCTTTTTTTCTAGGCATTTATAACCCTTGTATTGTCAGTCTTCAATCATTTTTGATAAATCAATAGATTTACTTCAGTGGTGGTTTATCTTACAGTTGTGCTTGGTTTGGTTTTGGTGGTGTGTTTTTTTTTTTGCTTTCTTTATATGAATAGATTCAGTGGGTTGTATCTCTGCTAGATTTCTGTTGCTACATGTGTATGAAATCACTTGATCTTGCCCCAGTAACTGTATATTTAGGAGAGATATGAACTTTTTGCATTGGTCTGCTTTCAATTCTAGTTGTTTTCCCTTTTTTCTAGGTAGACTTTGAGCAGTTAAAAATGCTATTTTTGGTTCAGAAATGTTCTCCTCAGAAATCCTAAGTACAACTGCTGGTGTGTCATGTATGCTAGAGTGTTTTGAGGGAAGGGCTTGAGGAAACCACTCCAGCAGACTTCAGAGGTTCAGAGGCTTTGGGGAGTAACATAGCAAACCAGTGTTGGATGATAATATTTTTTCTGATGACTCAGAAATGAAGCAGGTCCACACGAGTCCTGAGGCGTTTGGCTAAGGAGTGGTGACCAAGCCAAGAGGAGAAATTTTTGAGTCTGCATCTTGCTCATGTCCCTGGACAGCCAGATGTGGCCCAGGATAGTTGCTTAATGCAGCCGTGAAGAGAGCTTAAATGTGTGCAATGTGTACATGTGAACTGGGTGCCAGCATTGGTGTGATATGTAGCACCTTGGCTAGACATCAGGAGAAGGAGGTGGGTGAACAAGACCTGCTGCTTCATGGTGAAAGGGTTACATCCATGGAAGAAGAGAGAGCGAAATGTACTCCTGCATCCTCAGGGATTTGGGTTGTTGCAGAATATAGTGACATATATATCATTTGTTATACAACTGTTATACAACCCATTCTCCCCCCTAAAAAGGGAGCAGCAATAGAAGAATGTTTGTTACAACTGATAACATGTACAAAGGAGAAAACAGGTCAAGTAGGTAGTGCTTTTACCAATATTACTGTTTGAAACATGATCTGTGTCTTTTGACTACACATTAAATATTAGGAGAAATCCCCCAAAGTACATGGATTTCAGTGAGGTTTAATAATTTAAGCCAGGTGAACATATTGGCTGTTTGTAGGATGTTTTCCTCGTATTTGCCTTACCAGAGCCATATACATCCTGTTTTTCAGTACGTCCGTTTTAGTCTAAAATAACGTACTGTGTTATGAAAGTCATGACTCAACTACTGCTCAGCAGTGTATTGGTCATTTGTAACAGCAGATTTTCCTGGAAATCATTACTTTGGAGTGCCATTGTCAGCTGTACACATAATTTCTGCTCTTCTCGTCTTTTGTGGCACAGATTTGCCCGTTGTTGTCAGCAAGGATGTTACCACTGATGCACAAGCTATCGGTTTTTTCCCATTCTTTTCTTTCTTTTCTATCTCTGTTGAATTGCAGTTTCCTTTGTCTTCTGCATGGTGTACTGAAAGAGGCTAGGAAATTTGTCATGGTTATTTTTAATGGGTTTTTAATGTCCAGCACGACACAGATTGAATTGATTCAGGGAAATTTCCTGGAGCTGTAGCATTTTTTACTACTAAAAATAATTTTATCATTGCAGGGTTTTTTTGTGAGAAAATACATCTATTTGTCTCCTTCTATTCCTATAGCAAAGCCGTGCTTTTTAATGTTTCCACATGGTCAGGTACTAACCATTCCCCAAGATAGTTTAGTTTGATCATGTGTACAGCTAGCGTTTTTATTGTAAAGAATTCTGCTAGTGGTTTCATGATAAACGTATAAAGTGTTGGGAAATGACTTTTATTTGACTTAGTGAACATTTAATAATACATTAACCAAATTAAAAGATTTTGTGTGTACGTGTATACAAAAAGCACACACTCCCATAGGTATGCAAGGATTTTAAAAAATGAATCTTCCTTGTGTGCATTTCATATGCTGTAGCATAAAAAGTACATTCAGAGGAGCTCAGTAGGTGGTTACTATTTTTTTTGCTTTGTTTCAACTTTTTTTTTTTTAAAGGCAGATCTGGAAAGAAAAAGTGAGTCCCAGTGACTGTCCCTCTTGTGGCCAGTCGTGCAAACCTTTACTTGCCTGACTAAGGCTGTCCACTGTTGACTGGCATCTGTATCTTCCTTGCGCACAAATTGGATGAACGCATTGCCTGTTGCTTCTCATTTATGAAACCCTACTTTCATTTGTTTAAACTTCAAATGCCTTCAGGTTGGTAGCCATGACCAAATCAAAGTGTCTTGTTTCTTATTCAACAAAATGTTGTATAAATGTGTAATTACGCAAATGTTGTTTTGGCTTACTCATTTCATCATGTTATTTTCATGATGCAAAGCAACACTATTTTGAATCTTATCTATAGTTGATGAATTAATACAGTCTAATATTAATACAGTATGATTTCAGAAATGCATGTTTCTGCATTAACGAAAACAGGACAAAAGAATAAAAAGATATTATGTGCAATATATTATAACTGATTGATTTAAGATCAAAAGGCTAGAAAGAAGGAGTAGACTGAAAGAAAATTAAGTATATGTTTATTTCAAACGTGGGGGGAAAAAAGTATCGTCCACAACTGCTGTTCATATTTACAGGAGACAGATGAGCTCTCCTACCTACAAAAAAATCAAAGATAAATTGCAGAATTAAGACAAACAGAAACAGCCTACTGATTTTGAATGCCTCTGTTCTGAATGCCTCTTTTGAAGATATGTATGAGGACGTGACTTTTCAGCAGATGGAGACACTCAGTGTTTTCTGAAAGCCTTTTATTTCCTTTAGGGCTAAAATGGCTAACAAAAACCAGAGATGTGAAAATCTCTAGCCACACTTGAGCCCTGGCCATGATATGTAAAGTATACATGAGTTGAAGGTAGCAGAAGTGCAGACTTAATGGATGGCTTTTCTTTGTATGCTGATGTCAGGTCTAAAGGAGGAAAAATAATAAGCCCCTCAAATTTATCATGATCAGAAATGCTTCATGAGATGCAGAAGTCAGATCACACAGGTTTTGTTTTAGTCATCTTGAAGTGTGTTTGCGTAGTTTAGTGATGGGTGTGTAACCAGCAACTTCATTACACTTGTAGTTTTATTGCAGTCAACCTGTTTTATAGCTTGCTGTATCTTGTGATATTGTAGTATCACAAATTATATTTAAATCACTTGACCTGCCTCCTGTTGCATTTTCTCCATATGGTCGCACATATGCTCCCTTTTTTTTGTCCCGTGTCCCCAAATTTTTCTTGGAGCCTGCACCACAACACATACCTCCTCTCCTGCTTTCTGGGACACTGAAGATTCTCCTTGGCTTTGTGACCACCCATTTGGATGGGTCCCCCCCTGCTTTTCTAGAAAGCAACATTGCACTGCATGCCCCTCTTCTATGTGTTCTCTCAGCCGTATTATTTGATGTAGCATCACAGTCATATTCCTCATCTTCAGGTGTGCTGCTCTGTCTCCATTTATCTTGTACAAAATGGCTGTAGCCCTGCCAGGGTAATACTGCCTGTTGTTTCCCAGAAATTGCTTACCTGTCTGTCAAGGGAAGCTGCTTAGAGCTTCTGACTAGAAATCAGGATAAGTGCTCAGCAGATCCCTCTCCCTCCCTTACATGATAAAAAGATGGAGAAAATGTTGCCCTTGTTTAGCGTAACATTGTCTGCTCATCCTCCTCAGCCTTTCTTTTTAATTTTCACTGCACTGATAAAGAAAGGTATCGCTGTTGGATAGAAATAGTAGACTCATACAAATGCATATAAATAAACACTGTATAGATGTTAGCAAGTAAAGTTTGGAAACAGAAAGTTTGCTATTCCCCAGATGCAGCATTTCTTAGAAATAGTAATCCAGTGTTCTGGAAATAGTAACCTGATATTTTTCCTCTCAGGGTATGGTGAAGTAGTAATTTGGTAATGAATTAGGTGCAAAGAGCCCAAGATGAGACCGCTCTCATGACGCATCTCACAAACTCATAAATAGGCTGGGCACAGAAATATGCTGAAACCCACAGGAAAGGTCTGCTGCACCATCACGTGAGGTCAGTCAGGCATACCCTGCTTTAACAAGTGCAGACAAAACAAGCTTTGGGGAAAATGTCACAGTCTAAACACAAGTAACAAAACACAGACTAATACAGTCCAAGCTTGGTGGGAAATATCGTGGGAAAAGATTTAGAAACCTTTTGGCGATCTTGCTGAGCTGAAGAGCTACGAGCACTTTTAGCATCACCCAGTAGAAATAGCATTGCACACCCAGGCAGGAAGAGCAACTGGTTCCTTATTAATATCACAGTACTTCTCTTTTCCAGGAGCACCCTATAAAAGCAGTACTCTGTTTACAGCTTCCATTTCACATTAATGAAGTGGAATACTGATGTAGCTAATCAGCGCTAGCGGTATGATGTAAGCATGCAGAGCAGCGGCAGTGATGGTGGCAATCATCTTAGCCCAGTTGCCAGGATAAAAATAAACCCTGCCAGCCCTGGGAAGTGGCAGCTCCTCAGCTGCAGAGGACAGCCCAGGACCTCACAGAGCAAGAAAAGAAATGGTTCTGTTATCCCTGTCCATCCCTTTGCTGCTTCTCCTCTCAGCCTCTGAATGTGGGCATGAGTTTTCAGGCTTGCAGTGTAATCCAGACTTAGGTTTCCTTAGAAAACCAAATGGACTCAGATTGCCAAATATGCTTGTATATTTCAGAGGTTATGCTTTTTGGCATTTTTTTTCCTCTTCATGGCACTTCGTGAGCTTAATTTAATCCCTGTCATTTCTTATATGTCGGGAAATGTCATCTACATCATTTCATGAATGAATTAACAGAGTCTGCATCTCCTGCACTGCACACTTGGAAGGAGGAAAGGAATAGTAAATGTGTGTGACGCCCTCAAGTTGCTAAACTTTAGCTGGGGTTAGAGACACCCAGAAATAGATCTCATTTGCACCCTGGTGTAAGGTACTTGACAGACTCTGCCAGCTCTGTAGCTTGTAATGGCCCCAAACAGTTCGCCTTCTCTTTATTGTCAACCCTAAATATATTACTTTTTTACCATGACTCTAATTGCACCTTACAAGGAAGGAGCTCCTTTAAAAATGTCTGTGCTTTTAGTGGTGAGGAGAATATAAATAATCACAGAATTTTCTTCCTTTTTTGATACTTCCTGAAGTATGTCAGAAAGCGGAGGGTTTTTTTTGGCAAGGTACAAGTTTGAGATAGGGCTAAGGTTCTTGGTATGTAGAAGATAGCAATTTTTTAATCCCAGGTACGTGGACAAAGAGATGAATGCCTAGCAATACATAGAGGGGCAGAAAATGTGCACGAGTGTGTCCTCTTACCTGATATTTTTAACACAGTCAGGAATTAATAGTTTTATGTGCTCATTTTAAAGCTTTCAGGACATGAAACAAAGTGTAGTTCATCAAAAAAGGAAATGAGGAACAATTTAGTCTGAGACAGAAATCACTCTGGTCATGTCTTCTTTTTCATGAATTTGCACAATGGGTTGGATTAGTCTCTGGCTGAGGCCACTATGTGTGTTGGCAGAGCTGTGCTTTGAAACTTTTCTCTGTGTCTGAGACTGATCCATGCTACCTGGGCTTCATTTTCACACACAGAATGTTTACCTGTCTCTAGAGTGTTGTAGGTTTGGGTTGGGTTTTAGGTTTTTTTGGGGTTTTTTTTTAG